>CM070033.1:111426509-111444995 GCA_036250615.1 Ptychadena robeensis | reverse complement strand
TAATTAAAGTTTATGTTTATAACAGGGATCAGAATTATTAGGCAAGTGGATTTTTTTTTGTGAGGCAATCGTTTTTAATTATTGAACACAACCATGTACTCAATGAACCCAAACAAACGCATTAATATCAAAGCTGAATATTTTGGAAGTAGTTTTTAGTTTGTTTTAGTTTTATTAGCTATTTAGGGCGATATCTGTGTAGTTGACAGGTGACTATTAACTGGGCATAATTTTAGGCACCTTAACAAAAAAAAAACAAATTATCCCAGTTCAAAAATCAATTTTATTTTTTTATACAAGAAATAAACCCACACAACCCAATATCACCTCACTCAACATATCACAAATTCCATTTCTTTCTAAACATTCAAAAACAAAACAAAAACAAATCAGTGACCCATATAAGTCCACCTTTCTTTGCAATTAGCACTCAAAAGCCTGCCAGCCATGGATTCTGTCGTTGTTTTGATCTGTTCCCCATCAAACATGGCGTGCGAGCAATCAACCACAAGCCTCACAAGACACTGTTCAGAAATGTACCTGTTTTCCCCTTCTTGTAATCAACACATTTGACATGATTGACCAAATGTTCTCAATGGGTTCAGAATCAGTGAACAAGGATGCCATTCCATAGTTTTTTCTTCTTTTATACCCTTTCTGCAGCCACCTGTGGAGTCTTGGACTCGTGGTGATGGGCATTGTCTGCAGAAAATTTTTTTTCTTGAAGGATGCAGACTTAGCTTGATCTCTTCCTGTACCATTGCTTGAAGAAAGTGTCTGTCCAGAAACTGGCAAGTAGGACCTGGGAGTTTGAGCTGACTCCATCGCTCAATAATAATGAAGTAACCACAAATGTCTTTTCTGTGCTCACATCATTATCAGTTTTATTCAAGTCCCACCAGAGGTTCTCAATCGGATTTAAGTCTGGTGACTGTGATGGCCTCTCCAGCCTTTAATCTGCAACCATGCTCTAGTGGACTTGGAGGCATGCTTGGGATCATTGTCCTGTTGAAAGGTCCAACGTCTCCCAAGCCTCAGGTTTGTGACAGACTGCATCACATTTCCTTCCAATATCTCCTGGTACTGAAGAGAATTCATGGTACCTTGCACACGCTGAAGCTTCCCTGTACCTGCAGAAGCAAAAAAGTTTGTATGGAAGAAATCAAATTTAAGTCAAATATTTCACTCAGAAATGTTGACAGAGATGGAAATGTGAACATAATGGGATGAAAGGGAGAATGGGGAGGACAAACAGAGCCTGATGGTTGGGAAAAATAAAAATGGTGAGAGGGTAAATAAAACATTAATCCACAATAATGGTTATGGTATTTTAATTATAGCCACAGTACTGAATAGCATTACAATGATGGGTATACAGGGTTTGATTTTTAAGTCTCATTTGATTGCTTTAAATCGTCATAATATAATCAATTCAAAACCGAATGATTCCTTTCCTAAGCCTTGTGCAATCACTCCATAGTACCATCTTATATGATACCTTATATCAAAATACCTAGAAAACCCATCAGATGCTTGTGTGAAACATTGTTTTATGTTCAATTTCAGTAAAATTTTGGTTAATTGAGACCCATTGTATTCTACCTATAAATATATTCACATTCTGTAATTTCCATTGGAAATATGAAAGCAAGTATCTTATTGGTCATGAGCAGCAAAAACTGTATTTCCATGTTTTCATTGACCATTAGAATTCACCATAAATTGAATATTAAATCCCAAGCAGCCTTCACCTGCTAGTGCATAGTGTGGTAAAATCACATTTTAATTCTAGCATATAAAGGGGGCTTTATGCGATTATGTTCATTCTTGCAAATCAGCCTTGTAGCTAAAAAAACTCTGTGAGACAATGACACTTAACATATTTCATGGGTGTTTATTTTTAACTTGCCATAAAATGCATGTAAAATAGGCTGTTGGGGGAGAGATTCTTAGTAATTTGCCATGGTTTAAGCATGAAATGAATAATTATTTTCTGGATTCAAATCTCCATGACATTGAAAAAATGCATTCCACTATTAAAATGATCGACTGTGCATGATCCACTATTATACATTTACTTATATAAACCTCCAAATCCAAATTCATGCTAGTTTATTATATTACCATGTAACAGTGAATCACAAATGTACCAGATTGTGTAGCCTTAACCGCTCGATCCCCCATTGATGTAGAAAATAATAATAACAACAAAGTAATATGTATATATATATATATATATATATATATATATATATATATATATATATATTTTGAGGAGGAAGGTTTTTTTTTGGTGACATTTTGTAAAAACATCTCAAAAATTTGTGATAAAGTATAAACTGTATTCTATATGCAACACTCCAAGCATAAAAGTTGGATAAGAAAAAATACAAAAACATGGGACATCATATTCAAATTGAAGCCCATATGTTTGATTTATGCTCTGCACATGAATGTAACAAAGTAGATACAAAAACAATAATGTTACCTAGTATATGTCCTATTAGGAGGGCTTATAAATACGTTGTCAGGCAATTTCTTTATCTTAAAAGAAGAAGCTTCTACAGCATGTGTGTATATGTCATCTCTAAGGGGATGGGGAACAGCAGCATGACACAGGGCAGTGCCTGGAAATGTGCCTGGACACACAATCACTACCAACACCAGATCATGTTAAACTGCTTTATTTGGTAATCCAGAAAACAAGCCAAGAGTCATATATAAAAGTTCAGTACAATAAAGTATGGTATAGATGGATGACAGGAGGTGTGTCAGGGACAATCCAAAGTCAGGGCAAGCAGAGTTCAAGCAATGTCAGAAATCAGACCGGGTCACTGTTGGTAACAAAAACACTTAAGGTGGGAATACACGGGTAAACTTTTTCGTTCGATAGACTCAAAAAGATAGATTTTAATAAGATAGATCCCAGGTGCCCAACCTGCGGCCCTTTGGGCATTCTTTGGCGGCCCCCCTCCACCCTAAACCTGAGGCCACCGAAACCTAACTGTTATTGCATAGGAAGATAGAATCAAAGGTTATGTACCCCATAGATATCGGTGGCTTTAATGATATCTATGAGGCAAATAACATTTGATGATATATATGACACAAAATGTGCATTACCATACTACAGTGTTCACTAATGCTTGAAGTATCATTGAAAATAAATGCTGTTATTTAGAAATGTCTTCTACCTCTGCCTGCTGTCATTTATGCATTAAAAATGCTTATACAAGTCAGTATAGGTTGAAAATGTTATATGCGGCCCTTTGTTGATGCTGAGGGCCGCACTTGTGGCCCTTCATATCAACTCAGTTGGCCACCACTGAGATAGATAGATAATCGTTTGAACGAAAATCTAAAACCAAACAAAGGTTTTGTTTGACTAACTTTGAACAATAAGTGAACGATATCTAACAAAAAATCTTTTGAAAGCTGTTCGGACATGGTAAATTTTCATCTATCTTCGAGAACATTTAATTTGGTCAAATGAAAATACAGTGTATACATTTGATATAGGCACAATCGATATTAGATCAAAATATCAAACATCCTGATCGAATCTATCATCAATTGTGCAAAAATCTATATGTGTATTCCTACCTTTACAGACAAGTAAATCAAACACAGGAGCACACCCAAGCACACTGCTATACATAGGCTATAATGGCCAATTGGTGAACAATAGGATAGTCCTAAAAGGGGGACATGCTTGGCCATGCTGCCTGCTGTGCAGACTGCTTGCGATCCCTGGGGTCAAGGAGGAAAACACGGGATTGCTAGTAGGGTAAGTACCTTACACACCCTTTGCACTTCCATTACTTTTTTTAGTTTATTGTTAGCAAACGCTGTGTCCTCAACTGGTTAAAATAGATACATTTATCTTAGTACTTATAGTGATATAGTAAGAAATCAGTTATGTATATAAGAATAGGATCTAAATCCACACTCAACTCCTTACACTTCAAGTACATTGCTCATCATGTTTCTGCAACCAAAGGTCTGTCTTCCTAGTAAACTTAAGTGGAGTCTTGTTTTTAGTATTGTCTCTGTTTTTGTTTTGAATATAAAAAGTTAACAGTCATCATCCACTTGTCCTATTATTACCATTTGGTTCAAAGACAAGTGACCAGGCAAGGGGATCTGTGAGCTTAAAACAGTATGAATAACCATAACCAACATGGAAAACTCAAGTACTATCCATACCAAAACTTGTTTTTCCATCTGGGAACTGTCTTTACATGATCAATATAAGTAATTGTATTCTGCAATTCTCCCCTTTAATAAATAAATAAATACTTAAAAAATTAATAAATACTTTAAAATTGCATGTTTACATACAAATGATTATGAAACCAACAATTCATAAGGGGAAATGAGTTAAAAAAATGATACAAAATGAAGGTTAACAAAGGGCTAAAACATAATTACCTTTATTTTATAAAAAAAAACAGGATGGAGCTGTCAATTTGAGAGCTCAGTTCTGCAAGTACAGTAAATGGCTAGAAGTAGGAAAGGCTCTTGCCCAGTTGCACCGCCTTCTTACCCCTTTTAAACACATTCTTTGTGGTATGTACCCCTTTCCTATGGATTGGGAAATTTCATTTCTGTTCCATTCTTATGGATGTAACATAAGGGCATGAAATAGAGGAAGTGGCTGTCCCTAAATTAGGACTCTAAATCAGAAAGATGGACAATAACATAGGCAACAAAACAATTAAATAATTTATATTTTGTCACCATTCTATACAAAATTGTATAGAAGAAATATGGATTTGCTGTAATTGAGTGTTAATATTTGTAAAACAAAATCACCATCCTGGTTATGTGGTGTAGTAGGGCTGAGCCAATCTCTGGATAAGATAGACAGTAGAATTCATACTTTTAATGATCAGATGTGTAACTTGTGTATTTACCTGTTTGCCATGAATGCAACCGTAAATCATATTGCTCTTGGTCAGGCAATCTAAAACACTGAAAATAGCAGGTTAGTATACCATTTTTTGGTAAAAGAGAGAGTTATCTGTTGAATATTTGACAGTAACACAGGCATTTTAAGTCGAGCCTGTACTGAAAAGAATTTTAATAAATATATCTCAAGGCAAAGTAATAACATTTTATATTATACATCCTAAACCTGTTAAAATTAGTAAATGCACCTGATGTTCGTTACCCAAACGTTCATTTAGACAAGGATCATGGCTCCTGAATCACATGTTGCTCTTTAGCCTCCTTGTTGTGATTTCCTGGTGGCAAGACTCCTTTCTACTAACTGCTGAAAGGGAAGAAAGCAGGTGTGAAGAAAGAAAAAGTGTGTCAGCAGCCAAGATGTCTGGCTGCCAAAGCAGCTCCTTACTCCCCTCCCACTCAGTGGCCACCACAGCAGAGAGACCTGCTCCTACTTTCACCCCAGGAGACAGGTGGAAGAGTTATCTGTTGAATATTTGACAGTAACACAGGCATTTTAAGTCGAGCCTGTACTGAAAAGAGCCTGAGAAGAGCCGCTGCTTAGAGAGAGGGACCAGAAAGACCAGACCTCAGCCACTTAACACCTCAGGATGTAGGGATGCTAGCCAGCAGAGAAGGAGAGGTTGATGGAGCACAAAGGAGGACAAAGCCATACATCCCCCTCCCTCACTACAATCATGGACACTTGCCTAGAATAAGCAAGGGGGAGCCTTGACCATGCAGCAACTCCCATGAAATAAAATAAACAGGCTATATGTGTCAGGCCCACTTTATTTGGTCTTTTTCATACTATATGTGTAGCTTTGATCACCATCGACCAACACATTGCACAGTACACACCACATCTATTAGCGAGGTTAACGCCCTAAATTGCACAGTAGCACATACGCAGCCCATGTAAGTATGACTGCAGCGTGCACATATGCGACATCATCATGGAAGCCTGAAAGTAATTATGGAAAATGCAATTCATTTTCCAAATTAGCCAAATATAGGGATGAGACAGGAAGAGAAACCACAAGAGCATGTTTCTTTTTTTAGTGAGGAGGTGGAACAAGATACAAGATACAAATGTCAGCATCCTTAAACATATAAAAATATATTTTTAATGTTTTTGGTGGCAGTTGGATTGAGAAAAGTTTAGAACCTTTATGTTGCAGTCCATTTTAGAAACAATTGGACTACAAAACCCAACTAATAGTCCTCATGAATGCCATTAAGCTATGGGTCATCAACAATATATCATAATAATCTTATGAGAGAATAAACAGAGAATGTGCAAAATTGTCCTAAAGGAAAATACTGCTTTTAAGAAATTTAAAACTGGGACAACACTTCCTCTTTCAGTATGACAATGACCAGAAGCACAATGCCAGAGCTACACAAAAAGGTGGATTTCTATGTCATGCCTGACCTAAATCCAATTGACACTTTGTGCCATGCCATGTCAGTGATGCACAAAGAAAGTGACAGAAAATGAACAGTAATGACAGTAAAATGATCATGTCATGTAACAAATGGTGGTGTTCAACATTAAAGCTGAAGTCTAATCAACAAATATTTATCTTTCATTCTCATTAATCAACATGGTATTGAATATTTTCAATGTAGAAATTTTTGGTTTTCTTTGAATCCTTTTTCTGAAATCAGGAATCATGAAAGGGTTGAAATCCAATGGATGACATTGACCCTATGGATGACCCTACTTGATTCAGTAGGACTACGTTCCAGTGCACAAAGCAAGCCCATAAAGACATGGATGAGCGAAATTGACTGGCTTACCTGATCTTAGCCCAATAGAACACATTTGGGATGAGTTACAGCGGGAACAGGAACCAGGGCTTTCCCAATATCACAGCCAGACCTCGGAAATGACCTTTTAGAATAATGGCCTAGGGATTACAACTGGAGTGTCATGTCTCTACGATGGCAGATACACCAATACTTTTATAATCCCAAGATATTGTAAATGCTAAGAGTTTGTAGGTATGTAGTATCTAAGGGTATTTATTTTTATTGGCTATTTTATAATAAAGGGGTACAGAGGTTTTATTGGCAATTGTGAATGGGTACAAGTAACAACGGATTCACATCACATGCAAGAGTAAAATAAGTGATGCAAATGTATATCAATTCTATAAATAGCTAATTGATTTCCATGTCATTTGGCAGTGTACAGCATTTCATCTGAACTTTTCAAGGGTACCTGCACATCTGGAGGGATGCCGAGATACAGATTTATTGTTCTTAGAGCCTATTGTGTGGTTGTAGCAGATGGATGGAAAAGAATGATCCACTCTGGGTATAGATACTTCACTGAGGAAAAAATATATCAGTATATCAAAATATAACATAAATATACTTTTTCACACATATACCCTCTTGCAAACCTCAAATTTTACACACCAAGACACAAATTCTTAAGGAGTCTGAAAAACGAAATTCCGTATTTTTCGGACCATAAGACACAATTTTTCACCCCCAATATTGGAGGCAAAAAGTGCCTGTGTCTTATGATCCAAATGCGCCACGGGTGGTCGCGCCTTGGCTTCCCGCCAGCTCTCCCGGAACGGAGATTAGCCGGGGAGCTGTCAGCTGAGATGTGCTAGCCAGTGTCCGGCTCTCCCATCTGTACTGTATAATTGCCTATGCCAGCAGAGCTCAGAGCCCTGCTGGCATACGCAATAAAGAGAGAGATAGAGGAACTGGCATCTATACCTCTCTCCTGTCCAAGAAAACTGAAATCACTCACAACTCCCACGAACACAGTAACAGCTAGGCAGCTGGAGAGCAGAGGAGACTGTGTAGCTGTTGGCCCCCCTCCTTCTCCTCCCAATGAGTGTGGAGAATGGCGTTGTGCTGAGAGTGTATTGCTGCTAGTGACACCTACTGGCTGAACTGAATATTGCATTTATTGAGTTCATTGCATTAACCCAATTGATGTGAAAACTTATTAAATCCTTTTTTTCTGGTTTTTCTGCCCTAAAAACTGGGTGCGTCTTATGGTTCGGTGCGTCTTATAGTCCGAAAAAATGGTATTCTATTTAAATACTTTGTTCTTCTGATAGTTGAAGGTGCTGACATTACACAAAAATGATCAATAGAAAACAAATTTATCAACCCATGAAGGTCTTGATTTGGAGTCACACTCAAAATTAAAGTGCAAAAAACCCACTACAGGCTGATCCAACTTTTATGTAATGTCCTTAAATAATGAGGCTCAGTAGTGAGTGTGGCCTCCACATGCCTGTATGTCCTCCCTACAACACCTGGGCATGCTCCTGATGAGGGGATGGTCTCCTGATGGATCTCCTCCCACACATGCACTAAAGCATCCCCCAACTTTTGAACAGTCTGCGGTGCAATGTGGAGTTGGTGGATGGAACGAGACATGATGTCCAGATGTGCTCAATTGGATTCAGGTCTGGGGAACGGGTGGGCCAGTCCACAGCATCAATTCCTTTGTCTTGCAAGAACTGCTGACACACTCCAGCCACATGAGGTCTAGCATTGTCTTACATGCGGAGGAACTCAGGGCCAACTGCACCAGCATATGGTCTCACAAGGAAGCTAAGAATCTCATCTCGGTACCTAATGGAAGTCAAGCTACCTCTGGCAAATGGGAGGTTGTGCGTCCCCCAAAAAAATTGCCATCCCACGCCATTACTGACCCACTTCGAAGCCGGTCATGCTGGAGGATGTTGCAGACAGCAGAATGTTCTCTACAGCGTCTTCAGTGGTGAATGTTCTCCACAATGTTCTCTCTAGAAAATGCTAAACATCCTGCACAGTGTTCGACCTCCCTCATGGAGTCTGTTTCTGAATGTTTGAGCAGACACATGCACATTTGTGGCGTGCTGGAGGTAGCGAGCTGCATTACCTGAGCCACTTGTGTGGGTTGTAGACTCTCATGCTACTACTAGAGTGAAAGCACCGTCAGCAATAAAAATTACCAAAACATCAGCCAGAAAGCATAGGAACTGAGAAGTGGTCTGTGGTCACCGCCTGCAAAGCCACTCCTTTATTGGGGATGTCTTGGTAATTGCCTATAATTTCCACCTGTTGTCTGTTCCATTTGCACAACAGCATGTGACATGCATTGTCAATCAGTGTTGCTACCTAAGTGGACAGTTTGATTTAACAGAAGTGTGATTGACATGGAGTTACATTGTGTTGTTTAAGTGTTACCTTTATTTTTTCGAGCAGTGTATATAAAACTGGGCATCGACGGTGCCTGATTCTGCTGCAGATCGATGGTGTGTGATGACATCATCACGCATGGCTGGTCATGCAGAGAATCGCGTGGGTACCCTTTGTGTGTCGGCACTTACTTTGGATGGGGACGCTGATCTCCATCCAAAGTAATTGGATCGGTCTAAAATTTACATGTCTGTAAATTCTTAGACCGATTTTTCGGCTGATTCATGGCCAAATGTAGCTTTTTAGGCATTAGATTTGCGTCCGGCTTTGTTGCCTATCGACTGTCATGTGCACGCATGACGGTCGATCGGCGGCAAAATCGCTGCAACTCTTAACATCTATCACCAGATTTTTCTGTTAGCTTCTGTAAAAGGCATACACATTTTAAAAGGACAAAGGTCACCCAAAAGTGAGCAGGAAGTTCTGGGTTTTATTATTAGGATCTCTAGAATTCCTTGTAAACTTAATATCATGAAAGGATGCAATATGTTCATCTGTGAAATCAAATATTTTTTTTCATACAATAAGATTTTATTGAGAAAAAAAATCATTTTGCATGTATTTAAAAAAAAATGCGCTGGTATCTCACCACTTCTAAAATTCCTGGAATCTTCTTTCAGTTTTGGCAATGTCACAATGCTGAAGGCATCTTTCTGCATATTTTTTGGTCATGTTCTATTGTCCAACTGTTTAAGTCTTATGATGATCCAGAAACTAACTTATTTGGACTTGCTAGATACCTTCTGCCCCTCCAGCCCCTCTCAACGAGGAAATTAGCTCCCTGCAAATGCTCTTAATCAATGCTGCAAGAATGTGCATTCCCACCATGTGGAAAATATCTCCGCTGCCGACAAAAGCTCAGCTACTTGCAAGGATCTCTGAGACCTGTTATATGGAAAACCTTGCATTGTCAGCGCAAAATAGGGGAGACAGTTTAGGAAAACTTGGTTCTATTAGGACAAGTTTAACTTCATGTTTACCTGAATACAAGACCAGGATTCAGATAATCAACCAACTCTCTAATCTAAATCGAGTAGGTCTTCAGGAGTGGAATAATTAATCTCTTTACATATAATGGTTCACTCTAAAGCAATTCTTTTCTGTTCTTTTGCCTATTATATTTCTTTTTTTCTGTAAATGCAGAACTTATTAAAAACAAAAACACTACAGTGCTAAAGAAATTAAGCTCAGAGGGCCCTTTCACACTATATTCACATTCCATTGCCTTACTGTTGCAGTGTGGCTATAGTGAATGGACCAGTACTATAGTATAAAAGTATAAGTATAAAAAAAAAGTTAATTCTATAAGCCTCATATGAAAACATTAATCTAAACATAAACCAATTAAATTAAATGGACCAAACAAAAAAGCACATTTAATTTAAATTGAATCAATCAATGCATTGGGATAATTGCTGTTGAAATAATTTGTCCAGGAATTATATTCAATACGAGTATTTAAAAAAAAAAAAAATTATAATAAGGAAGAGAAATCCGTCACGTTTATTTTGAAAAATTAGAAATAAAGTGCAAGAGTTAGCACTAGTGATGGCCGAAAAGTTCGCCCGGTGGACAGTTCGCCCAGCGGACAGTTCGCAGCGAACATAGCGTGTTCACAGTTCGCAATACTGGCGAACATTATGGGTGTTCGACCCGCCCCTTATACCTTAACATGGAGACAAAGTGCGACCCCACACCCTATAGTCAGGTAGGACAGTACAGCCAATAACACTTCATTTTGCTCCTTAAGGACGCCCCCCCCCCCCCATAAAAGAAGCCCCCCAGTGGCCATTTTTATATTTATACTATGTCTCCAGTACTAGATAGGGAGAGCTGCTGCTGATTGAGGGATGGCTTAGCTACTTTACTATTCCACTCCATCCAGTGATGTGTAGCTATAGCTAATGTGTTCTGTTACATGCAGTTCATCATTACTGAGCCACAAAAGTCCTTCTCTAGGGGTGGGGTATGCTGTACTATGCATTGTAGAGAGATCTGACTAAATGTGATGCGCTGCAGAAGGTGCTGTCAGGTAACATTTAACAAAATATGTAATCTAGATGTGATTTCTGACCATTAGACCTGAAGAAAACAGCATTTTAAAAAATCCATATTTTGGGGGAGAAGTTTAACCATTGATCCCTCTCTGGCATGACACTGTTCAGGTGTTTGCACCCTTTTTTTTAATTAGTATTTTGACTACAAATATGACCTAAAGGATTGAGAAGTTCACCCTCCATTAAAGTCAATGGAGGTTCGCCGTTCGCGGCAGTTATTTGCAGAAGTTTGATTCGCCTGTTCGCGAACAGCCACAGCTGGTGTTCGTCCATCACTAGTTAGCACTATTGGGTCAGTACCCCAAAAGAAGACCTGTCAAGTTACTTATAACTAAAAATGAGATATTTGGGGAGCTACATTTAAGAAAACTTGGCAGGTCAGCCAGACATTTTTTATGAAATTAGCAGCCACTTGAGGCAAGGACAGAGGAGAGCAGCACATGGACATGGAACTAGAACAGAGATGGATACGTTGAGCAGCAGACTCTAGGATGGATTGGAGTGGTGCCAGTCTATTCATTAGTAGGCCACAGAGGAGGGTAATGCAACAATCAAGTCAGGATATGATGAGAGAATGCATGATGTGTCATGTAAGGAAAGGATGGATGACGAAAATGCTTTTAGGTGGGAGATGAGAGGTGGTAATTAGCCTGTGAATGTGATGTTTGATTGGAAAATTCATTTTACACTTGAACAATGAATTTGGGGAGCAGGAATTACTGGGATGGCATCAATAGGAGTTAATAGGGCTGCTAAATAAGATTGAAATTGAAAAACAGAGAAGTTGTGTTTTATCAACATAATGCTCTTACAACCTTCTCTTTTTGGGGACTTCTATAGACTAAGGTGACACTTAAAATATTTTACATGACTCACCAAAACAAATGGCATGCAAAAAATGTTGCGGAACCTTGTATATAATAAATACAAACCACATTTTAACATAAAATCCCTTTAACTAAATTATTAGAAACACCCCTAGTGATGAGCAGGTTTTCCCCTGCAGGGAAAATGAACTGAACTTTGTGACCTGGGTCCTTGGTGGACTCCTCTTCAAGCCCATACCCCGAGCAGGTAGAAAAAGTCTAGATTCTATGTTTGACTTGCATCTACTGGCTGTGAGTAACGTGACAGGTGGAGAGCTCTGCAGAATCCTTTATGTCCCTCAAACTACATTTAATTTCTTCACTCCTGCTGAGCCTTACTTGTCAGTACAGGAGGCGCCCATAAGGCCGCATCTCTCACAGACCCATCCATTCCAGTCTTGAAACACTTCCTTCAACCTAAGGTGCTCCTCGTCATCACCCCGACACCCTCTTCACTAAGTTAGGTTCATAAAGTACAAAAATACACAGGCCTTTCTGTGAGAGTAATTGCCAATGTCCACACTGTCTGTATAGGTAAACAGGGAAACTCTTTACTGGGAAGGAATAGTTAAAATCTGCCACTATTCCAGTCAGCAGGTCATATACATGGGGTATATTAATGCATACCTGTCAACGTTTCCCTTATATAAGGAAAAACCTACTAACTGACAAGTGTCACTTCCAGACACTTGGAGCAGTTTTTGACGGCACCTGGCAGTTTACCGCCCCTACCCTCCTATTTGATTGCTGACTTACTAAGGATGGAGGGTGCGTAACTCTACCTGCTAACTTCCCACCATGCACATTCCCATCTGCACAAGGGGATGTGGGAACTTAGGAGGGAGAGTAATGCCCCCTTCCTCCTAATTTACCCCAATTTCAAAATCTGTGAAATATCCAAGATTTATTGAAATTGGGATATGGACAGGAAAGACACATAAAAAAGTGACTTTCCTGGCCAAAATGGCAGGGTTGAAAAGTATGCATTAATGGGTTTGCCTTCGTAACTTGTCAAGTCCTATGTGAATCTTTCTATGGGGCTGTCCATCACTTTACCCTATGCCTGGGTAGGTGAGTCTCCAATACTTACATGCTGCTGGCTGACTTTTGTAGTCCCACATAGACAGGGGCAGTCTGGCTCCCAGACTCCTTACAAGGGAACTTCTAGCCCCCTTAATTGAACCCTACTCCCCTCAGGGAAGCGGCACTACCCTTTCATGTAGACAATATCAAACACAAAGAAAAGGTGACTTTTATGTAATTTTCACCTTGCTACAGGATTTAAATGGAGGCAAAATATTTTGACTAGCTTAATTCCGGTAATTTTTATTTGCCCCAAATATAGTTCAAATAAGTAGTCTACATGTTCTTGGGGCTCATTAATGTCTAGAAAGGAAAGTAGTGATTACATAATTCTTGACTAGCTAAAATAGGTTTGGTATAGGAAAATTGCACTTATTGTCCATTAATGACTCCTTCGTTGAATGACCGTGTATATGGAGCCAAAATTGCACTAGGAAGGAAGTATCATCACCTAAATTGCACTAGGAAGGAAGTATCATCACCTAAATTGATAAAGATCTCCAGAAGGGTATTGTTCCAGCCCATCAAAAATTTGACTTGAACTTAATTTTCAAGAACAAAAGCAGAAGAAGGAAGACATTTTAGTCAGTTAGTACTAGTGATGGCCCAACATCAGCCAGATCTATCTGCGAACGGGCGGATCGGACTTTTAAGGAAGTCCGCCGTCCACCTGTTCGCGGACAAATTCAAATTCCCCGCCTCTGGGGATAGTTCCAGGTTACGATAGCCGGATCTCGCTGCTCCTGACCCCGCCGGAGGAAGAATAGAGAGCTCCTTCTCGCAAGTGAACAGAGCGGGTCGAAAGTAGGGTGAACATCCATGTTCGTGGCTGAACTGTCCGCCTTGCAGGCAGTTTGGCCATCACTAGTTAGTATGATGACTTATTCCTATAGATATCCATTACCTGGATGAAAAACAACCTTCACAGATATATCCCTTATAATAACTGATCAACTATGTGTCCAGTAATTGCAATTAACTAGATTGTTAATTCATTGTCACATTCTAGACTTGTAAACTCAAGGCACAGAGTAGGTGATGGACTCCTGGACATTGGTTATGTTCAATGCTTCATACCTTTGTGTAACAATTATCCTGAACACTGGCACTGTAATCCATGTTCACAAATTTACTCCTATGAATGTGATGACTCCAAGCTACCACGCCATTTTATTCCCTGCTTTGATTCATGCTGGTAAGTTGTAAGATATGACGCAGATGGAGTGTATCTGGCAGCATACTCTGACGGCTTGATGTCATTGCAGTGTATATTTGTGACTCGGCTTCCAGTGCTGTCGTTAACACCAGATATGGATCCTCATATTTCTAAACATCCAACAGATAAATAGCAGATAATATGGAATCTCTGATATGTTTCCTGAGAACAGCAGGTACGTATATTTCTTTGAAGCGCTTCATCACCATCATGCCAGCTCAAAGGCAATTTAAAATGTAACTTTATATATATTTTATTTTGAGTATACATCGGCTTTATGTTGGACACAAAATGTTTTTGAAGAATTACCTGGAGATCCTGCAACTGAAATTTGCAGTTCTTTTAACATCTTTTTTCATCTTGTGAGAGCTGGAGAGCAGAGGCCCTCCATCAACATGGAGGTCTATGGCACTGCTCACCCTCGCCCCCTTCCGCGTCACCGTGACGCGACCAGTGAAGCCGCAGAACCCAGGAAATCGCCGTAGCTTTCCGGGGATATGCCGCTTTCATGGGAGCCCAGCTCATCCAGAGTTTGTTCTTCACACAAACTCTGGACGAGATGGGCTCGTGATGAACACTAAGGAGGTAAACTGTCTGCAGGCTTTTACATAATGTACCTTACCTAATATATGCCACATACATTCTAAAGGCCCCCATACACCTTACAATCTTTCCATACAATTTCTGTACAACTTCAACTTTTCTTTTACCAAAACCATGTAATATGAGGACCTTTCTAAACCTTCCAAATCACTATGTATTCTATCAGGGAGGACCCGGCACTACATAGCAGTGATATATACCTTCTAATTACTATGTATTCTATCAGGGAGACCACTATACTACACAGTTGTTGGTAGATCTAATGGAAATTGTATGGAGCGATCTAAAGGTGTATGGGGGGCTTAAGTCTATTGCCTCTTTATGCCTGCCATACACACACCGATTAGTGGCCGATTTTGCTGCTGACCGACAGGCGTGCGCGCTCGCTGTCAGTCGGTGGCAAAATCGGTCGCCAATCTGTACTTTCAATGAAGACCGGTGTCTTCATTAAAGGTAACAGCCGACACACAAAGGGTGCCCGCCAATGCAGTCAGCCCGGGAATGCAGCGTGATGACGTCATCACACTGCATTCCAGAGCTCATCGGAACTCATCTGTTGGCACCCACTCGGTAGGTGTATGGCAGGCTTTACATGGAGCAATTACTCTCAGAATAAACATACTTTCCCTATATCTGATTAGGCCCTCATTAAAGCCCCCATACACTTTTAAGTTAAGAACACACGGCTCGATTTAAGCATACAATCGATGTAAATCAATGAAAATTTACATCGATTGTACCAAAATTGTAGCCCGGACACATGGTACAATAGATGATAATAGTTCGATGAAGAACATTACATCGATTGAAAAGTGATCGGACTAGTTGGAAAATTATCGTTGAATTGTACCATAATCAAACTACTTTCGTGGAATGTTTATTTTCATCGTACAATTGTATTTGAGGAAGTGATACTTTACTGTTTTTAGGGCATCAATGGCATTGACAACTTTAGTCAATAATGTTTTCTACATTGATATTGTACGATATTGTACGATTGTATGATAGTATAGCGCACACAGTACAATCGATAAAATACCAAAATCGAGGTTCTTCATCTAATCTTACATCAATTGTATACTTCAAGCCGTGTGTTCCTAGCTTTAGACCAATCCATACAATTTCCATTAGATCTACCAACAAATGTGTAGTGCCGGGTCCTCCCTGATAGAATACATAATGATTGGAAGGTTTACAAAGGTCCTCATATTACATGGTTTTTGTGTAACAAAATTTGATTGTACAGAAATTGTATGGAAAGATTGTAAGGTGTATGGGTGCCTTAACGTTATGTATTTTAGGGCCAAATAGGCTGTAAATTACAGAATGGACAGAAACGTTTTTTTTGTTCTACACGACTCCGTTCTGGCCAGTAACACCAATGAGGGGGGTAAGTCACTGCCAACACTGACTGGGGCACGGTTTAATCGCTCTGACCACCAATGTTGCACTATATCTTCATATATAAAGCTGGGCATAGACGACTCGATTTTCTGTTCGATTTCTGCGAGATTGGTCACTGGATTCGATAGCCTTGACCCTAAATCGCATGTAAAATAGATCGAGCAGGAATCGGACCTGTCTGTAAAATGTAGTCAATCGCTCTGAAATCGCGGAACGTTAATGGAGACATGTAATCATTCCTATCGATTGACCTGTTGGCATCCAACTCACATTACATAATTTCCGACTAAAACAGCTGTGAGCTGGAGATCGCACGATCCGTGATCAATTGATCGCAGGAAGGATTGCAGTGAGCAATCGCTTCTCTAAATGGAATCGATTGCGGAATCGCATGCACGATCGTTTAAAAGATCGCTGGAAAAACTTAACGTCTATGCCCAGCTTAAGGCTTCACTTCACTATCCATTAAAACTAAAAAGGATTTGTCTTTGGTTCAGCTCGGCGTGTCCGTCGGGGGGGACCGAAGGGAACCCTTCCATGCTCAACAACTTTTCTGACGGTGGTCCTGGGCATGCCCCTCAGTCACCTACCCTTGCCCGCCTGCTCTTGGAGCTCTAATGCCGACCCTGCTTTAGGTATACTATAAACCTGAACTTTACAACTTAATTCTTATTAGGGTCTAGGGGACTTGTGAAAGTAGTTTTACCCACATTGTTCCCAGCACTATATTCTCTTATGATAGAAAGGTTGTCTCCCTTCTACCCCTGCACAGAAATAGACTTTACATTGCAAATTGGGCCTCTGCTGGCACTCAGGGAGCTGGTACCCAGAATGCCTATACTTGTGCGATGGAAACAAATCCCCAGCCTACCCTGAATATACAGGTAGATCCTAGAAGGGCAGTCCTAGAAAGATCGGTGTCCATGCCTAAAACCATCATTGAGATAGATTCACACTAAGGCTTAGTTTCCACTTGTGTGGAAGCCGGCGGCGCGGTTGCCGCCGCTAAGAACCGCCGCCGCTAAGAACCGCATCTCATGCGGTTTTTAGCGGCGGCCATTCACCCCTATGGCCGCGGTCAGTGCTGGGCGGCCGCGGAATCGCGCGGACGGCCGCCTAAAAACTCGGTCGACCGAGTTTTTAGGCGGCCGTCCGCGCGATTCCGCGGACAGGGGAATAGCCCATTGAAATGAATGGGCGCGGATATATCCGCGCTGCTCACAACCGCGGGCTTCCGCTTCTAGTGGAAACAAGCCCTAAGGCTCAATTTACACTGCAGGTTCCCGAGCTGCTTTCAGCCCGTGCAGGCATTCACAGGTCGTCTAGATTAGAGGTCCTATCGGGTGGGAGCCCGAAAAAACCGACCGGTGCATGCCTAATGTTGCGTCTGCTGGTCAGTTATGGTAATGGTTCGTTTACCTGGCAGTTAAAAACAGCTAGTGTAAATGAGCCCTTAAGGCCCCCACACACGTAGCGATTGATCGATTGAAAAAAATCGATTGTCTTTTAATCCCGTCGATCTGGCAAGCAGCATAGACTGCACAGCACAGACTGTGATCGGCTCCCAGTAAGGAAAGGGGGCAAACTATGAAAGATGATGGGTAGTTGCGCACAACCTTCAGCAGTGATTACACAGCTATAGTGATAACAGTGGCCAGAAAGGCCCTCAGTTGGTGTATGGGGCCTGAGCAAGGATCACAGAGTAAAATAGAGTCAGTATGAGGGATGGGTGTTTAAGTTGTGTGTAGGTGTGCAGCTCTCAAAATGGAGGAGTGTGGGCCCCAGTAACAGACAAATAAGAACAAGGACAGAGGCGCACAACCTAGTACAACAAATGGTTAAATCATGTGGAATAGGATAAGGTAAAACAAATGGAACAAAATGAGACAAAACAACATACAAGATACTCACATTGAGAGAGGTTTACAAGGCTGGCTCTCAGGGCCATGTGCTATCCAGGAGGACCTCACTTCCTGGTGGGGGAGAAGAGATAACTTCCTGCTTGCAGATGCTGGGGGGCTCAATAGGAACGCGTTTCGAGCAGAACTCTTTTTCAACCATAGGGGAAGGGGTGCAGAGAGTCTCTGGA
>CM070033.1:111408437-111420032 GCA_036250615.1 Ptychadena robeensis | reverse complement strand
AAGGAAGGGGAAATCCCTGGCTGGGAGTAGGTCTGCATGGTACAGTACATAGAAAGTTGGTACATCATTATGGGAACGGTATGTTTGCTCTATTGGGGCAGACTCTAGTAAGAGGTTGAAGACAGTAGGGATAAAACGTATATATGATAGATAGATAGATAGATAGATAGATAGATAGATAGATAGATAGATATAGTAAATGTGATTCTGTTACTTATATTGGCTGTGTGTTCTGTGGTTAAAGTGGAAAATATCTGCCACATGGTGTGTTAATCCTAGTGATGGGGTTTGAGGGGTTATTAGGTATGCATTGTGCAAGGCTCACTGGGAAATGCATGCACATATTCTGGGGTCTTAGAGATATAGGTGCTGTCCTGAGGGGTTCCTATTGCTCTGGGGGAAGGGGGGGGGGGTCACTAAGGACATGATAAAAAAACGGTTGTGAAGTTAATTTTGATAAAGTGGAGGTTGTTGAGCAGTTAGCATTTATGTGCTAAAGAGTAAACTCGGTCTTGGTAATTGACATGGAAGGACTTAAATACATGCATGGAGTGGTGACTGTACACTGAAGGGTATCTCATGTGAGTTTTGAAGTTAATATGCATATACAGACTGGTAATTTGATATGTTAGAGACTGGAATCTATGGGGTTAATTGGCATGGGCAGGGTAATGGGCATGAAGTATGTATGCATGCTTTGAAGGCTTGCATTGGGTATCCCTTTGAGCTGTGGCCATTGGGATTTGGGTGCTGAGTGTTTATTATGCATTGACTGGTATTAAAGGACCCCCATTTGATGGAAACGGTATATTGACGAGTTATACTAATTCTCTGGGAAATTTAAGCAGATGGGCTAACACATGTTCTAGGTACAGGATACTAAGGAGGACAGAACATATGAAGTGGCGACCAGTAGCTGTGGGCTTGGTAGACATCCAACCTCAATAGCAAAAGTGGGTTATATATTTTGGCATACCGTTTTTAGATGTGATATTTTTTAATCAGTACCTTTACAACAACTACTGGAAAATACCTGTTGGTCCTTCAGATTTCCAGTGTTCCTGGACGATTCTGTAAATAGAACTGTTTTGTAAGATTTGTGAACTACATAACACCTCACCATCTTGTAATGAAAAGGATTAAAGAAGATCAATGAAGGCAGACAGAAGCAGATACACGCATAATATAACTTTACTGTACTGAGTGGTGAGTACAGTACTTGGGAGGGGAAAAGATAATGTAGGTGTTGTTCTTCAATATAAGGAGAAAAAGCTATAGCAGAAAGCGATGGGATATAGAATGTGTAGATGCGTGCTAGAACTGGATAGAAGAAATCGTTTATTCTAGTGTCAGCTACCCTAATGACAAGTGTCATTCTGCTGGCACAAAATGTCAACAACATCATTTATAAAGGAAATCATCCAATGAAAGATCCACAAAACACATGCTATACCAGTATCAAGGCATATGTAAATATAAGAGAGAAATAACATGTTAATTCCTAGTGTGGTACCTCCCCCAATACTTCAAAGTTGCTGTATGTTGGGGAAGAAAAGTTTCTGCAGTAATTTATCTTGATTTTTATTATTACAACAGGTACACAATAATTCAGGCAGTTGTAACAGCTACTGTGGATATAAACAAATTATATACACCCTGTTAAAATAGTAGGTTTTTGTGACATAAAAAATGGGCTAAATAATAAATTATATGTATTATTGCAAATCTGTCAGCTTGTAAGGACATCTCCTATACAGCCCTCTTCTGGCCACCCCACAGATTTTCTACTAGATTTAGGTCTGAGCAACCCTGACCAGTTTTCATAAATTTTGGAAGGATGTCTGTCACGTAGTGAGCCACGACCGTGGCAAAATCATCCACGGATCGCGGGTGCCCAAATAGGGTGACAGATCTCTTTTCCCCCTAAAGCTTGGTCGGCCAGAGAACTGACATGTCCGTAAATCTCTGGCCTATGCCATTAGTTTGAATGGGGACCCGCCTATACTCTGTGCGGTGCCTGCCTATACTCTGTGCGATGGAGTGCAGCGTGATGATGTCATCACGTTGCACTTCTGTCGCTCATCTGTCCGCCCCGGCTCACTACATGTATTGGGGACTTTACTTATCCGGTTTAGCACAGTTTAATTACCCCCCCCCATCAATTTTTTCAATTGAATTGTAAAGGGTATAGATCACATTAATGGTGGGGAAATTTTTAGATCGATCTCACTTTTTATGCCAAATAAATATAACTATAAATAAATATTTTCTCATGAGTAGTGACAGTTTTATTTTTGTATTTGTTGCCTCACACACTATAGGACCCCAATTTGCGTTCATAGATACATAATTTTGGTTCGCAGTGGCAGCCTAAGATGGATATCTTAAAAAAGGCTGTAAAAAGGGAATTGGTTATACTTATCTACCAAGCAGGTACAAACTTGCATTGTCTGCAGAAAGGAAACAAAGAATCTTGTTGCTGTGGGAACAGCTCCACTTTTGCTCCATTATCCATTAATGAGACCCTGTTTGTGCCTAAATACATATCAGAATTAACACACTATTTGGGATGCTACGAGATCCCTCCCCAGTCAGTATCAGTTTGTAACAAAGTACATATAACAGTGCAGCCATATTTTCAGATGCGTGTACTTGTGCATGCCCTCTATGTTCTAGAATGCTTTACATTTACTATTTAATACATTTTAACACTTTATGCTACATAATGACCCTCGCATGATTTGAGCAAATTATTAAGGAATTTGTTCGAAAGAAGAGATTGCACTTCCATGTATTAGTACATAATGCAAAAGATGATCAAATTAGCTCCTCTTTCATGTAACTATAGACCTCTTCTCTGAATGGACTAATTTCTAATACTATTACACAAGGATATTGCTGGTCACTACAGTTTATGTGGAAACAGAATTTTCTGTGACTGAAAGCATCCTTGGATAGGTTATTTGAAGTGGGTGGTATGGTAAAACAAATAAAATGGGCAATATCATGCAGGAAAATCATGAAACACCTATGCAGAGTGTTTAGGTGAGGTTCTGAGTCAATGCAGCTCATATGTCAATCCCCCAATCTTTGCCGCACTCTTTAACCGGGAACACACGGCGCGCGCTGCTGCCGAGAATCTCGAACGGCTCGTATATTGCCATTCTCGAAGAAGCTGGAGGCACAGTACTGTTGTGTTATCCAGCTCCGACGATGCTTTGCGGTACTGCTTGAGTACAGGGTTGGTCGCATTAGATATGCTCTTGATAGATGGCTGTCAGCGCTCAAAGCGGCCATTGATCTAGCCCATATCTGTGCATGTGTTCCCTGCTTTTGCCACATCTCACCCTCTGGAGGCTAGTTGTTCTGTCCTCACTTAGTTGTCCTTAGGTCTTATGTGCTCAAAGAATAACGTCTGGTACAGGGATGGTTGCTAATGGTAAAGACAATACTGGATACACTAAGGCAAGAGCATAGGTCAAGTCAGGGCTGGCAGCAGGCAGAAGATGGTTGGATACAAAGTGGGGTCAGATAAGGTATCAAGGCATAAGGCCTGTTCAAGCAGGGAAGACAGAGAAGTCAGGAACAAAGTACATGTCAGATTTCCAAGTAAACAATTTACTATTACGGACAGTGAAGCCATGCAGCATCCAGGATTATATAGTATAGGCATACCTGTCAACTTTGATGCACCAGAATAAGGGAAAGTGGCGTCTCTGATGTCACTTCTGGTATTCAAACAAGCGGAAAGAGATGTCCGCTATCAGATTTAGTTGATTTAGGAGAGGCAGGGTGTTACTCTCCCTGCTTATGTCCCACCCTGCACATTATCCACACAAGCGGGATGGGAGCTTAGGAGGCAGAGTAACGCTCCATTATAAGTTAACCCAATTTCAAAAATTCGGTAAAAATCTGTGATTTAGTGAAATTGGGATTTGTCCGGGAAAGCCACAAAAAACCGTGACTTTCCTGGCCAATATGGGTACAGGAAATGCTACAGGTTATGAAAAGCTGGACATGAAAACCTAGCATGTATTAGCATTCAGAAGCTGTGGTGACAACAAAAGTTATGTCAGGCGAAATGCACTGTGACGCTGGGGTCTAGCGTCCCAGACTATTTATTTTTACAAATAAGCTTTTTTTTTTTACATTACATATTTTTGCCCTAACCAAAATAAAATGATTTTCCTTGTTGTGTCTTTTATCAGCCAGACTGTGCTAGCACTGAGTCTGTGTTATCAGTAGAGGCCTAGAGAACGACCCTTAGGGTGCTGTGTACCTGGCATGGGAACTTTCTTTTCTTAGTGACTTTTCCATGTGAAGGTTAACTTATAGGCTCAGTAGCTCCAAACCCGTTCATTGATTAGTAAGGGCATGTGTCCACAAGCGTCATGGACCTGCAAAATGAACCTGTCCATTGATGTTCACTATATGTGTAGATCTTCATTGAGAGCATTGCTGCAATGACAAAGCAGGGCATCTAAAAGAAAGATTTGTGGCCACAGTAGCATTCATTTGAATGGGAGAGGTTGTGTCCATGTCGAAATTCCAACTCAATGGACCCTTTTTTTGAAAAAAAAAAATGGTTGTTATTGTTGGAAAGCCACCAGAAGCCTACATAAGACGGTTTCCCTAAAGTTATACTACAATATAATAGGCCTGAGAAGAATATGTGTGAGAATAGATAAACATATATAAAGAAGAAGGTAGTCCACTTAGCGTCTTACATATACCCTAGAGCTAATAGATAATTGTGTTACTAGGCAGGCAAGCCAAGCACCCCATTTTTTGACATTTGCATAGACCTTAAATAATGTTACACAACAGAGAAAACAAGTAACTTTCTTCACAAATTAGACCTGTACGCTGCCACATGAATTGGTAGGGTAGAAGGACAACTAGGCTGTAGGACAGAGGAAGCGCTTTACCTAGTTTAAGTGGCAGGTAACTACTCTGTCTAGGTCAGGGGTGTCAAATTCAAATACACAGTGGACCAAAATTTTAAACTTGGACAACGTCAAGAGCCAAACCTGAAGTTTATAGAAATAAAGTCTTTAATAAAAGACGTTTCTCATCAGATAAAAGGATGAACCATATGGAAACAAACTCAAGTTTAACACATTGAATCTGGAAGAAGCACAGCGTAATACTACAGGACACCATTCACATGGGCGTCAGGAAGTACTGGATTCGCCCCTTAGTTATGTTCCGGTTCACCCGATAGGGATAGCACGGGCCGTTTCTGAACACAGGGAAGAGCAGGTGCCTTTCGGGCTGCTGCCAACTGTCAGTGTGAATGGTGCCTAACACATGTTATATGAAATACAAATAAAAGACACATCTATGGTAACTTGTTCAAATGTTTAGAGCATTTTTCTGGCCAAACATAATTACAAATTTAACAAAGCGCTTGGGAATGCAGAAAACCTGGGTTGCTGTGGGCAGTAGAACTTTTTAGGATTTGGATTTAACCATGGTGCACCATAGTCAAAAAGAGATTGCACCCTGTATGTCCTGTCACTTATTAAATGTGTGTTTGAGGATTTTACACATTGTATAACACTTGACACATTCATGCATCTTGGCTTTTTCCCTGGTGTTCTACCAGTACGCCTACAGCATCCCCTTGTGTATGGCAGCTTCTTGGATTTACATGCTGGACTATTCCTGGATTTGGTATTTATATCACAGGCCTACAGTTGTGTTTATTAACACCTAGAGGGATTTAAATCCACTGGATTTCCACTGGATGTTCCTTTCTGACAGCCATGCTGATATATTCTTTATTCCAGGAAACATTTAAAGTTTTTAAATAAATTTAATTGTTTTTACTGCAGTTTCACCTTTGTTCAGTTGATAATCTATAGTTTATTCAGTATCACAGAACAAGTTCATTTTCCTGGCATTGGTCTAGTGACTTTTCCCATGCCTTTATCATTTGGCTCCCTTACTCCCAGGGTAATGGATTCCCCAAGTTATCAGCAAACTTATAAATTTTTTCATGTCTTCATATGTAAGATCCTTCTATAAATATTTATTGGGATTAGCTGTCGTCTACAAATAGTGAACACACACACAGTTTACAATGCCTATTTTAACCATTACTTGAGTAATGTAGAAGATGCTACTATGTTTTATGTTGGAAGGATGCTTTTTATTTTCCTTGGTAAGGTGACTAAGTGTACAGGAGTTTGTCACTCATAAGTAGATCAGTCTTGTAGGGATTTAGTCCTGCTTAATATTCCTTATCCAGCTTATGAGAGGCAGATCCTAGCCAAGGAGAATTAGTGACAATCACGCCTTAACATGACAGATGGGTGTAAAGAAATCCCAATCATTACACCACACAGCTATATGTACATACTAGTGTCATATAGCAGTGTAGGGAATATCATTTGGCATCGCGCTCTTTGTATAATCTTGGTGGGTTAACAAGTGTATATATACCTGAGAAAAGAAATTTGATGAATTGCAGTTATAATTCTACGTGTTAAAAAACACCCCCATTTAATCAATATTGTGGAGTTTGCAGAGGCCTGTGTAAATGTCCCCTCACTGAAAAAGTTGATCCTCAACATCCAGGTAGGGTATTGTTGTGATTAAAATCAGTAGCAGCAGATAGTGTAGGAAATGTTCACATTGGACATGAGACCAGTGGGTCATGTTAGCATTTGGTCATCTTAGCACTCATCCTCATCTTCCCCAATATATGGGGGAACTTTAAAAACCAACAGGTAAGTTCTTTTTTTGCAAAAGAACTAATGGAGAAGCTTTTCTTTTGCAGAACTTTTATCCATAATGACCACCAATGTAAGTACCATTTTCCCAATAATCGCCTTTGTAACAGGACATTTCACTGTCCATCAGCATGAGGGGACATCTCTCATTGACCACCATTGTAATGTGACTAATGTAGCAAAGTTTGTATACCATGGGGGGCTTTTCTGAGAGGTTTAAACATTGTACAGAACAGTAAAGCACTGTTGGAATATAGTAATGTTAACACAGCCCTGTAGGTCTACAAGCGTAAATGACTTCTCAACAATAGTAATAATAAAGAACACAGGAAAAGGTTTGAATTCTTTGTAGGAATCAGTGAGTATATAACATGTCTCATAGCTGAACAATTTCCTCTTCAAACTGAGACATAGTTCTCCTAATTGCCTGTTTCTTAAAAGACCACAAGTACCCATTACCAAAATAACTGTCAAATTCATCACTGTATCAGAGATGAGAATTTAAGGCACACGACCCTCTCATGAAGCTCTGTGGGGCAGTTGTTGTAATATAGGAATTTACTATATAAAAAAGGTTGTTTTTTTGCTAACAGATATTCTCTTGTTTCCGTTGATTTTAATGCGGTGTAAGTATCGCCGTATAGCTGAATGACTGTGTGAACCAGTCTGAAACATGCTCATTGCATTGTATAGTATTTAAAAAGAGAAACTGTCAGGTTCCCCTAAATTAATTCTGTTTATAATGATATAATAATTGGTGTCAGGGCTTGGCCAGAGAGGTGACATGTGCCATTTAGAAGAGGCCAGCTGTGTAATTGAAATAAAATGGTTCACCCATGGAGAGAACCCACAATCCTTTGGGCTGCTACTAAAACAAAAGGTTATTCAAAGGCGGCATAGAAAATTGGTTGGAAGACCTTGTTGTATAGTAGAATGTGTACCTTTTTGTAGTAATATCGATGGACTAAATAAAGCCTTGTATCACAAGGTGTTTACAAATTAAGTATACTTCCATATTTCATATTGCTGCGCATGATGTATACATTTTACATAGCTGTACTCTCAGCTTTCTGACTAAAGCTGGGCAAAGACGGGCAGTTTCCTGCCCAATTCGACAACCGATTGTCCACTGTGCGCGTTACCGCAATCGATAGGGGGTCGGCAGAGAATCCGGTGCGCCAACTGGTCATATTGACCAAGAATTTGCCGCATTCAGAGCCGATTCCATTAGTCCCGGCTGTCTCCATCCGAAGTAATGGCGGTATACAAAGGGTGCCCGGACGATTTTCCGCACTAGCGGCCCTGCGTGATGACGTCATCACACCCACTAGGTCAGCTGGGCAGTCGACGGAAAAACGGCACGCCCAGTTTCGGGTTGAAAAATGTCTGCAAACCACATAGTACACATACACACTATCGAGGGATCTAGAGCAGTGACATGAGAAAAGGAGCAATTCTGGACTTCTAACAGCCCCTGTGCCCTTAGTAAATGGTATAACAATGGCGTGTGTTTTGTTAATGGCCATTGTAAATGTATATAATTTTTTTAAACAATAACAAAACAGTAACATTGAACTCCTGAAATTTGAACACTTACCTGTGACAAGTAAAGTTTTTATATCAACAACTGTCGGGAATTTGGGCTTGTTCTCACCAGAGTAGCTTCGGAAAGAATTGCGGCAAGGTGAACACCTAGGTTACCTTTTCAGACGCGGTTTTGCCAATCCCTTCGCATTAATGCAGGGTTAAAAAATGCAGCATTAGTTATAAATGTGTCAATCAACGTAGTGGAGACTAGGCCATCCAGTGAATATCAGAAATATAGATTCTATCTATTTTTTTGAAGGTAATGCACTCACCATTAGAATCTTTGATAAAGGGGGACCGCTGAGCCTCCTAAAACACGTTTGATTCTATACTTGATTTAAGATATAAAGCTTTCACTAGACTACTAATGTGTATCTTTTATCATAGACCTACCATATTTTTCTCACCATAAGACGCCCCCCCACAAAAAAAAAATCAGGGGAGGGGGATGCCTGTGTCTTATCGTGTGAAGGCACAATCACCCCTGGCCATTTAGAGACAATTCCCACACCTCCTTAACTCCTGCTCTGCCGGTTGGAGAGATGGTGGGAGAAAGGTCAGATTCTCTGCTGTATAGGGTGCGTGTTATACAGTGGATTGCCTCTGGTCCATTAGAATACTGTACTTTTTTGTACCATGATGATATTGTTTATGGCTTGAATTAATTAGTATGCATAAATGGTGTATACAAATTTATGTTAACCTATTGCATCTAATAATAACTTTTTAAATAGAATAAAATCATATCTATGAATATGCACAGCAAACAGAGATTTTTTGAATGCTTATTATGTTTTCCTTTAGGTTAAACAAAAAATTATATATATATATATATTATATATATATGTTATTGTGGGGATAGGGAAGTCAGGGGCAGCTGGCAATAGGAAGAGATCTGTGTCTCCTGGCACAAATTGTAACGCTGTCTTTGGAAATGATATTAGAGAAATATATTAACTGCATGTGTGGAATGTATTCTGAATCTGTCTGAATGAACTTTCATTTATAAGAAAAAGCTTTTCTGTCTAATCAGGGGGGCCCACTCATTTTTGGCAAGTGAGCTGCATGTTTAAAATGGTCTAATCAAACTGACCTGCCAACAATAAAAACGGTACACATATATTTATTTATTTATATACATTTATACCAAGTATACTTTATATTGAAATATATTGCATAAGAGCATGAGAATGTATGGCACAATACAATTCTGTATTGACCATTACTTTACTGTGAGTTAGTAAAGATGAGACAAAAAAATAAAAGGCAGGGCTCCACTATCGTCTCTATTATACTGTCTGTTATAAATTATTGTTTATATGATACATCTTTTACATTATTGTTATGGATTGTTTATTTATGTTAGTATTATGCATTGCTATAGCTTGTTATCAAAATAAGCAACAAAAGCTTAGAATAACATATAAGTACTAAAATAAATGCTGCAATTGGGGTTCAGAATTATTAGATTAGTACAGTGCCTCTTATCTTAACCTATCTGCCTACCAGAATACATAGAAGGATCCTTAGCAAAATCACATGAAACAGTACCCTTTACTATAACAAGGTCACTGGATGAATCTATAGTCAGTTAAGTATATGCCTTGAACTCTTTTGGTCTCCTTTTTTATTGTAGCCTCCATTGTAGTATTTTCTTTGTGATAGCTACATTGCTACATTCTAAGACAGTAGTGTTCTGTGGATCCTATTGCTCCGATTTTTCCTCATGTGCACTGAACCTTGCTCCACGTGTCCATAATTCACACACTTCTAACACATGAGATATTCTAATAACTGGGAGAGAAAGAAGAATATCCATAAAGAAATGAAGTACCACAAGGCAGGATGAGATTTGACAGTGTCATACAGTTAGCAAATGCAGAAAGTAGCTTTGAAACTCTCATGATGTAGGGAGGTCCTGCTTGCTTTCTGTTCAGTACTTAACCCTGGAGGAGGCCAGCCGGTGGGTGTCAGGTGCTAAGACTTTAGAAGTCCATGGAGACTAGAGGAGTCAGCTGTCAGATGGAATAAGCTATTTCAAGTAATAGTCCATACAAATCTGGGGTAACAAGTTACAGTAGATGCTCCATCACACTGATACACCAACAAAGATTCATTGCATATGTAAGCTGAAAGGGTAGACAAAGTATTCCTAAAAGGTAAAAGTAGATTAACAGGTAGAAAGATACATCTTTAAATATTAGGGAAAGTGAGCTTGAGTTTGAAATAAACAAGAAGCAGCTAAAAGGGAAAAAAAGGAATATAGAGGAAGCACTACCAAGGATGAAATCCTATATGTCTAACATGAACGAGGCTCACTCCATATGCCAGATAATTCTGATTTGTATCTGAACAAATAGTAAAAAAAAAAAGTAAAACATTAAATGTAAAAGGTAGAAGTGGTGGGAAATGGAGGGAAACATTTAAAGAGATGATTGCATGCATGTCCAACCTGAAAAAGGTGTTGGGAAGGGGACCAATTAATAAACAACCAACAGTTTGTAGGTGTAGAAGTTCTTGAAGATGATTAAACAATAAAACGTTTAGTAAATATGAAATAAAACAGGTATGGTATTTAAGGATCCCTGGCCTATGAACAGATTTGTCCTATTCCAAAACAAAGGTGTTTTTTTATTCTAAAATAGAATGTTTTTCTTGGAGAGTTTATTTCCATTTCAAGCCCACATTATTCTTTTTATGGTTTCTCCTCCACTTTAACATTGTTCCCAGCATGCAAATGTTTTTTACTTTGAAAGTAAGACATGGTATAGGGAGGTAAATTGTAGAAGAGCTGATTGCAGATGACTTCTTCTTCCAGGAGCTAACCTAACAATAATGTGGCCCACCTTTCACACAAAGTTGTCATCCTTCCAAAAATAATTCAGTGTTTTGCCTGATTACACGGTGCGCTAGCTGCTCACTGTTATTTAAAGGCAGTAAGTATAGAAAGATGGATGATCTGTCTTAACTATATGTTACATTAATTTTTTTTCCTTCAAGGTTATAATTTATGATGAGCACAATCACAAAATTGCAGAGCATTTTGCTGTGATGAGATGAGTTCGTTTTTTTTCTATAACTTTAGCCATACATTTTGCGTTTCACATCAAATTTGCATTTTTGTTATATACTCTACTACTTGTAGATACTCCATCAAATATTGAGGGTTTTTTTCCTTTCTCTTGAACATTAATGTTAATGCTATAGCAATTAGGCACATACAGTGGAGGAAATAATTATTTGACCCCTCACTGATTTTGTAAGTTTGTCC
>CM070033.1:111377686-111408337 GCA_036250615.1 Ptychadena robeensis | reverse complement strand
TCATTTGACAAACTTACAAAATCAGTGAGGGGTCAAATAATTATTTCCTCCACTGTATATGACATTATCCAGTGACAATAGTCTGGGCACCACCCCTACAGTGTGACAAAGCCAGCCGCAAAAAGACATGATATGATGAGTTCATTGTGGTGCCCTGACCTCAATCCTACTAAACACATATGAGATAAATCAGAACACCAATTATAAGATGGGTCTTTTCATCCAACATCAATACCTGACCTTACAAATGCTCTTTTGGTTTAATAAGCACAAATTCCAACAGACACAGTCCAGAGTCTTCTTAGAAGAATGGTGGCATCAAAGTGTGGATGAACTCTATATTACTGCCCATGGGTTTTGAATGTGTTGTTGAACAAGCTCATTTAAGTGTGCTGGTTAGGTACGCATAAACTGTTTTATCAGATGTGTATCCTGTATTTTAGAGCAATTTAGAGCGTTTGAAATCTAATGTTTAAAATCTTAATTAAGGGTTAAATACAGCATCTACATATAAAAGAAATATATAGTGCAAACCAAAAGAATGTTTTACTAGTTGGAATGGAAAAAGAGGAAAATCAATCTAGGCAGAAATAAACTATAAAAGTATTTACTATATTTAAAGCTGGGCATAGACGGGCCGATTTCCCATCGATCCCCGCCCTAGCGGGCGTGATGATGGCATCACGCCCGCCCGCTAGTGCCGAGATTTGTCCGGCACCCTTTGTGTGCCGCCCATTTCTTCGGCTGGGGATAGCTATCCCCATCCGAACTAATGGGATCCGATCAAAATTATCCATCATGTAGGATCACTGTGCGATCCGATATGACGGCAGATTTTAGTCCAATCTTGCAAGTTGGCGCTCCCTATTCCTTGCCGACCTGATCCTGATCGGATGTAAGAACGCGCATGGCATTGCATCAGCGGGTTCGGTCGGGCCGGAATTGGCCCGTCTATGCCCAGCTTAAGGACTAGTTTTTGTGAGCTATAAGCTTGGTTTCTTTATCCAGTATGGAATCGCTTTAGGCTGAGGCTCCACTTGGGTGATTTGGGAGCTTATGCAGCACGTTTTTTGTCCCCAGTGTCTCGATGATTTCGGATCAGCTGAGGTGCAGGCGAAAAATTATGATGCGCCGCAATCCGCATCCCAAACACGCAGCTGCGTCCCAAAAATATGCGACTAATCCACACACAAAACTTGCTTACTGTTTTTCAGTCTACATTAGTGAAGCATCAGCCTTACTTTTGCCAATTTGTAGTCCTCATCCACCCATAGCCCAGCTGTCTGCAAATTTTCAATAGTAAGAGGATTCAATGTAACTATATAAAGTCAAGTCCATATTTATTCAGGGTGATGGCAAGAAGACCCTCCAACCTGAAAGATTTGGATCTCATTACTAAAGATGAATGGGCAAAAATACCTGTGGAGACATGCGAGGAGCTGGTCTGCAATTATAGGAAGTGTTTAATTGCTGTAATAGCCAATAAAGGAGTTTCTATTTATAATTAAGAAGGGTATGAATCATTTTGGACATGACACTTTTTGCTCAAATGTAAATAAAAAGCTGAGAAATGTTTTTTTCCCCACAAGAATGACTCTTGTTCATCGTCTTATTATCTTTTGGGATACACCTATGTCATTCCCAGTCAAAAAAAAAACATGCTGATTGAGTAAAGTCAAAATTTGCCAGGGGTATGAATAATTATGGGCTCGACTGTATATAACGATATATTTGAATTCTCCTTGTTAGGTGTAAAGCTGAACCTGGGAGAAGGGAACTGGTACTTCTCTCACTCTCTCTCGAGATTACTTCAGTTTGTAGTTGTATAATACTATATGCTACCACTACCACCAATGCTTTCTCAGTATTGGGTTTGGCTTCTTTGGCACTGAATCTGCTCAAATCCAGCTACTCTAGTTCTACCTGTTCAGTGGGCGAGCCAGAGAATGTTTCAGATTTAAAAACACAGTTGGGGTCAGAAAAAGTCACCTAATAACCTTCTCAGGGAATTAGGAAATAAAGACCACGCACCATGAAGTACATTGGTGTTTTTAAAACCTTCATTAAAACCATATATTAACATTCAGAGTAGTTTTATGTTTTCTTTTTGCTTTGTGCCCCTCCTTAGCCACTTTTTCTAGGTGCACTTCCTGAACTACAGCCTGACACTGATCTAGCAATACTGGCATCTCTCAAGCCTCTGAGTACACGCCATTCCCCTACTTGAGCCCTCAGGAGTTGTTGTATGGCATGTAGAATGTTAATAAGTGCACTGACTTCCGGACATCTGATTCTTGGTTGCTCAGGTGTGTTGGGGGCATATAACTGTCACTTGGCAGTGGGATACAGAATGTTGGCGAAGGGCCAGTAATGATGTTTTGGTGGAGCAGAAGTATGATATAAATGACCTGCTGCACGGCTGAGGTCTTGGTAACCTACAGAGGTAAAGCAGAGAGATACAAAGGTCACTGACACTAGGTCACCTTGCACTGGTTGTAGTTCTGCTTCTCTGTCTTGTGCAACTTGAGCAAGACGAGTAAGATGACCCAACTGCAGGCAGCATGGGAGCTGATGGACAATAAGGGTGTCAAGGTGACCACAAAAATTGACAGACAGCAACAAGAGAAATGTGAAGAAGCACCAGCCCCATTCCCAGGGAAGAACTTCTCTTTATTCCATGTCTACCAGATCTTAACTCCATTGCCCCTTACCTAAACACTTCACTCCCTAGACCCTTAACTAAGAGTGACCATTAATGTACAGCATATGCTAGCCATGGAACTGTGTTGGAGAAAGGCTCAAGGGGTGTTAATGAATGTTGTCTTGATGCAGGAACTCATGTAACCATTCTGTTACGATGAACATAAGGTGTAAGGATTCGGCACTGAGAGACACAGAGTAATCAGGTTCTACACCATCTATCTTGGCCACATAGGGCATAAGTTGAAAAATATAAGTGTATTACAATAGAATGCTGTCTTGTAAGTAAGACGAGTGCTTAGTACCCCTTTTTTTTTAATTTTAACTTGTATTAAGCCATTGAGTTTGCTAGAATTTTTTTTTGTGTATTGTAATTTTAGGAAGACATGCACATTTTCCCACGTCTTTCTAGCTTTTTTAAAAATCCAGATGCAACTTAGCTGGCGGGGGGAGGCATCACTTGGTGGGGGGTGGAAATACTTGGCAGAAGAGTCTGCAGCATAAGTTGCCCCCCATTAAGCTTGGTTGGCACAAGTCTTTTTTTCTGTTATGGTATGAAGTAATGTCAGGGGTGCATTTTGCTTTGTGATATCAGATATTGTCTGGTTGGTCTAACCTATTATATCTTCACCTATTTAGTGGTGATCAAATAGAATGCTGCTTTAAAGGAATTCTAACTTTTTCTGTTCCTTCCAATAAAAATAAAAGTTTTAGGTATCGGTACATTTAAAATTTGAGCTATGAAATTATTTACAAAGTGCTTTGTTTTTAAAATCAAAGACAGTGTGTAGCCAGTGGTAATGCCCTATGTGCACAGTTTTTTTCATATCTAAAATTCTTCTTGTCTATACAGGTAATAGCAATGGTAAAAACGTTTATAGCGACATCTTACAAATAAAAGATCAATATACCAGAAAGCAGGCTGCATTTACCCAACTACACAAGTTTGTGGTACACAGAAAACATAGATCCACATGCTAGCTTTTCAATCAGAGTATCAATACATATTTAGAATCTTTGTCAACTTGTTATCTATAAAGTACACACAAGTAATTATCTTTTGTCATGTGTATTTCACTTCATACAACACAGAGCAGGAGTTTGGGGCACTCTGGGGAGAAAAAGGAAATATTGCTCCCTAGAGACACAGAATAAGCAGCTTCTACATAAGAACAAAATTGTGCATTTTGTATTGTAATTTTTATCCGTTAGAGTAAGAAAACCAATGTAAAGCACAGCGCTAGACAAAAAAACAAGATAAATAATAAATAGTCAATCAAAATAATAAAGAGCAGTTATCATAATATACACAACACATCAAGCAAAACATAAGTACATATCTTTAGTAGCTTTTGCTGCTGGAAGATATACTCTGTCTGATGACCACCATGATTTCCTTCACCGGGGACCGAACCTGTGACTAGAACATGAAAGAAGGATCCATAGGAACACTTTGTCACTTTGCACTCTTCCAAACATGCATGCATCTTCTCAGAACAAGGTGATTGGCTCCTTTTGTTGCTTCATCCTTGTAAACTCTAGCCCTGCTGTACAGGGACTTCAGAGGCTGATACCAGCTCAAATTCAGCTTCCTACACTGCTTGCATTTTAAATACATTTAATGACTACAGACCTGAATTATATGTCTACAGAGTAAAATTTTTACAGTTTACAATGCTGGGCAATTAAGTTTATTTTAGTAAGTGCATCAAATAAGGAACCACAGGGTAACAAGACCACATTGACAATAGGAACATTTAAAGTAGAATGTGTATGTAGTTCTGTAGAAAGAAAGGTCACCAAAGACGTTGCTTAACCGACACCATGTAATTGGTCCCAGAGTATAATTGTTGGATATGATAGCCCTGCACACTCCACTTACATATGTCCTTAAGGTGCATTAAACTTCGATTATGTTAACCTTAGACCTCTTCTGGAGAGGTAAAATGATTCTGGATGCAGGCTGTAATGAAATCATTGGGCTGACCAATGAACCAGTGATTGTGGGTCCTTGTGGATGGGAGATACTATATCATAAGTATAATGTGTGTGTGCATATATATTTATTGAAATTCTGTAACTGTTCTCAAAATGTTCATAGACGCAATAGTTCAGAAGGACTTTTGGAAATATAGTGTCCGTCAATTTGCAGGAATGTCTATTGTGGGCATGACGATTTTAAGCTCTGGTTTATTAAGATTCAGAGAGCTGAGATGAAATCTCTGGTTGTAGCATGTATATTTCAGCACATATCGTTCTCCACTCCCAGCACACACCCAACTGATATGACCTACATATTTGTCAGTTTATATTAAAATGTATAGACCTTCCATATATTTCACAACAGAGATAGAGAAATGATATGATCACAAAGTCACCCATATTACATTGACATCATTCCCACAAATGGCTGCCAAAGGAATTAGGTTGAATCTTCTGCATTAACCACAAAACAATTACAGGGTAGTAGACTTATATAGTTATAGTTTATCAATCCATGTCAATATTTGTTCTATAGAGAGAGAGGGGAAATAATGACAAGCCAAAAGCATGGGAAATAGTTTACCAAAAATAAAAAAAAACCTTAGTGTTATTGCATAGCACATAAGAACTCACCTTTCCGCTGATCCCCCGCTGACATGTCCTCACCCAGGATCTTTCTAGAGTGTGAAGAGGAGTAGAGGTGATGAGGAGGAGAGGCATATGTAAAAGCCAATCAGCGACCAAGATGGTGCCTGAGCAAGTCCCATGCATCTCCTCTTCTCCTCTAGTGTTGGCGGTGGATCAGCAGACTGGTGAAGGCCTATGCTTTCACCATTCTACCAATGAACTGGGGTGATTGTATAATTTATATTGCGGCACATAATCTGAGAATAGGGGCATATAACCTTTATAACCAGTATAGGTTGAAAATGTTATGTGCGGCCCATTAGTGTTCCTTAGGGCCGTACTTATGGCCCTCCATATCAACTCAGTTGGCCACCACTGCTCTAGCTAGAAAGAGGCTTCAGAAAAATTGTGTGTACTATACAACCAAGGAGTGTGATTAAAAGTAAGACAAAGAAACGTTAATAGTAATGCTTTGAGACAAAATGAGAACAGCAGATGTGCCCCTATGGTTGAATAAATATCTATCTAAAACCTATGAAAATGTAAAGGAGGGGTCCTAAATTGTGTGCCAGAGCATTTAAGACTTCAGCAGAATATCCGGACACCTCTTCCAGCACATCATCATTCTTAGAAATCAGTAAACTCTGCTCACATCATCCTTATTATGTGTTCTCTAGGATTCTAAGAAAGTCTACAGATCTCTTAAAGTGGACATATTATAGTATGCACTTCATGTAAGTAAATGATAATTCTGACAGCAATATTAAATCACTTTATTTTGGATCAAAAGTTCCTTTATATGAGCTACACCCTTCTCAGCCTAGAACGCAAATATCAGTCATCAAAGATTGCATGCCATCTATTGATTTCATTCAGATAGATCTTGCCTTAAACACAAGGTGTTGTAGGCCACTTTTATAAAAGCAAGCAAAATCAGCATTTGTACCACTGATATACTGCTTAAACCAACTTATTTAATGCATTAATACACCTAGATATATAAAAGCAGAGCTAAGCACAAGCTACAACACCCAGCATTCAGAGCCATTTCGAGTTAGAAGTTAGTTTGGTGTGTTGCTTACGGCAGCGTCAAGTGGAAGGCACCCTGGTCCATGCTACTTGGATTTGTATGTGTACCTTTGATCACCTTTTCTTGGATTGTCCAAACAGTTCTCCAATGTCATATCATATACCAACCATGTTTTGTTATTAATAGCCATTTGCTTGCTTTGTTACTGCTGGGGTAATGCTTATAATGTGTGCAAATCTCAGCCCTGGAGATGAACAACCATAATATATGTTGTCTGTCCAGGTAAATATATCATTCCATGTTAATACATTGGCTGTTTCCAGACTAAAAGCTAGGCTAGAACTTGGCATTGATAACTTGATTCAATTCACAGTTAAGCTGTTAATACACATAAAAGGTGAGCATTTCCCATCGCCACTAATTCATTGACTATGGACTTTTCTGAAAAAACCCAAACATTCAGTAGTGAGCACATGCAACTACTTATCTTTCAATATAGTGTATGGTATGGAACAAGTGATGCATAATTCGATTAACATTATTATGCCAATTACATGAACTAATCAAACCGTGCAGGTGCCAAATTTAATTGGCTCAGTTTCAGTCTTTATGTAATTTGCATATTAATATAAAAATTCTGCATTTTACTGTAATCTTTACATTTTATATGCAACTAATGTAAAAAGTACAGGAACAAAGTTCAGATTCAGGACCACAAGCAGGAACATATACAGGATAAAGTTCAGATTCAGGACCACAAACAGGAACAGACACAGGAACAAGGTTCAGGACCACAAACAGGGACAGATACAGGATCAAAGTTCAGGACCACAAACAGGGACAGATACAGGATCAAAGTTCAGATTCAGGACCACAAACAGGAACATATGCAGGATAAAGTTCAGATTCAGGACCACAAACAGGAACATATGCAGGATCACAAACAGGAACATATGCAGGATAAAGTTCAGATTCAGGACCACAAACAAGAACAGACACAGGAACAAGGTTCAGGACCACAAACCGAGACAGATACAGAATCAAAGTTCAGGACTCCAGGACCACACAACAGAAACCAGATACAGGAACAAGGTCAGGACCACACAACCGAGACAGATTAAAGAACTTCAAAGTAGACTCAGGGAACCACAAACAGGAACAGATAAAGGAACAAAGGTTAAGGCCCACAAAACAGGAACCGAACAGGAACAAGGTTCAGGGGCCATAAAACAGGAACAGATACAGGAACCAGGTTCAGGACCACAACGGGAGACAACGATACAGGATCAACGTTCAGATTAGGACCACAAACAGGAACAGATACAGGAACAGAAGATACAAGGAAACAAGGTCTCCAGGACCAGAAACGGAACCAGACACAGGAACAAGGTCAGGGACACAAAACAGGGACAGATACAGGATCAAAGTGCAGGATTAGGACCACAAACAGGAACCTTGCAGGGATTCACAAACAGGCACATAGCAGGATAAAGTCAAGATTCAGGCCACAACAGGAAACAGACACAGGAACAAGGTTAAGGACCAACAACAGGGACACAGATACCAGATACAGGATCAAAGTTCAGATTTCAGGACCACAAAAGCAGGACATAGGCGCAGGAGTGTCCACAAACAGGAAACATATTGCAGGATAAAGTTCAGATTCAGGACCACAAACAGGACAGGGACACAGGAAACAAGGTTGGTTCAGGGCCACAAACGGGACAGATCAGGATCAAAGTTCAGATTTCAGGACCACAAACAGCGAAAACAAGCAGGTCACAAACAGGAACATATGCAGGATAAAGTTCAGATTTCAGGACAAAAACAGGAAACTCGACCAGGAAAACAAGGTTAGGGCCATAAACAGGAACAAGATACAGGAACAAGGGTCAGGACCACAAACAGGGCACCCACGATCAGTTAACGATCAAGTTCAGATTTCAGGACCACAAAACAGGACAGGACACAGAACAACAGGTTCAGGACACAAACAGGGGACAGAATACAGGAATCAAAGTTCAGATTCAGGAACCCAAACAGGAAACAGACACAGGAACAGAGGTTCAGGGGCCAGAATATGTTATATAATAAACAGGAACAGATACAGGAACAAGGTTCAGGACCACAAACAGGGACAGAAACAGGATCAAAGTTCAGATTCAGGACCACAAACAGGAACAGATACAGGAACAAGGTCCAGGACCATAAACAGGAACAGACATAGGAACAAGGTTCAGGACCACAAACAGGGACAGATACAGGATCAAACTTCAGATTCAGGACCACAAACAGGAACATATGCAGGATCACAAACAGGAACATATGCAGGATCACAAACAGGAACATATGCAGGATAAAGTTCAGATTCAGGACCACAAACAGGAACAGACACAGATACAAGATTCAGGACCACAAACAAGAACAGACACAGATACAAGGTTCAGGAACACAAACAGGAACAGACACAGATACAAGGTACAGGTTCAGATTCTGCTTAAGGCAGAAGCATAGTGCCTAAAGCAGGTGGTACCCAAGAAGTACAGGTCCCTACAGTATAGGGTTCAACTCAACAGTATGTTTTTTGAAAAACGTATTGGGTTTTTTGAAATGCGTTTAATATTAAAAACACAGATTAACACATTCACACAAACAGTTGTGCAATAAATGGCCGTTGTCCAGTTGCATTGGGTGTCCATATACAGATCCGTAGTCCTGGGAAATACACCAAGAGCAAAGTACATCCAACTCAACAGTATTTTAAATGAAGATTTTATTATTAAAAGGTTGTAAATAAATGAGATCTGGAGAGATTTTGTGGGGTCACATATATTCATTGTTACTGTATGTGCTCAATGTGTACTCATGTTCTATTACGTTATTGAAGAATAATCTAATTGGTTCTCGATATAGATTGTCAACTCAGGTAAAATAGAGCTTGGCTCATGGCCATTTGTGTACACAATCACCTTGTATTATCACACTCTGCTATCAACTGCTTCTATTTTGTGTAGGAGCTTTGGCTGATGAAATCATCTTTCGTCAATGGCAATATCTAAATGTGGATAAAACTGTCAGTAATCTAATGTCTAGCCTGGGTATTTACTGGTCAGCAGACAACTCCTGTGTTTGTATTTGAATAGGAGGTAGTTTTATCCTAAACAATTACTGGAATACATTTGGCAGCTCTTATATTACCAAAAGGTTTAGGATATATCATTTTTTACTTCTTCCTCCCTCTTCCTAGAAATACTGAGGAAAAATTCATGTAAAATTCAGTACATAGTCAGTCGTTATTAAGGGCCAATGGGTATTTTTAAAGATAAACTGACTCTAACCTTTCATTTATCTTTATATATCTTTGCCTTAATCTCCAGAACTGCAGGACTGGGAGAAGCCACACACAAGCTAACCATACATGGGAGGATTTGTCTGTTCTATTAAGTACTTGAATCAATTCTTTGAAAATTGATTCCTTAATTTCCAAATTTAATTGACCAAAAACTGAAATTGAGCATAAAATCAATAGAGCCATGAAGGGTCAGGTTGGAAGATTTCAGTAGATTGTACAAGTACATTTTTTCAATTCTACTTTTGGAGCATGCGCACACACCTTTTTCTTTATATCTGCACAGAAATTAGATTTAAAAAAATCGGTTATGCATGCAGTACTGAGTGTGGTAGATAAATGTATTATTTATTAATAGTAATAATAATATATCAAGAAATCTGATTCCATAAAATGTAATCTATTCCTTACGGTTCAGCTTTAAGTGTAACTGTACTTATATGAAAACTGCAGGTCTCATTTTTCTATAGTGATGAGCAGCATAGGCAATATTCAATAGATTTGAGAATTTATGATCTCCAGTCATTATTGCCATCTTTGCGCAAATTGGTACTTGTACATGGGCATATTGCGAACGCAATGCAGGGTAATTCCAGGTTCTGATGTTTAAAATCTTGAATATTCCAAATTCCGAAGATATAGCACTATATTCAAGATCTCCGCTTATTCTCGAAGTGCCAATATTTGCATTTAAAAATGTTCTATTAGGATTTTCGTTATCAACACTATTTTTCTACCTGGACATAAGCATCTAGGAAGCATGGCCACCAACCAATTGCACAAAAACTGCAATCCCCTGGCGAACACAACATTTTGCATTCAATTTCTGGAGATTGTCTTTAGGCATAATATTGGAACAGCTGTTCCCCAACTGTCCCACAATGTATGCCCACAGCCCCCCTGAAAACAACAATGTTAATGCAACTTTACCGTCTTTCTCTACCGCACAAGTATGCTTACCAGACTTGGCTAACCATGGAACACAGGAATCTTTGTTTTCATGTGGAGCCTGTGCAAAGGCCTCAATGTGGACCACCTTTTGTGTTGACCTTCCATAGCTATTGACTGCACAGACATACCGAGGAGAAAAGATGTGGGGCAGGAAAACTGAGGATTCCTGCAGAGTATGGCCATCTGATGACTGTGGGTATGTATGGGTTATAGGATTGGGTGTGAAATGATAACTGTACAACGTATGAAAATATGAACCTAGAATGTGGGGTCATTGGCAAAAGTACTTTCTACTTACTGTATGAAGGCAAAGTTTAATAATGACAACTTACCCAAAAATTTTCCCAAATTACATACTTTAGGGTACAATTCAAAGAAAAGGACATATAATTCTTTTGATACCCATGATGGTGTGTTTGGAACACATTTGTAATATATGGATTAATCATATATAAGGAATATAAATGACAGAATACGGAGCATGTTAGGTCATTGTCCATTTCTCTTTGTTAGCATCTGTAGGATGATGTCTTTGTGTAGGGCAGTGAAATATGAAATCCCTGACAAGTCTCCTGAGGGACTTTCTGTCCCAGAGGAATGTGGCAACTAGAACGTTGGGCTCCCCAGACATGAAGATGCTGTAACATTGCATCATTAACAGCAGGAGGGGTGTGCCCAAGGAAACATGTCTCAGGGTAGCACCTTTCATTAACCCCACACATCCTGTGTCAGTTATAGTTGTCATTTGTCGTGTTTTACAACGCTTCAATACTAAAGGTATCAATGATAACGAGACCCATTCATGAACTGGGTTACCTCCAGACTTCTGGTATTAAACCTTGAGAAAAGCTTTGTTTGTTAGAAAGACTACTCTGGTATAACCTACAACCTTTTTCTGGAGCAGCCCATATAAAATTCCGATTTCAGCATACTAAAGCCAAGGTATAAAATCAACATTCAGTACATGTAATACAGGTTTTCTTTTATACTTTCAGTTTTCAGTTGAGTTTCCCCACAGGAAAAATATGGTCAGCCCAGATTGACTGAAACATGACTGATGGGCAGCTATAGCAAGTTACATCTGCCAGGTGGTTGGCTAACAGGCAGTTGGTGGGTTATTGGCATGCTACCACCCTTGCAATATTTGCATTTAGCACCTTAAAAAAGGAATTTGCTATCTTCTAATAGGAGTGGTTATGCCACTCCTCTGTGTCCTGAATTTGGTGGTTTTTAATGCCACATTTTGTATACAATTTATGACAAGAAAGATAATGTCTTTTTGTCTGACCTAGACTTTTGTGGTTGTTGATAACTCAATTTCCCTTTAAAATAGAAATAGGAAGCTGCCAATGTCTGGCTTTCATTTTACTTCATGCTTGTTTCAGGCCCTAACTGGGGCTTAGAAGAAGGCTGCCATACATGGGTCGATGCCTGTGAGATGAATCAGCCTTCAAAATATCGAAGGAGCTGGAGGCCAATGCTTTGCATCATGTCGGATAACCCTGTTTCCGAGAGGGATTGATTGATTGATCCTCGATCAGCCGCATTAGATATGCACTAGATAGATGGCCGTGAGCACGGAGCTCAAAGCAGCCATTGATCTAGCGTGTATGGCCCTTTACTGTTCACACCAACATCTTTTTCAGCAAAGTCTTATAGCCAGTCATCTTCTTGAGCTTGTTACAAAATGTTTCCTGAAATGTGGTCCTCCAGATGTTGGACAAGCCGACTTTAGATTGTTTGCTGTGGGCACATTGTAGGCAGTAAGGAATAATACACTACTGCAGATAGGCTAGCAACCCAACCACAAAAAGAAGGATCGGTTTACTGAATATTGTTCTGATCAAAAATATCAGCAACCATTCAAAATGTTTATGGCAGTTATGCAAGTCCTATAATTAGTAACTAATACTTGCATCAGTCAACCATATGGCTCATGGGACTTTGCCTCCATTGCCCAAAGTTGCAGCTATTCATATATAATCAAAGGTCCATGGAATAATTTGGATGATTGTTCATATTAACCGTCATCAGATGTTACCAATCCCTAAACCACTTGCACAGTGTGGTTTAGGGTGTGGCACAGACATGTATTATGAGTATTGGGAGAGGTCTCAACAATCTGGCCTAGGCTATTTTGTTGTGAAGCTTTTGTCTTTAACTGAGTTTAGTGTAATTATATTCTTAGGTTCTTTGCAACACATGTGGAATTATTGGTCAGTTATTGATGGAGTTAACACTCCATTGTTTTTAATATTAGTATGTTGTTGGCTGTCGCCAGTAGCCCATTCACAGATATTATAGACAAAGTAGCCAACCTAAATTAGGAAATTGATGTATTTTATATGGATTAAATACAGTCCAGTTCAGTATGTAAATAATCAATAAATCATCATTCTGAAGAATTCTAAACTGGCTTAGTCATTAGCTGTGATTTCCAGTGCAGGAATTAATGACTCTGATCATCAGTCACAATGGGATCAATATTTTGGAATGGCACATTTAACAGGCATTACAGATTAGTTATTGTGAATTAAGCCCTGGGAGACCGTGAAGCGGAGATAAGAATTTCCTCTTTAGGAGGGCTTGTAGAAATGTAATAAAACAAAAATGGGGGAAGGGGAATGTTAAAATAGGAAAGGAGAGGTGCACACAGATATTGCTAAACTGCATTGTTATAATTGGTCCCTAAGTGTGAATGTTGTAATGCACAGGCAATGTTACATTGCATATGCACCAAATGGTTTATTGCTTTGCACGCAGTGTCCCTGGAATAACTTGCTTGTCTGGCTGCTAACTCAGCCTCATTTTATCAAAGTGCCTGAAATACCAACTTCAACTGTTTCCCCACAGCAACCAATCACAGTCAAGTGGTCTTTCTCCGAATCACACTGGATCATATCTGCTGCTGGATTGTTATTTCACATACAAAAAGACTAATATACTCAAATATTATGTGCAGTCCTATTCCATGAACCTATAGAGTTGGTCACACATTGATGATCTTTTTCGACTTGCTGACTTTGTGAGTTGATCGCAAAGCCCCTGAACATGGTTTTGTTCTAAGACAGTGGTTCTCAAACTTTCCTTGCAGGGCCCCCCTTTTCTATTTAGGAGCATTATCGAGCCTCTCTATTCAAACACAGGTTAAGAATGCACCCCCCTGGAATACCAGCGCTCCAGTGGGAACCACTGCTCTAACATAACATAAGACACAATTACTACTTGACTTTGAACTTAATTTATGCAAAAACTTAGTGTTAGAGCAATACTTTTTTGTAGTTTACCCTCAACTCTTCTCTACATCTACAACAAGTTTTATGATACAATGCTCAGCGGCTTTGCAGTTATTTTAATAGTAAAAAAAATTGACCATCTCTACTACACTGCTCAAAAAATAAAGGGAATACAAAAATAAGACATCCTAGATCAAAATGAAAGAAATATTCGTATTAAATACTTTGTTCTTCACATAGTTGAAAGTACAAAATATCAATGGTAATCAAATTTATCAACCCATGGAGGTCTGGATTTAGAGTCACACAATTTAAGTGTAAAAAAACACTACAGGTTAATCTAACTTTGACTTAAAACAAGTCAAAATAAGTCTCAGTAGTGAGTGTGGCCTCTATGTGCCTGTATGACCTCCCTACAACGCCTGAGCATGCTCCTGATGAGGCGGCAGATGGTCTCCTGAGGGATCTCCTCCTACACCTGGACTAAAGCATCCCCCCACTCCTGGACAGTCTGTGGTGCAATATGGCGTTGGTGGATCGATCGAGACATGATGTCTCAGATGTGCTCAATGGGGTTCAGATCTGGGAAAGGGGCGAGCCAGTCTATAGCATCAATGCCTTCCTCTTGCAGGAACTGCTGACACACTCCAGCCACATGAGGTCTAGCATTGTTTTGTATTAGAAGGAACCCTTGACCAACTGCACCAGCATACGGTCTCACAAGAGGGCTAAGGATCTCATCTCGGTACCTAATGGCAGTCAGGCTATCTCTGGTGAGAACATGGATGGCTTTGCGGTCCCAAAGAAATGGCACCCCACACCATTACTGACCCACTGCCAAACTGTTTATTTGTTGCCTTTTTTTTAGCATTGTACTTGGTAGTGAGCCTAGTCCATTATAGTCTAGTCCATTATCCTCAAGAAAGAAGAGCCTTCCATTCATTAAAAATGGACCTTTAAAGGGGAGGTGCCCTGCTGTGGGGCCTACAACTGTTGTCATTGCCATTTTTTGGTGTAGTGGTTTGGCATGGTGGATTGTTTAACAATTCCAAAGGTGGTCATTCAACTCTAGATCTGGTGTCCTCAAACTTTCTAAACTGGGGACAAGTTCACAGTCCCTAAGACTGTTGGGTGCTGAACTATGTTTGCACACACAGATGCACATTACATGCACATACACAATCACACACATGTAACCATGTAATACACATATCACATCCATAAAACATTTACACCCACCCACCTCCTCCACAGCCAACATTCATTACACACATACCTACTTCCTTACCAAGCACCAATTCTGGTGTTTCCCTGAACTCAGAGCTGTCTCACTCTCTGAACTCCTGGAGCACATGGGGTGGGCGGCCAAGGATTTGATTGACAAGCGTAGCACCTGTTAGATTCAACCGTGCTGACCTACCTTCCTGCAGATGGCACTCAGCACAAGGACAAAATACGTACTTAGTCTGTTGTAATAATTAACAGCCACAAGCACCCCTATTGTATGTAATAGGTGAGTATGTCTGAACAAGGGAACAAATCCTCATGTTCCATGATGTAGTTTTGCGTACTTTTAGGGTCTCTTAATGAGTTGGTTTCTCATTGTGAGAATATTAGGAAAAGGTTGAATATAGACCAATCAAAGTCTTATACAGTATATATTCTGTATTTTAAATATTGCACAGACTGGAATCCGCAGTAACCTAGCAACCAGCCAGCATTTTTACTATATTCTTTTTATCCTAGGCATCCTGGTGCTAAACATATTTGTATTTGGTTTAATGTGCATTTTACATGAACTTTCCAGATGTGACGCTCTGCCTTTTGTGTGTACTGCTTCACTCATTACAAATACACATCTATGTATGCATAGGATGAATTTTATATGCAGTACTATTCCTTTCTATGGAAGATACACTTAGTTCCTTTTTCTTATGGCCACATCTGTTTCACTGCTGTTTTTATTTTCTTGTATTTATCATGTTATACCTTGCAGTGTTAGTGTCTTTTCATAGTATTACTATTAGTCACATCCACCACCCTCTCAGACACCTTTTACTGGCTCTTTCTTTGTCACATTTCTTCTTGGTGTTTGTCTGTTTCCCCGGCTTTCTTCCTTGTGTCAGCCTTTTACTATGTCTCCTATGCTTATAATTGCCATCTTCACTTTGCTTTCTTCCTCTTACGTAGTCTGCGTGTTCCCTTTCCGTCCCTGTCTGACCCTGTAATTCCTCTCAATATGTAGTAAAACTACAGGGATTTCACCCCCTCCTCCTTAACCCTTGCATAAGGAAGTCAAGTCTTGTCCTTAAATGAACCCCATAAAATCCCACTCCCACTCGCTTCCAATAATGTAACTGCCTTCTAGATAAACTTTACTATGCTGTAATAGGGAATGATTGGAGGAGAAATTACTGGGCAGCAGCGCCTGGATTGTCAGTATACAAAGAGGGGAATGAAGCAGAAGTTACATGGGAGACACTAATATTTAAGTCAAGACGTGCGGAAGTAGTTTTGTTAGGCATTCTATAGAAAGTCTCAATGCAGTTGTCATCAAGAGGAAGCTATACGATGCTGCTACAATAAAGAGGGATGGAAGAGGAGATTGTATTGTCTAGGTTATGTCAGGCTATAGAGATGAAGAGCTGAGTAAAAGTGTAGACTTCATAAAGAGCACATTCTGAAGTCAGAGAAGCTTGTTTATACAGATATATAAGAAGTCATGGATGCATTTCACTTGAATTTTCTCAACAGTCCATAAAAAATGCAGGCTGACTGATGCTGTCCATAATATCTGCGAAAGAATAGCCATAAAAAGTATTGATTTTTTTTCTTTTTCAAGTGTAAACCAACCACAGTTATCTTCCTACATGTTAATTCGATGCAAGGATGAATACATTTCAGCTGCCTCCCCTCTGGATAGTCCTGTATGATCTACACTCTGCAGTGTGATGCCAACATGCCCAGACAGCCTCTGGCACACATGATAGGAAATACATTATGAGATTAATACAGTGTTACTAAAACAACATTAGACCTTTTCACACAAGTTACCTTTTAAAATGCAGTCTAACTTTCTAATGGTGCTAGGTCAAGCCACCTGACTTTTTTTGGGCAGCGTTTCCAAGATGGGTGGAGCTGTCTTGCTTTTTTTGTGTTGTGTGGGTTTTTGTTATTTTTAGAATGTGCCATGGTATGTATATTTGTTGAGACATCTAGTGCAAAGGCAAAGGGAACTGTTACAGAGGACAAAGATTAATAATACGCAAACACTTCTATTGCCTCATCTGAACCCCACTAAGTGAAAGGAAGAAGTTCACATGATTACCAAACTTTTTGTAAGAAGTGTTATGTATCACATATATGGAGAAGTACTAGTTCTAAGGGCAAGTGAGGGAAACAGATGTGGCTAAATAATTAATTTGGAAAGGTGGGAAGAGTTATTGGGATCAAATTTTTGGAAAGTAATGAGTATTAATAAGAATCAGTGTAGAACAGGATGAAAGAGTTGTAAAGGTTACAGCTAAAATGACAAATATTTAAAGTAAATAAAGCGTCATTATTTTCTTTTTATTATTTTTTTATGACTTTTTAAAGTCATTATTTTTCTCAGCAAACCAGGCAGGTAGGATTTTATTGCAGGTCACTGTTGCAAATGATTTGGCAGAGTTTTTGTGAAAGGAATGTATAGAACAAATTATAGCTTACCAATATGTGGAGCTGCAGAAGTACCATCTATTTGGTTTGAGCATTTTTCCCCAAGAAGTAACTCCACAAGCTACATTTCCCACCATGAACTATTGTGGCTGAAATTAGGAGTGGGAACATTGGTCCAGTAAAAATAGATACATTTTATTGACACATATGTATTTCACAAATTGATAGTTCTGGAGAGGGTCAAAATATTAGACCCCTCACAGGGTAAATGGTCATTGAAAACCTGGACATCAAAGGGGGACTTGGCCATAGGCATACCAACACAAACTTTGATTAGGTGTTTGAGTAAATACATAAAACGTCCATCAATTGGAGTGGTCTAGTCATCCGACCCCTCAAGGATTTCCCCTGACGCGTGTCATCAAGGGAGGGAAGAAACAGGTTCACAGGTTTGTCTAGTTACCAAGGATGACCACCGGCTGTATTTCAATTAAAACAGAGAAAATGTCAGATAATATTCTGTATCAACAAATACTCTACAGTATTGCATGGCATCCCAATCCCTCCCCATTGAATCCTTAACACATACACTTAGATCCTACCATAAATGAACAATATCATAGACAGATATACTAGTAGTAATAAATACACATAATCATAGGGGCGTTCCTGCTGCAACAAACAGACCTCCTGCATGCGAGTGCCATCCGACCGGAGCCAGCAACTGCTCCTAGCTTGAGCTCCTGACCATCATGTGAGAGATATAGGAGTATAGGGTAGAGGTTACAGGTGTAGGAGGTCATTATCAGCACATGAAGGGGGGTCTGGCCAGACCCAAAGTGTGACTGGTTAACAGATCCAAGGGACCCCTATAATGTCAAAAACAGATGTAAAGATCACTGTAGCAGAGCGCTGGTGTGACATAGGCCTTTTCCACTCGAATACAGAGGGGTACCAGGTAGGTTACCAGGCAGGTAACTAGCACAGGAAGCACAGCATACGTAGTACACAAATCCATCCAGGAACATCCATCACAGTATCAGGAGCAGAACTCACGTTTAATGTCACATACCCAGCTTTTAAACCCATTATCCCATGCAAGCAGGGCTGTGGAGTCGGTCGATAAATTCCCCGACTCCTCAGTTTCAGATTCTTCCGACTCCTCGACTCCGACTCCTCTGTATGTAATATGCTAATGTATTGTATACATCCATCGAAGGAATGGAAGGCGACATACATTAACCACAGAACTACTGGCTAGGAAACCAACACTGTAATGGCCAATTAAAGCAGAGAAAGGGAGTTAGGCAGAAGATGCTGCTGCTTTTTTTCTTAAGCTAGGCACCACGCTGTCATTGATCGGGGATCAATTGAACGGAAATGGGCACATCGATTCCTGTTCAATGGGGACCCGTTATCCCCAGCTTGCAGTGTGTGATTTACAATACGCCACAAGCTGGGGAGAAGAAGCCTGTCTCACACAGCTTCCAAGTGAGGAGTGCTGGCTCCGGTCCCCTTCACACTGACAGCCGACGGCTGTGGAGGAGGCAAGAGCCGCAGCTGTTTTAATACTTTCCATGAAGACTCATGTCTCCATGCAAAGTATTGGAGATTGAACGGGGTCTTTTCAACATGTTGGAACCCCGTTCAATCAAGTTCCTTCGAGCCGACTCTATTGATCCCACCCGAATGAAGGCACACATGGGTAGTGACACATGACAGCGGTTTTCCAAATGCTTTACGGTTCAGTCCTGAACTATTGGCGATCCCTTCCCTTCACTTATTCAAGCGTCTCTAGTCCGGCAACAAACATTTACTTCATTATCAGCGAGAGTTAAGGCTGCCATACACACACCGAGCGGAGGCCGATTTTGCTACCGACCGATGGGCGTGTGTGTATGCCGATCGGGGTGCCCACATGGGGTGACAGATCGCTGACACCCCACAGCTTGGCTGGCCAGAGAACGGACATGTCCGATAATCTCTGGCCGATGCTGTTAGTCTCAATGAAGATCAGCGTCTTGCTGTCAGCTCTGGAGAGAAGGTGATGACATCATCACTCTGCACTCTAGAGCTCATCTGAGCTGGTCTGTCAGCCCCCACTCGGTACGTGTGTGGGGGCCTTTAGGATAGGGTCACAGTGGGCGCTGTAATGTTATGCGCTGCATGTATTTATTCTTACAGCAGAGAAGTCATTATGTTCATTATGACTGTTAATTGCGACATTTGAAGTAATTTTTTTTTTATAAAAACACCACTAACACTGCCAACCATCCAGGGCAGATGCCTCGACCAACAGCCCATCAAAGGGACATTTCCTACCATTCAGCAGTGCCCCAGACCCTTTTGTATTGAAAAACACATCTGTTTGGATGTTCCTCTTTTCTGCTCTCCCTCCCATATTCTCATATGCAAAGCAGTACATCAAAATGCTGATTAATCCTGCACATGGAGGACTGGGTAGAATATAACCTTAGTTAGTGACTAACTGACTATGGTTGAATGCACTAAAAGTTTACATTTCTGCTTCCTTTTAATATCCTATGGACCAAGAGAACCAATGTGGAAGGTGCAGCAGTGGAAACCATGATAGGGGGACATCAGAAGTGACAGGAAAAATGAAAGGAAACCGTTTTATGAACAGATTAGGAGAAGTTGGGAGTTATAGAGATAAAGGATGTTTCAGAGAACTGTCTACAAGAATTTCAGGAATTTAAATGAAGTGTTCTATGAAAGTAGAGGTAGACATACAAAAATTCTTAGTATTTGGGATCTTTACAATTGGCAAGTGTCATTATTACTATAAATGTTCTCTGAGGCTTCCTGTGCCTCTGCAGAATTCATTCCTACTGGAGGTGATCCCCAAATACACAATTTCATATCTATACAAGTGTTGTGCAGCACATGAGGGTACTTGGTGGAGTACATGGATACCTAAGGAAGTTTTATGATGGATGACAATTAGGTACTGTTGTACTCTTCCCTGTCTGTCCCTGCTGTCTGCTTTGAATTGATTCCCCTCTCTCCCCTGTGGCTCCAGGAACTTGAGGTCACACGAGGAGAGCAGACGCTCCCTGTACATATTTCTCTTTACTGCCGACATTATTTTTATGGCCACACCATAAAAGGATTGAGAATTGGGGATAATACAGAAGGAACACACTGTTCTGTATATTGATGCTTAGCATTGATGAACAGATAAAACCTTTTGCAATGCTATCTATAGTTGTTATGAACATACAGACTACTTTTGCGTAGCATCTTCAGTCTTTTAATTTTGCTTAAACCTGCACATTGCCCCCAAACCTTTACCCTGAGATGATTTTATTTGTGGCTGGGTGTATGGAGTGGATAAACAGGATTCAGTCATTGTTATGTCCAGAGCTCACTGTCAATCACTTTGATCAACTACCTCTGGCTCTTCCTTTGGCATTGTGTGTCCAGTGTTGGGCATTGGACTTGAATTCCAGCCTACTACAAGAATAGTACCACTGATTTTTCATTTAAGAATTCTCCTTACCCATAATTCTATAGATTAATGTAGATATCCAGGCAGTGCAGACCAAAATTGTAGTATACACTATGGCTGTCATTAACAATGTGTGAAGTAACTGCTGTTCATATTTAACTTTCAATCGTTGGGAAGAAAAAGTCATTATTCTTCACATCCCTGCTTATGATTAGATAGTTGTGGTGATCTCTGTTATCTTTCCTCTTCACGTTGCCCGGACCTTGGTGTATAAAGATCATCAGATGGGCTCTTATATATTTATATGCTTTTATCATTTCCCAAAAACTGCTTCTGTCTCTAATGGCCACAGTGGTGCCAAAAACAGTTCCTAGTGTCGGATTTGAGAATGATAAATACTGTGGTGTATTTTTGTGTTGTGTGCAGGTTTTCTATTTTCTGGGCTACTGTAGTAATGACATATCCATTAAGTTTAACAAAAAAATAAACATCTTGCATCTTTAGTACCCTAAACCTGCACTTTAAAATGGAAAAGTCTTTTAAAGTTTATTCCTTAACATTCAGACACTCCTTCAATCAACACTACGGTATTATTTCAATTAATTTATGGTTAATATATATTTATACATAGATATATAGGGCCTATTAGAGTGGCTATTGGATCTGTTGATGGCATCAGTTTGAGATGTCACTGAAATCTTTCTCCATGACTGACAGTTTTGATTGACCTGACCTGTATATGACTTGCTCCTAGCAGGTTTTAGGGCTCATTCACAGCGTCCCATAGCAAGGCAGCCTGGTGAATGTCATATGTCTTGTTCTTCAGACACTTTTCAGATGTTTACCTGTAAGAATAAAATGAGGGTGTTTGTAAATATTTTACGAACGCCTCCCAATCACCTGCACACAGCAGCATTCTTAAAGTGTACTTGTTAATGTACACTTACACTGGACAACACTTTGAGAAGTCTATTGGAAGCCTCACCATGTGCAATGGGCGAACCTCTTTTCCTTCAAAAACAAACATAACATGTGTTTTACATTTACTATAGTTAAAGATAATTGTTCCTCCTTTGTAAGGGGTTATATTCCTCTTATTGGTTTATTTCTTCAATGCTGAGAATTGTTTTTGAACTTTTGGGACCAATTTTTATATGCTCTTTCTGGGGCTGCAGAATTTTTCTACTTATCATCTTTTGCAGCATGCAGGACATTACCTACAGGTTAATAATCTTTATATTTGCTAAAATCCTAATTCAGCAATTATAACATTTTAAGTCCTTTAATTAATATATAGACCTGCTCTGGGTGCTCTTCAAACAGTTAATATGAAAGACGGTGACAGGTTCTTTTCAGAGCGTTGTGCATTACTATTGTAAGTAATGGAAATATGCTAATGAGGTTTTCTATATTTAGGGCTTGTTCAAATGAGCATCAAACGCATCTTACAGACTGGTTACCGCTTTGCAATTCATGTACAGCTTCTCCACTGATATGCTGCTTCCAGATATTGTCTCAGATAGGAGTGATAATGGATCACTCTTGCATGTTCTGGCTACCAGCATCCTTGGTTGACATTTGATAACTTTTTCTATCAATGATAGATACAATCATTATAATCAGGAATAAAACCTTTCACTGAGTCACTGGGTCACAAGCACCTACCTACTAACTAACTAACTAACTAACTAACTAACTAACTAACTAACTAACTAACTAACTAACTAACTAACTAGCTGGCTAAATGTAGTGTACTTATTGTGGCAGGGGTGCTTGGATCACAACCCTGGCCAGACAGATTTACAAATCTTTTGCAGATGTTCCTCTTTTTGGCTTTTGTGGATGCATTTACTATATTTTGATCAGGTTTTAAAAAAAATTATAAAAAAAAAGGCATCAAGGTACCGTAAATTTTAGAGAGCTTACTTTCCATTTTCCCCTGCTGTGCTGCACAGTTTGTCCTACAAGTGCTGGGCCACTACTGTTCCTTGTGATCATCAAACCAAACCATATTATTGATGCTGTGTTAGGGAACAAATGTACATTCTTAATAAGAGTGTATATTCTGAATAAGGTACATTCTTAATAAGAGTGTATATTCTGGATAAGGTACATTCTTAATACGAGTGTATATTCTTGATAAGGTACATTCTTAATAAGAGTGTATATTCTCGATAAGGTACATTCTTAATAAGAGTGTATATTCTGGATAAGGTACATTCTTAATAAGAGTGTATATTCTCAATAAGGTACATTCTTAATAAGAGTGTATATTCTCGATAAGGTACATTCTTAATACGAGTGTATATTCTGGATAAGGTACATTCTTAAAGCAGACCTACCATGTTGTAGGTCACTTTGCACTATCGGCATCAGGCTGCCGATAGATAGGGCAATCACTGTCCAAAAATAAAAAAATAAATCTTAAAGCAGGAAAGACGAGTTTTTCCGAGGTAGCACCTCCCATGCTGTGACATTGCGCCGCAGCGCCGAGGTCGCTTGTTAGAGCTGAAAGGGCTGCCGGGAAAACATCAGCTGTGTGTGGGGTCCTATAATGCACTGCTCTGCTTCTGATCTGTGACGTCACTATCACAGCGATTCAGCCCTGTGTCCTGTGTGCTCCCTCCCCCTCCCTGTCATCGGAGTTTCATGTCTCTGCTGATTGAAAACTGTTCCCTGTGTCCTCATCTTCTGTCGCATACAATCCCCCCCCCTCCTCCCCCTCCCCTTCTCTGTCTCGGATTCATGTCTCTGCACTGATGAGAAACCGTCCCCAGACATGAAAGCCTCATCTGCGAGGTGATTGTGGGGAAGTGTAGAGAGACAATGCTGGGAACTGGCAGCATAGGAGGTAATAGATGTTTTTATATTACAACCCATACCCCCGCAATGTCTGTCCCACCCCCCTTCCCCCCCATAGACCATGATCTGGATGAATGAAACCTTTCCTGACATGAAAAGTGTTATCTTGAGGTGATTGTGGGGGAATTGTAGAGGAGACCTTGCTGGTGACTGGGCAGCAGAGGAGGTAATCAGATATTTTATATTCAACCCATAACCCCCCGTCATGTCTGTCCTCATCCTCCAAAATACCATATCTGGAATAATGAAAACTTTCCTGACCTAAGTTTATCTGTGAGGTATTGTGGATGAAGTTATTAGACATTGCTGTGCTGGCAGCAGAGGAGATAATAAGTATTATTTTATATTTCAAACCCAGTAACCCAGTCATGTCTGATCCTCTTCCTCCATATACCATTATCTGGATAATGAGAACCTTCCAACCATGAAGTGTCATCTTTATGTGATTTTGTGAATGTAGAGGAAACATTGCTGGGACTTGGCAGCAGAGGATGTAATAATATTTTCTATATTACACCCATTAACCCATTCATGTCTGTCCTCTTTTCCTCCATTATAATACCATGATCTGGATGAATAGAGCCTTCCCAACATTAAATTGTTATCTGTGAGTGTGATTTTGGGGGAAGTTTAGAGGAGACATTGCTGGACTGGCAGCAGAGTAGGTAATAAATATTTTATAACTACCTACCTGTGTCTCCCCCCAAATTCCAATGTCAACCACCACCCCCATATCATCCTCCACTAACCCCTTCACCCATCTCACTTCAGTCTTCAAATCCTCTTGTCTCTCTCTCTGTCTCCTACGTGTCCCTCCTTCACTTCACTCTTCTCCTATGCAAATGCAGCACATATAGATCTCTGGAAGGACCAAGTAACTGTCCTCCCCTACCAAACCCTTTGGCTTGGTAATATGTCTGCAGGGGAGGGGCACTTGTAATGTTCAACAAAATGGGCGGAATGGTTTCAGGCGCCGTACTTAAGATGGTGCCTTATGGGAATGAGAAGTGAAGATTGTAAGTACCTTTTTTTTTTCTCTGTGTAGCAGTTTTTACAGATGTATACTGCTGCTGCTTTTTTTTGAGTTTACTTCCGCTTTAATAAGAGTGTATATTCTCGATAAGGTACATGCTTAATAAGAGTGTATATTCTCGATAAGGTACATGCTTAATAAGAGTGTATATTCTCGATAAGGTACATGCTTAATAAGGGAATTAGAGATAAAATTGCCAGTTTAAGGCAGCATTTACACATACGCTTGTTGGCTGTTGAAAACCACCCCATTAAATTTTTTCATCAGTTTCTCTATCAGTTAGGCACCCGAAAAAGCACCTTATTTTGTTCCCTCATTGGTTTTAACACTTTTTTAACGCCAGGGTGCTGGAAACATGGTGTTCAGATACCCTTGGGAATTCCCCCTAAATGTACTTTATGGCAAATACATCAGCTGCAGTGTGGATCTGTACTGCACTGGTCAGCAATGGAAGCATTTGCACCTACACCCGGAACCAGGTTTTTGGTTTTTTTTTTTTGCTGTGGTATGCAGGAGCAACACTAGACCATAGAGGTGTATTGGAGAGATGTTCTATAATTCAGGGGGTTGAAGAATTACTTACCATATACTTTAGCACCTGAAATGTGCTCTATATATATATTACATTTTGTTTTATACTGGAGTCAAGAAAATAAAATCGCGCCATTTTGTGGGCAAATTTTGTCAGTGAATTGCAAAGCCCATGAACATGGTATCAGCACCACATTTGCTAGAGATGTAGTCAAGTGTTGTGGGAACATTTGATAAAAAAAATTATTATTGCACTAGTATATTTTGCATGGTTTAAAGTCGTCAACATTTTTTTGACATCGTTTATTCAAAAACTCCAAAAAATAGAGAAATACCTTTTACTTTAGAATCTTAATAGATATATCAGTGGTAAACCACTAGAAAAACCATAGGCTTCTTGGAGGTGCCTAAATGGTGATAATAAATGTCTTTTATTTGATAAAGAGCATTTGGTGATTGTTGTGTCACTTCTTCAGGATACAATGGTTAGATTTTTTGGTTCTTGTGTAGTTGCACTGCAACATGAGACCAAAAAGGATCCACCTGAAGAAGTGACGATAATATCCTGAAGAAGTGACGCAACAGTCACAAAACGCTCTTTTCTTTTATGCGTTGATGTATTTAGAAAATACCTGTTTACCACTAATATACCTATTAGGATCTTATCTCTGAAGTTGTTTGAGACTTGGCATTCAACTGATCGGAATATTATTGGTGAAGAGAGTGCGACCTTCACAACACTGCGTGGGGACAGTGAATGAATATCTCCACCTGCGCTTTAAAACATCAAGGTTGCTAGTTGGATGGTAGATCCATCATATGTTTTACATATTGGGTCCAACCACAAGCTAGCGACCACAATAGTAAGTCTATCCTCCCAATACAGTTCACACATGCTGACTCAGCCCTCATAGTATATCATCTCATACTGTTCCTCATTGGTCTTTGTGTCTAACCCAATATATTTATCTTTTTTGCCTTTCCCATGCCTTTTTGGGTTCTACACACACTTTTTGAGCGAACTTTCTCATTGAGAAAAAGAAGCCCAATCTAGCCAATCATCCATTTTACTTTAGAATGTTTCCACAACCCTTATCTACATCTCCTGCAATTTTGGTGAAGAGATCATGTTCAGGGGCTTTGGAAATAACTTGCAAATCAGCAAGTTTAAATAATAACATCAACATTTGCATTTGTGTTTCTTTGCCTTAGCTGATGCATCCCACCACTAGGCTTATACTCGAGTCATTCAGATTTTTCAGAATTTTCGTTGTAAAATTAGGTACCTTAGCTTATATTCAGGTTGGCTTGTATACAGTAATTTGTAATTGTTGGCAAATATGTTCCAAGCAGTTTTTTGATGACAGCAACACCCAGTATAAATGGCTAAGTGTTGATCTGTGGCGTTCATGCCTCCCCAGTCCAGTGAAAAGGGGCACATCTAGACGGATTCATTTCATTTGGGCAGAAGTGTGCTTAAGTGCTAAAACTCTTGTTCACGCTTTTGTTGTTTTAGACCCCCTGCTAAGTGTCTGCATCACCACAAACAGTACAAAAGCCTCATCTGTTATAAAATATAGTGCATTCTCGCTGCTTTACTACTTCAGCTCTCACACCTGGACAGCCCCAAAGGACCACATTACATCTCCAATGCCTATAGCCTTATTTAGGACAAATGATGCATGCAGAACAGAGTAATACAAATATTTAAGAAAGAAACAATTGTTTTGGTATTTATATTGATAAAATGTTATAATATTTGTACAATGGACATAAATCTATTTTCTACTTTAATCTGTGTTTAAAACATCAAGCACTGGTGTAGGTAAAAACAAATCTATAACTTTTCCGCATGGAGTTGGAAGTTCTATGATGTGTGATATGCAGTAGAATAAAATAGAAAAACGTCACACAAGTACCGTATTTTCCGGACTATAAGGCACACCGGACCATAAGACGCACCCAGTTTTAAGGGAAGGAAAACCAGAAAAAAAAGATTTGGATGCAATATTCAATTCAGCCAGAAGGTGTCACTAGCAGCAGTGCACTCTCAGCGCAACGTCATACTTCACACTGATCTGCAGGAGGAAGGTGGGGGGGGGGCTGTCTTCTGCTCTACTCTGCTGATGTTACTGGCTTCTGTGGGAGCAGCAGATTGATTGCTGTTCCCACGGACAGTAGAGCTATAGATGCACGTTCATCTATAACTTTCTCTTCATTGCCTATGCGGGTTCACATCGGCCGGCATCTCACATCTGACAGCTCCCCGGCTGTCAAGCCAAGGTGCGACCACCGGCGGCTAAGTGGCCGCGGGGGTCAGGCACTCGGACCATAAGATGCAGAGACTTTTTGCCCCCATAAGACGCAGACACTTTTTGCCCCCAAATTTGGGTGAAAAAGTGTGTCTTATGGTCCGGAAAATACAGTCACTTTTTATAGAGTTACAGTGGATAAAAAATGTCAGGTTCCTGTGCTGTACAAAAATGAGACAAACATAAATATATCATTTCAGAACTTTTTCCACCTGTAATGTGACCTGAAATCTTTTAGGTGGGGGGAAGAAAACACAATGCATAAGTGTGCACACCCTCTTCTAACTGGGGATGTAGCTGTGTTCAGAATTAAGCAATCACATTCAAAATCATGTTAAATAGGAGTGAGCATACACCTGCCATAACTAAAAGTGCCTCTGATTAACCACACATAAGGTTCAGCTTGGTCTTTCCTGAATTTTATTTAGTCGCATCCCACAGCAAAATCCATGTGACAACAATTTACCTTATTCTTCATATGGCTGGGCTATGAGGTAGAGTGGCAAGACTAAATCATTTTCTTACGAAAGAAGCATCCAAGCCAGGCTACATTTTGCAAAAGTATCCCACAAGCATGTGGGAAAGGTGTTATGGTCTGATGAAACCAAGGTTGAACTTTTTGGCCATAATTCCAAAAGATATGTTCGGTACAAAAACAATACTGCACATGACCAAAAGAACACCATACCCACAGCGAAGCATGGTGGTGGCAGCGTCATGCTTTGGGTCTGCTTTTCCTCAGCTGGAACTTGGGCCTTAGTTAAGATAGAGTGAATTATGAACAGTTCCAAATACCAGTCAATATTGGCACAAAACATTCCGGCTTCTGCTAGAAAGCTGAACATGAAGAGGAACTTCATCTCAAACCAAATCATACATTCAAATCAACAAAGGAATGTATTCACCAGAAGAAGATTAAAGTTTTGGAATGGCCCAGACAGAGCCCAGACCTGAATCCGATGAAAATCTGTGGGGTGATCTGAAGAGGGCTGTGCACAGGGAATGCCCTCACAATCTGACAGATTTGTAGTGTTTCTGCAAAGAAGAGTGGGCAAATCTCGCCAAGTCACAATGTTCCATGCTGATAGACTCATACCCAAAATGTGCCATGCTGATAGACTCATACCCAAAATGTTCCATGCTGATAGACTCATACCCAAAATGTGCCATGCTGATAGACTTGTACCCAAAATGTGCCATGCTGATAGACTTGTACCCAAAATGTGCCATGTTAATGGACTCGTACCCAAAATGTGCCATGTTAATGGACTCGTACCCAAAATGTGCCATGCTGATAGACTCATACCCAAAATGTGGCATGCTAATAGACACATACCCAAAATGTGCCATGCTAATAGACTCATACCCAAAATGTGCCATGCTGATAGACATATCAGACGCATACCCAAAAAGACTGAGTGCTGTAATAAAATCAAAAGGTGTTTCAACAAAGTATTAGTTTAAAGGGTGTGCACTCTTATGCAACCATATTATATAATTTTTATATTTTTTCTTCCCTCCACCTAAAGGATTTCAGTTTGTTTGTCATTTGAGTTGTACAGTATATAGGTCACATTAGAGGTGGGAAACATTCTGAAATGATTTATCTTTGTCTCATTTTTGTACAGCACAGGAACCTGACATTTTATCAGGGGTGTGTAGACTTTTAGACCCACTGAATGTGTTTACAAATGCTAGTTGATTTCCTGTATACTGATCATTGGAGCAGTTGTGCAGGGTATGAAGAGACTTTGCTGTGTATTCCAGGATCGGGACAATCTCTAAGCACTGTCACACATGAATAGTCCCTGACTCTATTTATTCTACAAAGAGTGGCTCTTCATACTTCCAGCACACAATTACAACATAAAAGTATGTGCAGATTTGGGGAGCATCCATTCCGTTTGAGGGGTGCAGCCAGGTGACAATTTTTGAGTTGTATTTTGTAGAGTAGAGGAAACTTCAGTCTCTATCTCTGTACCGTAGAGAAAGAGTTGTCAGTAATGCAACACACGTGATTCTTTTTTTTATTACCCTGGCCTCAGCTGTAATTACTAAGGTCCACCGCACTTTGCACATGATTGATTGGTATTTCTATAAGGAGGGTTGTCTGTATATGCTGCATCTACCGAGAAGAGGAATATTTCGTTTTGCAGGTCCCATCTATAACATTTCATCTAAACCGCTGATCTCCCGTGTAGAGTGGGAATCGTAGCTGTCAGAAACAGTTAATTTTTCTCCTTGAATCTATGAGATGTATATGTTAATCATTATAAGCCACAAAAATCAGTTTATATTTGAAAAATTGGATATATATGCAGAATATATATCAAGCTCTAATATATGAGTTGCTTACTTACAGAATAATAATTTATTTACATTCTGCAGTGCATTATGGTTGGTGGTTTAGATTCTTTTCCTAATATATATTCCACTTATATTTCACTAATGCTTTTTTTAGGAACATGAGTTGATACAAAATATCAGTATATATATCACAGAGGCACGCTTTCTCTGTCCCCACAAACACCCAGTCACGTTTCTATGGTAACACTCCTGTCGCCGGCCGTCATGGCAACCGTCTGGGGCTCCCGTAACCAAGGCGACGTGTGTGCTCCCCCTCCCTTGCACACATACACTCTTAGAGGGAATTCCCTGCCTTTCCACTTAATTTAAAGGAGAAGCAAGATGGTTTGCAGAGATGAAGTGGTGTTTCATACGTCTATCATTGCTGCATACCAGATATGAATCATAAAAGAAGTACTTTGAAGGCATTTGGTTGTTTCACATTTTGCTCTAATCACACCATAATACTTCCCATACACTTTATTTTTATAGAAAATCACTGTTCACTAATGTACAGGGAGTGCAGAATTATTAGGCAAGTGGTATTTTTGAGGAATAATTTTAT
>CM070033.1:111357980-111371112 GCA_036250615.1 Ptychadena robeensis | reverse complement strand
TAAAATTATTCCTCAAAAATACCACTTGCCTAATAATTCTGCACTCCCTGTATGTCTGTAGGTGTAGAATTTATTTGCTGTTATGCTCGGAGACACCATATATTATTTTTAAGTCAAAAGCATGTATCATAATCTATACTAATTAAAACAATGGGTTTTTGTATTTTCTACAAAATCACATAGTATATATTTACCTTGCTGTGATATTAGAAGGAGGTTTTATATTGATGTAATTTTTGCCTTTTTACTCCTGGAATTACATTCTGAACTTCACCCTCTCCTTCCCAGGTCCTTTTATTAATGCTCTGACTACCAGGCTAGAAAATGGCGTGCTCAGTCTGTGCATTCACAGACAGCGTGGGGTGAGGCTGTGACATTCAGTGACCCAAACAGGCCAAACACGCAAGAGCGTGCTTCATCTGAGAGGAGGAGGGTGCAGGAGAGAGAGAATTCTCATTTCACAATGTAGAAATGCTTGGCATTAAATGTTCATTAACGGCTGTTACCGTCTCATCATCAGTATACCAGTCTACATTTACTGCATAGTAATTATTCCCCTTGCAGGAAACTTATAGCTGTAGCACTTGTCAGTCTTGTATGTCCCTGTGTTAGCTGGATGTGTCTGTAGTCTGACATCCTTAGGACATAAAGTCAAGAAAGGACACATGCATTTAGTTATCTTTGCACTAATCTTAGATCTATAAAATTAGATAAACTATAAAAAATGTAAACAAATTAAAGATCAAAAGCAGAAGAGGTCTCTTCAGCTGATAATTCCTCTATCATTTCACAGTGCTTGTTAATTGGCATGTACTCTGTTCCACTTTCACGAAATATCACTTCTTGAGAGGAATTTAGAAATATAGAGTTAAAGAACTCTAATCAGGTGTGTAACATTGATGTATCCTCGACCAAGATATATATATATATATATATGTATATATACAGTATATAGACATTATTCTAATTTATTATTGAATGGGACTTTAATAACACCTACACTACCTGTGGACAAAGCAGCGTCCTTCAGTTCATATCTAAAATAATATTAGGTTAACTACCCGATTCCTATACAATACTTATAAAAAAGGTAAGGCAAAAAGCCATTTTCATTATTTTTGATGTGTAAGATATGCCACTGTCTTCTGGGTGTAGAAACTTTTGGCAACTTAAAAAGCCACATAAAAATACACAATTAATTTGTGTAGATGAAACTATATATATATATTTATTCTACACCAAAAATAGCCAGCACCAAAATAATTGTGCTTAAAAAGTATTGATCCATTTATAGCTAGCAGACATTTCTGGAAGCTTAAATGCAGACATGGAAGGCCAGTCTACTTTATGTAATTATAATATAGATATTACCACTGCTACATCAATTTTTCCTTGATCAATTTTGCAATGAAAGGCCTGTTGTACATCATATGATTGGATACAAATCCATTCAAATGCCTAGAAAACCCATCATATAATTGTCTAAATCTTACTGTACTAACATAGCCGATCACTGCTCTGATCACTGATCAACTTTTGGTTCATTGATTCAAATAAATTGATTTCCTTACGATCTATTCTTTTTAATAAATGTAAAGAAAGAAATTGTCCCATATATACACAGGTATGACCTCTATCTATCACTATAGCCGATCTACAGTGAACCAGTCTGCAGAAAACATAAAAAGGAAAGCCAGGTTTGTGATAGTATTGAAGTTGACTTTGAGGTTGTCAGATAGCTCAGACAGAATGTTACAAATGTAGTGTAATCAGTATACTGAGAATACTCTGGAGAGGGGTAACTCGAAGAAGACATTTACTACATCAAAAGGAAAATCACAAGCAAGACTGAAGAATATGATAATTGCATTGACAAGAGCAGATGCTAATACCGCCACCTAGTGGCCACTCAGCAATGTGTTTAGTAACTGAAGAGTAACTGAACTGGGGGTGCAGACACATCACTTTCACATACAGCTTTGAAAGGAGACCTTTAGAACAATAAATATATAAAATAATATGCATGTACAACTTACATTACATATTATATTAATGACATTTATATTCAGTTCCTAACATTCCTACTTCTGCTTGTTGGTAAAGCAGGTGCTGGGGACTCATTTTTATATTTTAGTATAGCAACTTTTTTGGAGAAAAAATTTGGTACATAAACTTTAATTGTATTTAGCTGGAGTTTTTCTTAAAGATTCTGGTATGTGGGATTGAATTGACAAACAATCCTGAACAGTAAAATGTTGTATACTCTAGATATACTGCTATAAGGTAGAAAGATAAAACCAAGAACAAGAGACTGTTTTTAGGAAAATGTAATAGTTATGCTTCTTTTACCCATAAGTTTGGTGAAATATAAATGTTCTGAGCCACGAGCATTATCCCTGCACAAGGCAGCTTTGTATTTCTACACTATGTGAAAGCAGTCTACTTCAGAATTCTAACCATCTCTTGAGAGGAGGGCAGAAAAGACAGAGCATGTGGAAATGGGGGATGGGAATTTCACTGATAAGACCATAGCAGGTTATAATTTGACAAAGAAGAAGAGAAGAAATCAAAGTTCATGACATGAAGGAGAGATATGACAGTGATGCTTTATGTTGGATGTGAATTTGTATAAGGTGCATGAAGGTGTTATTTTCTTGATGATTCTTTTATACATAGAAAGTATTATATACTATTTATTATATAAGAGTTAAGAACAGCTTTATTCTAAAAAAACTAAAATCTGTTATTTCCTTATATCTACATTATATTTCAACCAGAGGTGGAGAAATCTCAGGAATTACAATAAAAAAATACTCCTTATTTTCCTCTGGACTTATTACAGAAAGCATGTAGTATAAAAATATAGAGCCTGACTTTCCTGCTCTATTCCTAGCTGTTGAGTCTCCACCAGCGTCAAACTGCCACACGTGAGGCGCGTTAAATGCAGGCATTTTGGCACTTTAAAAAGTGTACATTAATAATCAATGGAACAGTACACAGTGCCGCTTCAGTCTTGCTTTGTTTTGTCTTTTACTACTGTTGTACCTGGCCCTTTCCTTTAACCCAAGATGGGTCCCAGCACACTTTGACTGGCTGATTTATTTACACATTTTGTTATCGACTGGCATGGTCTTTTCATAATTTTCATAAATACCTAAACCGGGGGTGTGCCACATTTTTTACTTGTGGGGCATATTGACATTTGATAAAGAAGCCATACTAAGAGCCTGTAATAGCCTACCCGCCATAGGTGTGCCAATTCCATGCATCGCCGGAAGTGGAGGTTTTAGGCATGGGCAACATGGGCGGCTGCATAGGGCACATAAACTTTAATTGTTTATGTAGACTGGGAAATGTAGACTTCTCAGTTTTTTCACGAGCTTACCCTTAAACACATAGTTTATTAAAAAGGATAGTAGCAGAATTAATTGATATAATAAAACACAGATATTTAAAAGGTAACACCTGCAACATGAAGTTTTAATATGTATGTCAGCCTGTTTTTTATTCCGCAAATATAGTGGAAGCAATATCTGATTCCTTCTTAGCTTTTCAAATGTTCAATAACACATTTATCTTCAGTCAGAGTGTTCTTTTGTGCACCTGGGTGCTTTTTATTTGTGTCTATTTCCAAGCATCTGGAAACGCTTAAACCAAGCCACTCAGACCTCTCGTTATACATAAATGATTAGGTCTCCTAATATCTCAGGGACCATTGTCTTCATCATGGCACAATCATGAAATTCGTTTTTTTTTTTATAGTGATAGATGGACAAAGGAAATAAATCCCCTCAGATATGGGACTTTGAGTGGAATGTGGGGATGCTCGTAAATGGTATTGGGGTATTCTCTGCTATCAACAGTAATCTGTATGTTTTCTATAAAACCAAATTATTTATTAAGGACCCGTAGTCCACATAAAATGAATGTAGACGTACAATATGGCACAGCGTATAACGATACAATTCCGTTACATAACAGATAACATAGGAAACTACAGAGATAATGCAGACATATTAAACACAGAAGGGCATAATTTCAGACGCGCATGTGTGTTTCTTGATGGTTCCAGCAACATGTTTCGCCTCCTATAGAGGCTTTTTCAAGCTGCACACTGTGTCCTTTACATAGAGAGATTTGCTTAATGGTGACAGAAAACCTGTTCAGGGAAAATTGGGGTGAAGTGCCCCACTTCAGAGTAACTGGTCCGAAAGATGGGAGGCTCTTTCCTATGGGCACAACTTATGTCCAGACCCCCAAGTGGGGGATGGTCATGTAACCTGGTCACGCCAGGAAATGCGACTCCTAAAGATGTGTAGATACACCTTGCAGAGATGTGCTGTCCGTGTGAGGTTGAGAAATTCGGGTTAGAGAGGGGAAGGCTGCCTCTGCAGTCCTCTGGGTGCCCAGGCGCATTCACGCAGCATACTGTGTAGCGCTTCCAGGTTACTGCATCTACTGCATTATAGTGATAGATGGTCAATGTGACTAGGGATGGCTCTGTTGTACAACTGCTGCAGTGGAGGCAGAGAACCTGATTGAACTGTTTGGCATGGTTGTCTAAATAATGTGCTCAAAATAACAAATCTTTTGCTCAAAAATCATTTCCATGTTTGTTTTATTCTGAATAATGCCCTAAATTTAGCCATCAAAGATTGTAGTCTGGGCTAAGCATTGGGCTAAGCATGCTGGAAAAAGCATAAGGTTTTTTTTTTGATTGCCTTATACCTATGCACTTATATCTATATGCAAGCACCTATATGTTAGATATGATCATTTTGCCCATTCTCATCTCACTTTTATCTTTCTCTTTTCAGAATTCCATCAGGCATAACCTTTCGCTACATACACGTTTCATCCGTGTTCAGAATGAAGGAACTGGAAAAAGTTCTTGGTGGATGCTAAACCCAGAAGGTGGAAAGACAGGTAAAACCCCACGCCGAAGAGCAGCATCAATAGATAGTGCAAATGGCAAGTTTCTAAGAATAAAAGGCAAAGCTGGGAAGAAGAAACAGCAAGCACAGACTGCTCCAGAACAGACAGAAGGAAGTCCAGCTTCACAACAAGCTAAGTGGTCTGAAAGCCCAGCCTCTCACACTAGTGATGATTTTGAGGTATGGGCAGATTTCCATAACCGAGCCAACCCTGTGGCAGGAAACATGAGTGGAAGACTTTCACCAATCTTGGGAAATGATGAGCCAGATGAACTGGAGGATGATGAGGTGGCACCCTCCTCACCTCTTATGTACCCAAGCCCATCTAGTGCTCTGTCACCTAGTGCTCACTGTTCAGTTGAAATGCCAAGGCTTGCTGAAATGAGTGGGTCTATTGGTCTAGGTGAGGGAATTTCAGACCATTTATTAGACGAGTTGCAGGATGGTTACAGTGTAAACACTGCTGCTTCCTTACGCCAACGGACCCCTGGGTTTTCATTCACCTCCAAGTGCCCACCATTAAGCAACACATCTAATGCATTTTGTGGCACCATTTACAGTCAGCCAACAATGGGCATGATGAGAAGATTACCAATGCAGACAATCCAAGAGAACAAACAAGCTACTTTCTCACCTGGAAGTACCTACAGGAATTCTTCCCTTCAGGATCTTCTTACATCAATGTCCTATGGACATAAAGAAGCCATTGCGCAGACTGATCCAGGTTTATCTTCCGCGATGGGACCACAGCGCACACACAGGCAGAACACAAGCATGCTAAACAACTGTGACTCAGGGTCTGTACCCTATTCTTCAAGTTTAATAAAGAGCCACAGTTTGTACCACCCATCCACTCTAAACCATCATTGCTCTGTTAATAACAGTGCCTTAGCTAGCTTAAGTGGACTGGTAAATTCAGAATCATGCAGCTTGTCATCAGTTCCGCATCATTCTTACTTCAGTAGTCAAAGCGGGCATGGAAACTTGGTGGAAGGGCCATACCAAGGTGCGTATCACCACCACCATCACCACCACCATCATCATCCTCAAGTTTGCAACCAAGACAGGTTTCCACCAGATTTAGACCTGGACATGTTTAGTGGAACTTTGGAGTGTGATGTGGAATCCATTATTCTTAACGACTTCATGGACAATGATGAAATGGACTTTAATTTTGACTCTGCTCTACCACCACAAGGTGGGTTTACCATGGCTGCTGCTGCACAGCCGAATCAAAGCTGGGTACAAGGTTAAAATGGAACTAAGGCCAGGTCGGAATGCAAGGTGTTTCTTGAAGGCAATCAAACAGATGTTTAGATGAACTAGATATTTCTTTGTGCATTAAGTTGGAACTTTTCTGCCAATTTTGAAAGACCTAGGTTTCTAGAAATGTCTCTTGTTGGGTAACATTGTGGCTTCAATATTCTATATCATGGTTGTTAATTCAAATCCAATTTAGTTTAATTTGTTTAAATTAAAAATAACCAACCATACATTGTGGAAATGGGAATTTGCCTTTAAAGGACAGCAGCATTTTTAAGTGATGTCAACATAATAGTCTCCTTAAATGACCTTCGGTGACCCACCTCCACAGGTTTATACTTCCAGCACACCACTGTTTACATGCAGTGTAGTTGTGATGCATGGTACCATAGAACTGAGGGAACGGTTGGGTCGCTTTACGTATGAATTTATAGAGGGGGAAGAGTGGGTCATTTAAGGGGCAAACGAGTTTCAACGAAAGTGCAGTTATCCTTAACTACCTTCATCCTTCTGAAAGTTTGATACCATATGTGGTATGTTCCCCCCCCCCCCCCCACACTTCTCAAAAAAGTTAATGTTAGTTATGTTTTCATATTATAGTGATCATTAGGATGTCTCTTCTTGTTTCAAACTTAAATAATGAGCGACAAGGTTAAACCATAGTATCATTTAATGCCCCTGCCTTATTTAGTACAGGTTATCATAAACAATACAATAAAATGACAATATACATGTATTTTACTTGTAAAATTAAGATTGGTCATGAGTTTCTCAAGTTATGCTGTGTATTTAACTACAAATTTTAATGACAGGTCATGTTTTATATCAGAATTTTGGGACACTTTAATGAGAGTGCTCTTAAAGGCTCAGCAGCCACATAATCCACATAAGGAAGAAGCACTTTTGTATTAAGAAAACATGGATCCATACCACTTTTATGAACTTACAGTTCTAAACTGGATCTATTGGGTGCCTTAGACCAAACATTTCAGTAATGTGACTAAAACATTAAAGACAAATGCACTTATAAGAAGCTTGTTGAAAAGAACCAAAGATCATGTGGTCATATTACCTGTAACAGTCTTCAGGGATGATGTTACCCTACTTATATTGTGTATCTGGAAAGGCAACATAGGTCTAAAGCATGGCTTAGTTCTGTCAGCAGGAGAAGACCTCTTTTGTGTCCCTGGACTGTTTTGTTTCATTGCAGTGAACTGAGGTCAAACGTTTAGGGTATATTACACACACATTATCTCTGAAAACTGTGAACAATAATAAGCAAGCTTTTAAATAAAGATTTAGTCAACAAAAATCTATATTCTGAGTATGCCTAATAGACAACTGTTTGCTTTCTATTTGTCTAAGTAGTTCTCTAAACTAAATAATAATACCTGGGGTGTTACATCTACTTATGGTCCAATTTACAGTCAGGGCCATATTAAGATACTTGTTAAGCCCCCACATGAGTCTCCCAGCCATACCATCAGATCCCCTTCTATGCCCACAAAATATCTACACATTCATCCACATTCTCCAGGCCACTCACTGAATTATTGAAAAATAAAATAAGGGTTATGTTCTGGATAGGTTGGTTTGTGGGTAGGAATAAGCACAAGGAACAGATTTTAGATTTGGTACCAGTTTTGAAAGAAAAGAAATTAGAACAATGGTTAAAGTGTGTGTGTGTATGTGTGTGTGTATTGAGGTCAAGATCTAAGTAGGGGAATGGTAAAATAAGGGACCAGAAAAAATGGATTTGTGATTGGCACCAAGAAGAGAGGAGGTGATGTAATAGGGTTAGGTTAGTGTGCAGGCTAAAAAAGTTTCCAGTTGACAGTTCAGCCAACGTCTTCTTCATTTGTAAACAAAACGCCAGAAGAGGAAGTCGTGCTCTCTTAAATCTAATGAGGAAAGCCACAATCGGAGTCTGACAGAAAAATAGTAGTGAACTTCTATCTGCTGGTTGTCTACAAGTTAAAGCAGTGATCGCCTGATCAGATGTATTTATTATGGTTCTGCACTGAAGCATCATTGTAGACCAGAGCTCACTGCACTTCATCTGTGAGGATGGTCAGTTCTGTGCAATTCTGTGCTGAAATATCAATGTTAGAGTGGATTTTTGATTTAGAATGCTTTTCTTTTCAAAAGAGATTTCTCTACCACTGCAAAGTAAACCTGTCCAACAACACTCCTCTCTAAAATGAGAAGTGTTGTTTTTATATCAACAATGCGATAAAGCCGTGGTCAGCAGTAAATTAATCGTTAGTTTTTGCTATGCAATTATTTTCAGCATTTTATGATCAAAGTGCATCGATTTCTCAAATGAACATCTCATATTAGAATTATAAGGACTGAGCTTGATGACCAATAGGAAAGGTGCTGTCAGACAATCACAGACTCTTTTTAATTTTCATCTAATGAAATGATCACAAATTCACAGGTTTACGCTTGATCTTGCCAGTATACTGTACTTACCAAGATTTTAAACCACCCTGCCTTGGCCTGTCTCCCCAGCAGTGGTGTTTCAGTTGTAGGTAAAGCCTGGTATATTGAGGCAACTTTGAGTTTTTACAAATCAAGTCCTAGAGATCAAAGATTGCTTTTTATTGATATCGACTGCCAGTTAAATAGCAATGGATCATGCAACTTAACAGTGTGATCAATGCAAAACAAATGGTTTCCTGTCCAAAAGCCTGTGTGTACACTACATAGTACCATTGTACAATTGGTTGAAATTTTTCAGTGTAACCGTTCAGGACTCATTGCATGTTAAGCTCCATTTTTACTTTTGGTTAATTGATACAGTTAAATATAAATTAATTTTCAAATGAACAACTTAAATAATCATTAGTCTACAAAAATGGAAAAATCAAACCATGTACTCACCTGAAGTAGAAATTGTTTATGGTAATATTTGTTAAATAGATAGGGATAAGGAAAGGTATTTTTCAACATTTCAGAATCCTAAAATGAATGACATTTCATACAAAACACCCCCCCCCCCCAGTTGTGTTTCAATAGCCCCTTTACAAGACTGTTTTATGTTTCACCATGGCAATAAATTACATAAACTCAGACTTCTAATGCAGATAATTAGCTATAAAGCCTCTTTCACAAGCATCCTCATAATGCGTTACATTATGGAGGGGGAATCAGGTGACAACACACTGAGGGTTGCATCATTGTGAGATCACAGCGTGAAAAAGGTGAAATTTCGGAGACAATTTGCTGGTAAAATATGATCCATGTTCCAGTGGATAGAAATGTATTTCTGTAAAAACTTAACCCTTCTTCTCTAGATTGTAATTTGTTGCCCTTATCTAAATTAAACCCAACTGGCGTTGAACAGATTCAGCAAATATGGGGTTAAACAGCATCTAAGTGTGTGTGTGTGCGTGTGCAGATCATGTTTGAAACCAGGGGACTCAATAAATGGACACAAAACATTTAGCAGCCGAAACTACTAATTTGCACCAAAAAGAACACAAAAGCAGGGTGCTTAATCTTTAGCTCATGGTTGTGCAATTGTATATTTTATGTATTTGTTTTATGGAAATGTATATATAAAAATCAAATTGATTCACTGTAGAAGTTAGTGTATCAATGTTATTAGCTTTAGAATTCATTTTTTTCCACATGAAGTGGGAATGCAGCCAATGAAATACTCATAGGCTTTAAAGATTTTACTCTCTTTGGTTTCTCCAACGGCAAATTAAAAAAACCATCATATTACAGCTCAATATTTTACACTATTCACAAACCTAATCAATATTTTATGCCCTTAATGATGTTTACCCTAACCTTAGTACGGTAAGCAGTGGGGCTGCAAAGACAAATGCTGCGCACTTTCTTGTAGTGGCGGTCATACAGATTTCTGGACTAGTTATGATTGGACTGCTGTGCTTTAAGTTAGCTAGAAAAATTAGTCAGACATGCAGTGGTGACCCAACAGTCAAATGCCATTCTCTTCTTTCTTTCCTGTCTGAGAACCACAAGTGTAGTAGTGACAACACTGTTCATGCCAAGAGGGCCATCGTAACCCAGGAAATTCCTAATGATTCTACAACTGTAAGGGTCAACCGGTTAAACAAAGTAAAATTATGAAGTTTAAAAGTAGCTTGGTAAAGAACTATATTAGTATACTGGTTTAAATGAAAATGGAATTTAAAGGCACAAAATGAAAAGGTAAAAATGACAAAGCGGGACAATGAGTTTTAAGATTATATTGCCTAGTTCCGCTAGTGGATGAAGTTTCCAAGTGTAAAGTCTAAATTCTACCCCCTTTCCCTTCTATGATTAGTGAGCTGATTGGGGTTGGTGTTTACCATTCTTACAAGAGTCTGTTTGATTTTGGTGTACATTCATGTTAATGATCACCTCTATTGTATTTGCTGAATCATCTGTGGTCTACCATATAAACTGAAGCACAATGAATCTGTAGAGAGGTCACTTTTCATATTTTAATATTCATACTGTAAATCATGAATCCCTGTGATATAGTCAGAAAATGTATATGTTTTAAGATGTTAGCCTGAAAGAATAAATAGGTAAGCCCTTCAAGGAACATCAAGTAAGGAAACCTTAAAGGTGAATTGATTGCAGAGACTTAAAAAGAACTTAGACAACCAGGCTTAAAAAACTCTAATAAATGAAGGAACCAAGTGGGAAACATATCTTGCCTAAAATAACAAAATTTCCAATCAAATGGCCAACCAGTTAGTCACTTACTGTACATATCAGTGCTGATCAAGCGGAAATGCGTGTAGTCCAGTAAGCCATTTTCTATATGTAGCTTTGGTATCAAAGCAGAGTTACTGTACTTGAAATGGAGGAGTATAATGATGTATGTTGTGTGATTTATTGTGTTATGGCGTTCTAGCCAATCTGCTTTCTCTATGTATACTGTTTCATCCCATTTTTATGGTTTGTATGTGTAAAGTATGCTACTTACCAGCTGCATTGCCACATCCCTTTCCTTACCATTGTTTATTCGGACAGAAGGACAAGGTAAATGCTCTAAAAAAAAACAAGTTTACCCAGTGAAATATCTATATATATTTTTAAATTAAATGATGAGAATACATTCATGAACAGATGAGAATCATCAACAAAAAATATAGATTAATAAATAATAAACCCAAAAACGATTCAGTCTTCACTATAATGCCCTTAATACTACCTAGAGACTAATGTTAAAAAATGTTATTCTACCCTGAAATCCTCGGATTTTGATGGTTTCTGATTTACTGCATATATATGATTGTTTACATGTTTATTGTTATTTTTTTTTATTATTTTATTTCCTAAACAGAATTTAATATATACAGAAACATGTACATACAAAAAATATATTCGGAATAATTTTTATTTTATTTGTTTTCTATACACGCAAAACATTTTAAGCTCAATTTTTAAAGGACTGTTATTTTTTGTGTTTTCTTTTGGCCTCTGTAATAACTAAGGAGGCCCTGCAATTGTGACAAGGTACATATGTGTATCATTAAGAATAGTTTAGACAGAGGAATTAAACAGATAAAGGGATAAACTTGAAAAGTTGCTATTTGGTAATGCCTTCCAATATGAAGGTGCTTTCTGAGGATTATGACTAACAGGTAAGGGGGGAACCTACAAGGCTAACTCCGAAAGTGCCTTACTGCACCTGGAAATGCCATGTAGTATCTCACAGTTCCAATAATGTTTTCTTTAATGGACATAGCTCCCTGTGTGACGACAATTCTGAATACTTAAATCATGAACAAGCTGCTTTGTATAATGGTTATGAGTATCCCGATATCAGTTTGTGGTACAGTGTAACGATGCTCAGTATCACTATACATTGCTTTACTTTGCCCATCTGGATCCCCCCTTGTCCTCCTCACTGCAGTGTAAAGCAATTGTAATGTTTTGGGTGTTGTTGTGTAGTGTGTGAATCTTCAGATGTAACATAAACCTGTGTATACTGACTGTACAGAATATTTTCAAGAATAAAATTGTTTTAAATATTGTATGCCTTCTGTATGATCTTTTGACACTTATTGTTGTTTGTTACCTATAAACATGTTATAAGGGTTTATTTTTATTTAACCATTTTATTATTAAGACAGTGGTTTACAACAGTTTCAGATTGAGGGCCATTTTATGCTAGCCCCCTAGCTGACCCCCCCCCCCCTCCCAGGAATACCTCTGCACCCCCCTGGGGGCATGTCCCAAATCCTCTCAGAAATGTGATGGGCGGGGACAAGAGTGGGGCAAGACGTTTAAACAGACTGTAATCTAAATACATTTCTCATATAGATTTGACAGAAACAGAAAGTTGAAACAATACTTCCAAGGAGGTCAAAGGACCAAAAAAAACCTTTCAGGTACATCTAGAATTTCCAGATCATGGCTCTTTCCATTTTATACTCAATATCAAATTCAGCCAGGTAATGTCACTAGCAGCAGTAAACTCACAGCACAACCTCATCTTCCTCACTGACTAGGAGGAGGGGGGCCATGGGGGGAACAGCTGCAGAGTCTTCTCCCTCAGCTGTGCCTGTGTCCGTAGAAGCTGCACAGTGATTGCAGTTTAAACAGACATGAAGAGAGAAATAGATGGTAGTTCATCTTTCTCTCTCTTTATTGCTTATACTAGCAGGGCTCTGGGCCAATAACACAGTTCAGATGGGAGATCTGGACACCAGCATTTCTCATCTGACAGCTTCTTGCCTAATCTCATTGCCGGAAGATTTGTTGGGAAGAGTTGGCGCATTTGGACCGTAAGACGCATACACCCCCCCCCCCTGATTTTGGGGGTTAAAAGTGCATTTTATAGTCCAAAAGACACTGTAATTCTGAGGTGAGCTAATTCACACTGTTATTTAAGCTATACCTTGACTAAACCCAAATTGGGGGGTGGCCAGCCCTCCGTGGACTTTTAAGGTGAAATAATGGTC
>CM070033.1:111345138-111357880 GCA_036250615.1 Ptychadena robeensis | reverse complement strand
GTTATATTGGATGTGGTGAAAGTAGTTTCCGAGTCCCCCTTATCTTTATTTTTCTTTTATACCTTGACTACTTGATATTGTATTAACATGTCATATCTTATCTCAGTATTGTCCTATGAAAATATATTACAAACTATTTACCACAATTTCAGGGGTGTACTCACTTTTGTGAGATCCTGTGTGTATACAACACATTGAATTGCAGTGAAGCTGCTTGAAGTTGTAGACTTTCTTATACAAAATAGACAAAACACAAACGTATGTATGCAGCCCCTAATTAATGAGAGCAGTTAGAGGAAATTATGCAAATGATATTTACCCAATAATACTCTAATGTGTAAACACTGAAAGGTATAGGATCCCCGTGGGTCCATACTAGATCCGTTAATTACACCAGAGTATAGTGTTAGCTGTCCTAAGAAACTTCCGGCATATCGCATGCAACTTCATTGGAACATTGACAACATAAAAGTGTCACTGATAACCACAAATCATACCATGTGCCTGTATATATATATATATATATATATTTATATATATATATATATATATATATATATATATATACATATATACTTAAATGTACTGGTAGATCATTTTTAGATTCCAGGACTGTATTTAAAAGCTTTTGTGAAAAGTAAAGTGATCATATTGTTTCTATATGGAACTTCATAGAAAGAATCAGATGCAAAGACCCCAAACTGGTGATGGTGAACAGGTTTATTCGCAAATCTATAAAGCTGGCCATACACCTTTAGATCTCACTGTCAGATATGCTTTAGATCTACCAAAAACTATGTGATATAAGGTCCTCTGCAATTGAACACAGGTAGACTTGATGGTTTAGAAATTCCCTCATATTATATGGTTTTGGTAAAAAAAAAGTAATCTAAAGGAAATCTGACAGAGAAATCTAAAGGTGTATGGGGAATGTAATTGTCAGCACATAAAAATGGAAAGTACTTATAAATAATATCTACAATTGTATTATAGCAACTCAAAAAGTGGTAGAAAAATTAATAAAATGCCAGATCCTCAAGACTCTCTTATTCCCCAGACATTAACATTCCTTTACTATTATTAAGTGCTAAGTAATCTTTTATTCATTAACCACTCTGGATACCCTACCTCTGAGATATAAAGAAACATTTGTGGCCTTCAAATAAATAATCAGTAAAGCAAATAGGTGCAAGCACAATAATTTCCCCTACAGAGGTAGCTGTGATGGCATGCAATGGGCGACAATTATTGGGTTTTCTTGCTGATTGTTTATGGTTAACAGACAACATCTAGAAATTAGCACAGATTTAACTTCTAGTATAAATAATAAGTCTTTATCAAAAAAGTCCAAAAACAGGTACAAAAGAGTGGAAATATTGCCCCTGTAGAGAATTACGATGTCTGATTGTAACAATAAACATCTCTTTGTATTTAGCATCTCCATCTGCCATCACTGGCTGGTTGTTCCAGCTAGTGATGGAACATGCCTTCCAATGTGTGTTATAAATCTTACAATTATACTGGAATCATACATGACCTCCATGATAAGGGATGACAAATAGTCATGTTGGTGAATTTGAATCTCCCCTTGAACAGGCGGAAGTGGGACTTTTTTAATAAGTCCGATCCACCTGTTCGCGAACAGACCTGGCTAAAGTTCGGCCATCATTAATGACAAATAAAGAGCCCAAAGCTAGACATACACAAATAAACTTTTGCCTGATCGATTTGATCAGCTTGTGTAATCGATCGTATACAAATTCTATAACTAGAAAACCCATCAGTTACTTGTACGACTAACTGACATTTACCAACATGTCACTGCTCAATCGATTTTTGGTTGATTCTCATGACATATGGACAATTGATTGAGGTTAAAAGGAATCAATGTAAACTTTCATTCAAAATGACAAATTCAACAAATTGAGCCATGTATGGCCACCTTTACAGCTCAGGTTGCCCAACAGAATTCCTCCATACAATTATTCTTACTTTACCAAAAACCATGATCAAGGATAGCTTTAATATCTCTTGTATAACAAGGCAAAGTGCTATTGCTATTAGATGTGTACCCCACTGTCCTGTTCTATTAAAAAGAAATCCAAATTGTTTCACTATATGACGTTACTGGTAAAATAGGCAACTTCACAGCCAGGAATGTGTGCTTCTTTGTCACTAAGAACGTCCATATATTAAATGTTATGGGTAACTCCATTGGGCAAATACATTTCTCAGCGCCTTTTGTTAGTTACTATTAGAGTTGTACTCCATAATGACGATAGGTAATAGGGTAAGGTATGGGCGATAATCCCCTTGTATATGGTTACGTGCCAACATCCCGTAATTAAACAAGAGAGGAAAAGTTTACTTTATATACAGATCTCACGAAGGACGAGGGGGCTTTTAAGGCATCAGTGTCATCAATGGTTTAGTTTTATTTAACAAAGAAAGCTACAAATATATACATTGTGCAGTAATGCAACATATACACAAATGATTTATTTCTTCTCTTAGGCAATAGGGTAATTTTACTGCCTTTGCACACAGGAGGAACAAGACAACATAACAGAAGGGGGAACCTTGCATCTCAATGCCCATCTCTGAGAATTTTTTTAGAGGGAATTGTACCTTCCAATATAAAAATCAGGTTAATCTTTTTTTTTTTAAATGTTTTGAATTTCCAAGACTGTGCCTGTACAGTTGTATTCCAGAACTTCAGAAATTCAACACTTAAAGCGGACCTACCACCTCATATTCTGCTTTCTTTTATTGGCACAAGAGATGCAGATAATAGGTTGTATCAGAGGTCAAATGTAAAAAAAAACAAGTACTTACCCGGTAAATCGTTTACAATTCTGTCACGCTCCACCTCTCCTATGACATTAGGCTGCTGCAACCCCAAGGGAATATGGGTACATCTACTTTCCCATATTTCCATAAGCCAGCAGAATCTGAACCAGGTGATTCGGAGGGGCGGAGCGTAAACAGATTCAGATCGTATAGGTGGATGCAGGAGGATGCATCTTGCAGCCTAGAGGACCGGACACACCAGGCATGTGGGGAGCAAGCAGCTAGGAAAGGTATGTTTTTTTGGGGGTTTTTTAGGAGTTACTATTGCTTGACAAAGACCCAATGTAGGTGAGTAATGTATTTATGTTTATTTTTTAATGTTTTTTTTTCAAGTTTCAATCTGCTCACCCATGACATAACATCAGGACACTCCTTAGGCATAAATTTGTTGGGGCTAGACATATTTTGTACTGATTAAATATTTAAAGCAGAGGCTGTAAATGTCTGCAAGAGAAGGGGCATCTTGAGTGGCTTTATTACTTAGGGGGCAACAACAAGCACTTATTAGAGAGGAACTTCATGGGGGAAAAAAAAGTGCCTTGCCTGGGGATCTTTTTCTGTATATTCAATATATTCGGTATCTATCCCAGAAAAACTCTATAAAAATAGAATAACAGCATGAAGAACAGCTTCCTGGAGAAGCAGGGGAACCACCCCGTCTAACACTACGCAGTCACCACTATGCCATTACTAACGTACTTTCATTTATCTACCTTTAAGTGGCATGGGAATACATCTGAGAATATATAGAAAAAAGAAAGTGCTATCCAAGACCAATTTCTGTATTGTAGAAATGGAAAGATGATTGTTTCACAGAGAAAACTGATTATAAAATGTTTGAGCGTCTGCAGTGCAGAAGACACAGACCGCATTGATTGATTGGAAGATCTGGTGAAGCAGATTTACTGTCATCACTGAGTGCCTCCAAAGACTCAATAATTTGAAGAACCAACTGCAATAAAAATTACAATTGGGGACACCCATCCAGAAATGTTGTGACACCCTGGAAAAAATATTACACTAAAATGTGTGTTCGATGCCAATGCATAATATTTCATTTTACATGATTAAAACAAGCAGTGTGACAGCTAACGCTCTCATTAACCAATGCAGTCCTTCCGAATATGAAGACGCTCATTGCACCAAAAGAAGATGGGAGTACACAGGGTGTCATCCCACTGTTTATGTGCTATGATGAACAGATAAATAAGATTATTTAGTGTAACTTCCATTTATTATAACTGCATATACTAAGGATATTCTTCCTAAATACAATATCCATTTCTTTTGTATCACTATACCCACTTTTTTAGCAAGTTTGTGGCAAAATATGAAAATATCAAGATAAACACTAATGGAGTTTTTGGGTGTAGGTGTTATATTTTTTTGTAATTGCCTCCCCTAAATATACTAAATTTGAACAATGACTAAACAGAGGGAACGCAACACTCTGATAGGGTAATCCTATAAGGGTATATCGGCAAACCTATAGTCAACAAGTTGTTGTAATTTTGTCATAAAAAGTCTTTATTTCGAAAAGTAGGACTGTTCAATCGATGTAAAAAAGTTTAAAAAGGCAACAATATAGGGTTGCAATAAAAATATACAAAATGATTCCACATGGGTGGTCGGTTCAAAGATTGCCGATTGATCGACTCCCACAGATCAAACGAGACCTCCTACATGTTTCGCCCACTTGGGCTTCCTCAGGGAGGGTATCTCTGTGGTGGATACAAACTATGTTAGAATCATACATAGATAGTTAACTAGTTATCACTATTAGATATGTACAAATCATGTCTTCAATATATGCACAACAGTATACACATACATAATTGCCTTTTATACACTGAGGGTGTATCCTCTTTTAGAATATGGATGTGGATTTTGACCGCGTCCATTCATTTCCTATGGGCGCGGACGAGGGGCAGGCACAAAATTAGCATTCGATCGCATAGACGACCGCGTGCGTCCACATGCGAAAACGCATGGGTTGCGGTCGGTAGCAGCCACAGAGACGCGGATAGAACCGCATCCGATCACTGTAGTGGAAACAAGCCCTTACAGATTAAAAAATGTAACAGTTTTGTTCTGGAATGCTTCTGAGTGACATTGTGCTTATTGCCTGATCTCTGCCTGAATTACGACTAGAATTACGTCTGCCGCCTGCTTTTACTTCTGCCTGAATAACCACTATGATTACGCCTGCCCTGATTTCTGCCTGAATAACAACTATGATTACGCCTGCCCTGACTTCTGCCTGAATAACGACTAGGATTACGCCTGCCCTGACATCTGCCTGAATACCGACTACTCTGCTGCTGCCATGGCTTAAAGCACTGCAATCTACGCTACCAAGATGTGCTGAAACACTTGTCGGACACAAAGACACTTTTGGAGAGCGACAATCGAGAGTCTACAGCATTAAAACACTGTATCACTTTTGGTACAGAAATCTGGACCTCAGTGAACCGCCAGGGAGGTTAAGTGTTTCCTTTATTTTGGGGTATAGGTGTGAGGTGTATTCGCTTAACATTTCTTCTGAAACACAAACATAACCCCAGCTATGCTAATACAAAAAAAAACAATATTTCATTTATTTGGATGGACTAAAAATTATTTAAAATTCAGTTGCATACATTACTGGTTTGGTATCCCAGTAGAATGGGTGAGGGAATAACCATTTAATAATCTTTGTAAAATGTAATAATCTCTGAATATTACTCATCTCTGGGTAAATGAATTTGCTGCAGGTTTCAGACCTCGGGCACTTGGCTTTATAACAGAAGTCTTTGCCATAGACGATGGAGCCAAGCAACACCCCTGATTTTTAATAATTGTTAAGATTATTTTTGAAAATAATTCACACAGAATGAAGAGTAGTAAGCTGATCTACACTGGGTCTTAAATACTTGAAGTAGATCACAAATAAAAATTTTAAAAGCTCACTGTTGTTTAATAAAACAAATATTATCTGGTGTAAAAAGGTTGGCACAGGCTGATCTAGAACATCAAAACATCGGAAGAATGACGATAACCTATGGGTTTTGTGGTGCTAGTGATGTACTATGTCTGACAAAAAGGTCTTGATAAAACAACAGGTTAAATAGGACAAAAACTAAACCAGAAGATATTGAAATAGAGGGATGTAAAGAAACAGATGCTGTCCTAAGTCCTCTGAGAGAATAAACCCTACATTAGTAATTAAAAGCTTCACAAAGTCTCTATTTAACACCCTCTATTATTTATAGTATAAAACCAGTGATTAGAAGTGACCAGAGCAGAAAGAAAGAAAGCATTCATTAAAGAAGACATGTCACTGAGGTGTGCACAGGTAGAGATTTAGAATTTAAATCCCCCGTAGAGCCAATATTACAACCTGTCCATAAAGTCCATACTGGCCTACAAGGTTCACCATCTAGGACATTAATATTATATATTTCATATGGATTTGTGAAAAAGCGAACACATTTATCTGTGCAATAAACACTTCTTTTGTGATCCACATTGTACTCGGTTACTTTACACATGTGTACAGGCAGAACTATATTCTAGGATGATATGAATCTTTTACTCAAGACATTTCATCCAGTGGAGTCCATGTTGATTCTACTGCTATGCCCACTTTTTTTAGCAAATCTACATTAGAGAAAACTGGAATAAAACCAAACTAAATCCTCAGTTAATTTCTCATCATTCCATCCTTGATGATTCCTTGGTGATTTCATCTTCTGCCAAGTTTAGAAAATTTTGACCAATTTGATTGTTTGGGCCAGGATGATAGTAATTCTGTACACTTAAGATAAGCCATAGACACATCAACTATTGCTTGATCTATTTTAAATTTGATTCTGAAATATAACTGAATTGAATTGCAACTGAAATATAGGCCATTGATTCCTTTCCAAAGTCCTGTGCACATGATCAATAGTACCATCGGATACAAAAACCTTGAAATACTTGAATGATTGACTGAAATTTACCAACATGTCTGATCACTGCTACATCGATTCTAGTTTCCATTTCCATCACTTTTGGTCCTGCTACACACAGGAATATCTGGAAAAACAGGCAGTAATTGGCTATTTAGAAGTTTTTTTTCTAGTACCATTGTTAAATCGCCTTATAAAAAATTTTGCTGCAGTTTTGTTTTCTATTTTGAATCTAAGAGATATAAGAGTAGAAAATATTGTAGATTGCAACCTAACATTCACTAGACCATGACTACAATAATTTACCTTTGGGAAAATGTAAGTTGAAAAAAACATAGTGATCCTTCCTGATCTTGGGTGACAATACTGTGCTGTATTAATCCCATTAATAGCATAATCAGCAGAGATGTGTATTCAGACAACGAAACATATTCCCCTCTTTCTCCATAACATAGGGGTTAAATGTTTTGTTCCATGCAGACGCCTAGAAATAAAGCATACTGATCATGTCAGGCAAAGAACCCAGAAAGTTATAAGTTTCCAAGTTCTCTGGTATTAACAGGTATTTGTGGCACATATTTAACAAACCACAATGGACATTATTGGGATTTGTACCCAATGTACTCTACCCAATTGGATTCTACATGAAATCATACATATCATTAACAATAAATTCATCACACAACAAGGCACAAAGATTATTTTAAAGCAGAGTAAATTATTCTAAACTGTAACATACACAAGTAGTTTTGCACATTTATTTCTAGTTCATATACCCTTTTTACATCTAGTTATAGTACAAGTTCAGAATCAGCATGACAGGATTACCAGAATATCAAATATAAGGCAGATCACTTACTGATCAGCAAAGAAAATACATCCAGACTGAGTAGGAGGCTTAAGCTTTGTTTGGAAATGTATATCTTTAAGAACTGTAATTACAAGCCACTTGATAGGCTTTCATTCTTTAATTTCAAACAGTCTGCCAGAATAGAGAGTTGGAGTATTCACCTTCACTGGAAATGTAAAGTTAAGTTCTGACCAGGTCCTACAAATTCAATAAAGCAGTTGAACATTTATATATTATAATACCAATATGCATCCTTAAATCTTTACATTTCACCATTGTAGAAGACACGTTTTCCTTTGTTGCATGAAGGTCCCTGTGCACTGGTATTGTAGAATATGATGTGCTTTAAATCCGGTACAAATAACATGAAAATGGAAGTGCATTTGGCATGAACCAATGTGTAGCTGTCTACCAGAACATAAGCAATAACTAGAACCTCAAGTGTGGAGAAAATACTTCACCAAGGTTATGATTGACATCAAAATAATGTACACATCAAGCAAGGTTATGTGTAAAAAGATCTAACAGCCAGAACCTTTAAGTAGATAGACCTATGGTCTCCATAATTTAAACAAGGAATTCTTTAAAGTAATTAATTAAATTAAATATCACCTGAAGTCTTGTTGGTGCTGGATCCCGCTCTCTGCACTCCTTCACACATCATCTTGAACAAATCGTTGTCTAGGTTTAGGGAGTCCGCACTCAGACTTGTTTTTTGATCTTTAAAATCGTTAAACTTTATTTTCAAATTGTTCTAAGGAAGAATACATACATCGTCAGATCCACGCAGGGAACATATCCTCCCCCCTGACACGTTTCCCCCCAAATGTCCGGGGCTTAATCATAGGGATATGGTCTCCATATACAATCTTAGGATTACTAATTTAGAACCATTCTTTTAAAGGCTACTTGGACAGTTTTTGTAAGGTTTATCAATGCAAGCAATTAAATAGCCATCAAAATCCAGAGCAAAATGCTCCAAAAGAATATTTCTAGCCATCTTTTTATTACCTGGAAGCAAATGCTGGGCAAACGGGGGTCCAAATGTTTAGAGGTAACACATAATCTTTTGAAAATTGAGTTTTGTGGTGCATGACCAAGCATTAGCAGATGGGCAACCAGTTAGAATGAGAAATAAGCCTGATAAGGATACACTAATACCAGCATCACAGCCAATCAAAGCTAAGTTAAATAGCTTAAATATGTATCTTAATTTGGCACATTTTATTTGATTTGATGTACAGTTAGTATTAGCATGGTTGTCAAAATGTTACCACCACCCCCAAAGCCTCATCATTTAATCATATAACTTGTGCTGTTTGGCCCTAGAGTTCTGGGCTGTGGCTTGGAGAAGGCATAGGAAAACATATAAGCACATCATGGAAAACACACATTTATTTGTTTAATTTATTAACATTTTATTTGTTTATTTATTTTATAATAAATGTGATTTTTAGTAATGTGATTTTTAATTTTACCTAATAGATTACTCATACTGCAACATGCAACAAGACGCAAGACCCAAAATGGGGATGTAAAGCATATCTGATTCACACAAGCCTACACACAATGTGTAAAGTAAGACAGACATATTGTGCTTTAAGATCTCGAGCCTTTAAGGTTTTTTTCTTTGTTTTATTAATTAAGTGAAAATAGCCCCCATCTGTGATCGGCTCGCAGGGTCTTATTCCCATTTAATCACACGACACCATCTGGTAGAGTGAAGATACATCTTCCACAGAAGACCATATGTTCTGTGGATTCATGCTCCAGGAATGGAGGCAACGCATTATCAGGGTTCATATGAGTGAGACAGTAATGACGAGAGAGGGAGGGAGATAGGCACTGAACATTACTTCTTAAAATTCCTTATATTGCTTATACTCCTACAGACCCATCTCTTGGTTGCAATATCAATATGAAATAGACATATATTGTTATCACTTCTTATTGTACTTGGCCAAATAATTGCTGGATTGTATCTATCTTTTTAAGAATGAGTACACTTAGTACAATGTTAAGGTGTTCCTGCAGGTTAATTTCAAATAACTCCAAAATGAAGAAGTCACGATTCAAGGGTCAAAAGATGGATCAAGGGTCACAGACATTCATCACTGCCACAAGTGTCAAATGCCATGGAGTCTTCTAAAGCTTTGCTAAAATGAAGGGATGTAGAACACATGGCGACCAGAGATTTGAGTGATACCTGTTACAGAAACTTGCCTAACTATTTATACACATGACCTTCCTTGTTGCTTGCAACATGCTGAACATTAAATCTAGGGATGATGATCTATGCCAAAGGTTCCACATTGAGACACTACAATATCCAAAGGTAAATAATAAAATATTAATGAATAAACTAGAGCATCCCAACATATGGAAATTGCAGATGATTATACCCTGATTATTGAAACCTTACTGTGATCAGTTACGAGGCACAAAAAGTACCCCCTCCACAGTGTGAAAAAGGAACAAAGGAAGGACACAGATGGCTGATAAAAATAACTTTAATTATAGTCAGGTAGCACACAACATGTTTCTGGAAAAGCTCTCCTTTCTTCTGATTAGTTGTAGTGCTTTCCATTGCCCTTTTCTATCATGTTATAAATAAAGGGGACCTGGGGATAACCACACACTCGTATGACATTGTAAATACTATATAACTTGTTAATTATAGCTTCCGAATTCTTTACAAGGTATTGCAATATGCAATGCCAATTACTCTGTCCTGGATGCACCGGCTATAGCTCTAAATACGTCTTTGGTGTAGTGTGTCTGGTGTGTATACATCATGCAGTCCCCTTGGAAAAAGAGCACATTTGTGGTCTTCTATTTGCTCACTAGGTGGTTAGTGTAAACCAACACATAACTTTATCTACACTCTTACTTTGTCCACTAGGAATTAAAAAGCTCTAATGATGTTATTCATGATATTGTCTATCAAATCAAAGATGTACATAGCAGCAAGAAAGTTGACCTGTTGGTATAGGAACTTACCAAATTTGTAAAAGACCATTTTCTGTCTCCACTGCTAGTAGTGTTGATCTTCATGGTTCTTCCTATTACCACTGCAGATCCATAAGATCCATAATTATTAACACTTCTACAAGTGTTGAGTTTCCAGAGAACTCCAAGGCAAGTTCAAGGGATCAGAAAGTAGTTTGGCCAGTAAGAAAGTTGTGTAGTTACTGTTATATTTTACAGGTATGGCTTAGCAGACCTCTTCCTATAGAACAACATGATCACTTATAGAATACTTGCTCTGTCAAGAACCAGGCTAGAAAATAGCAACCTCTATTTGGCTAGTCTTTCCTCCACTTTTATTTTAAATGCTCTTTGTGATGGAACAGCACTGTGGTCATCTACACCAGCACAGAGCAGCAAATTGTGAATGGTAAGGCCTGGAGTATGATTGATTTAAAAAAACTGATGCAGTGATGGCATATCAGAGAAAAAATCTGTCACACATAACAAGGTGTGGGTGAAGGGGGTACTACAAAGAGATAACATAGTGTGAAATTTTAATTGGGCTTTCATAAAGAGCACCTCAAATAAAAGCATTGCTGAGAGACACATGTTATCACTGGTGTATGTAATCAATTTTTTCCATCAAAATTTTATTAAATAAATGCACATACAAAACAAAAGGCCATATTACGTGTATTTGAAACGAACAATTGGAGTCGCATGACCAACTTACTGTATTTTTTCAATTACGCTGTATAAATCTACAACTCAATTTGTACGAACTTTGTTACGGTGTTTATCATTACCTTATTTATTATATTATATTTTTTGCTACCGTTAAAGTCCATTGTGTCCGGAATCAGAGCCACTGGGCGTTCCCCAGGCCTGGTTTCCGGTAGGGTGCCACGGCTCTGTCCTCAAATTATTATTTTACTTCATTTCCAATATAGTACAATCCCACTAGACCAGAGATATGGCTTGGTATCCAAAGGTTTAAGGGCCAGCTTGGGTATCATTCTAATATTACCTGCTCACTTATAAGTAGTGCCAGGGTTATGATTTTAGATACACCATCTATTTATTTTGTTACTTCTGAAGTAGCTACATAGGTATGGAGAGCTGACTCTTTCCTAACCTCTTATAATAGGTATACCAGCCCTTGTGTGTTTGCCCAGAGTGGCAATCATACTGATGTTTTTGTATCTATGCCTATTGTACAGGCATTTTATGGAATAGAGTAGTAACTTAGTAGAATAAGCTAATTGTTGTTCCCAAATTAAAAACAATTGCCAGACAGTCACTCCCTTCTTGACCATTCTCTGGTCTATCTCAACTTTTCTCCAATCATCCATGATCTAAACTATGGCCGATGATCACCAGTACAAGCTGGTGGAGAGTAGAAAGAGTGAAAGCATTTTGTATCAGGAGGTCAATACACAGAACACCGAACAAAACACATACTTGTTTATTTTGTCAACCTAAATAAGAGAAATATATATAGTAAAAATATAAACACAATACTTTTGGTTTTGCTCCCATTTTGCATTAGATGAATTTAAAGATCTGAAACATTCTGAAACAAAAGACCCGTAACTCTAAAATATTGTTCACAAATCTGTGTGAGTGAGCACTTCTCCTTTGCCCAGATAATCCATCCCACCTCTCAGGTGTGACATATCAAAGTGCTGATTAGACATCATTAAATGCATTGTACAGGTGTGTCTTAGACTGCCCACAATAAAAGCCCACTCTGAAAGGTGCAGAGGGGTGTTATGCCCGCAGGTCCTGGGTTGACGCGGGGGTGCCAGGAGCAGGAAATGTAAGCCACCTGAGGGTCTTCTCCCAGAGCCCCCCTAGCGGGAGATAGGCAGGGATCCCTTGAGGGGACCCTGTGGACTTTTCCCGCACTCAGGTGGCCAGGTCCTGCTTCCCTGGTGTACCCCCCCAGGAGGGTGCGGACGTGTGTCCCAGTGGTAGTCCCCTTCAGGGGGGAAGTCCGTGCGAACAGACGAGCAGGTACACAGGAGTTGTGTAGAATGGTCAGTGTCCAAAGCGACGGTCGAGGCAGGCGGCAATCAACGGACAGGCGAGGGTCGAGACAGGCGGCAATCAACGGATAGTCCAGGGACAAGCGAGGGTC
>CM070033.1:111327816-111340992 GCA_036250615.1 Ptychadena robeensis | reverse complement strand
TTTGTATTCTAGTATTTTAGTTTGCGACTGGCAGTTTGTCTTGTTTTTTTTGTTTTGTTTTTTGTTTAGTGATGTTTGTCCCTTATGTCCCCCCCCCCTTTTTTGTTTTTCTGCGGGTATTGTTATATTTCGTGTCTGTGGTGTGTTATTTGTATGTTGAAAATTTTTAAATAAACAGTTATACAAAAAAAATAAAAAAATAAAAATAAACTTTAGATGAACATTTGAGGACATAGATGTGGGAAGATGCAATTTCTGTCTTCATTATAAAGCTTTACACACTGTCATCTCTCCATGGATTCACTACTAGGCAAGTCAAAGCCCTGGAATGAGAATTAGCATGGAACATGGTACACTTTTTAAATACATTAAATACAAGTCTCCAATGGCATTTTCATAGTTGGACTGGACCAAGTTATGGAAAAAGGGCTATTTTATTTATATATTGTATATATATATATATATATATATAGAAAACGGAGTGGCCTGTGTATAGTATGTAAAACCTGTGCGTAAAGAGTTAAGTGTGCTCTGCTGAAATGATGTGTTGTAAACATGATCCTTCTGCTGTGCTGAATAGATTGCTTTTTTTGTTTCTGAAACGGTCAAGAAGATGCTATAAACTATTTGATAGTTATCTATGTGATGTAACCATGACCATGCCATGTGGGAGTGTCCTGCCTGGGAGAAGCCTGGGAGTAGGTGGTATAAGTCCAGATCACAAGTGGGAGGGTCTGTTCCTGGGTGCCTGAACAAAAACCCTGTTGTGGTCCAGAGTGTCGTGCTGGAAACTAGCCCCCATGGGTGATAGACACTAGTGGTCTGTGGGGTGCCGAGATGTAGCTGAAGGCATCTCTCTTGTGCCCTAGCCCTGAGTAGTTGTCATCAGGAGGATTGAGGGCTAGGCAAGAGATGTTAAGAAGTTGGCTATGGCTGCTCCCACATGGCTGGCATGGAACTGATTGCTGTACCTACAGAACATCAATAAAAGTTACCAGTTCTTACACCAACTGGCAGTGTGTGTCAAGTGATAATCAAAAGCTGGGTGCAACAATCTGCAGAGAAGGGGCCAAACAGTGAGAGGTGCTAGAAGACGCCTGACCCTTGATTCACCTGGTACGTATTTGTGCACTCCATTCAACACAGACAGGGGCAGTTTTCCCTGCCCATCACTGGCATACCAGCTAAAACCTACACTGTAAAGGGTGGCATGCCGCTAAATGCAGCAATTATTAATATGTATGTAAATTCAAAAATAGGCACAAATGTAGATTCAGCCTTAACATAATAATGGCATGATATCTCATCATAAAGAGATGTTGACAACATGATGGGGTGAAATAATATTGATGTGCACTAGAAACAGGGTTCATGTATAATTTCTTATTCCTAAGGATTTCTTTATAATTCGTAGCTCTTGCACCTATAAATGTGCATGTTTTGGGAGTTACTGTAAATTGTTAAGGTAACAGGTTTTAGTAGGGGCTTCAAATCTGTTCCTTCACCAGAGATGGTCGAAATGAATAAAATTAGATTCTACTTAAATTTCGAGTTTCCCAATCGAATTTCGATTCGACTGTGAAATTTCGACTTTTTTCAAGTCGAAATTTCTAAAGTTGAAAATTCGCATAAAACACTCAAAAATTTGCATAAAGCCTAAAATTTGCATAAGGTCAAAAATTCACATAAGGTGGAAAATTTGTATTTGCTGTATGAGCTATAATAGAAGAATCAGTGTACATAGTAGCAGAGCTTTACAATCAGAGCTGAGATTTAAACCAAATTTATACACAAACTTGACATGTTAGAGCAAAACTTATTGTTTTCAAATGTTTTCCCAACCATTCTCTACAACTCCAGCAATTTTTGTGAGGATACCATTTTCAGGGGCTTTGCAATAAGCTGACAAAGTTAGCTAGCACCATGCGAATTTTCGCCAATGCGAATTTACGCCAATGCTAATTTTCCAATCACTCCCGCATGCGAAAATTTTAAATAAAATGATGATACTCGCACGCGAAATAGCAGCACGGCAAATCAAAAGCAAAGTTCTTTTTTAAGTTGAAATTTCGATTTCAGTCGAAATATCAGGCTGATTTTCGACTTTTTCGGCGAAAAGTCGAAATGACCCCATCAAGATTCGACTATGCGAATGTAGATTGAAAACTGCCCAATTCCACCTCCAATCCAGAGCTCCTCATGATTTCTTGATAAAGACTGGGCTATTCAAGGATGCCCTAGGGGGCAATACCTAACCTATTGGTTAGGAGTATGACTGATGGAGGTTTTCCTCCAGTTTTGATAACACTCCAAACAAAGGTTTACTGAAACATCTTGATACAGAAGTCAAAGAACGGGTCCACCATGTATCACATGAGGTATATGTTATGGTTAAGGCACTACAGTCAGATGTCTTGCTTACTCTCCCTACCTATGTCTACCTTACCTTTGTAAAAGAAAGCTTTATGAATGAGCTGTTAAATAAAACAATGGGTATGGTTCAACCGAGGGAATGAAAAACAGAACCTGGTGAATGATTAGAAAGGACAGAAACTGATCAGCTTTAACCATTTGTTGACTGAAGTTCCAGCACTTACCCTCTCCTCTCAAAGGGTTAAGTAGTATTTGGCAGGGATAAATCATTAGCCCTAATAATTATTACGCACTCAGGTGAATGGTAATTTCTCTCACACAGTTTCTTGGCTGATAACGAGCTTCTGACTCGTTAAAAGGCTTGCAATTAGTGAGTCAGCAGGGTGGACAAAATGGCTGAATTGTCAGTAACCCCTTAATGCTTAAAACTCAGGGCAAGGGAAGGGATTGTTGATCTTTGTTTACTCTGAATGCAGTCCTTGAATAAAATAAGCAACCCCCTCTGATGGTCATGTAGCGTTTTTCAAACCATGAAGATAGCTTGCACTGCTTTCTAAGAGTTAAAACTCATCATTATATATTATGTCTAATAAAGTTAAAATAAAAGATGAATTGACCATTAAAAAAAGATATTTTACATTTTTGCGAGCCAATTAAGTCAAATATAGCGGAGCATAGAGAGGTAAGGGTGAGGAAATGGTGAGCGATGGAAGAGAAGGAGGTGGAGCATGCCAATTGGACATAAAATTATGAAGCCATAATTTTATTGTTGAGAGGAGCAGATTGGAAAGAACAATCTCCGTCTGGCTCCGGAAAATCCTTTCGTTTGGCAATTGAATTCTCCATATAGCTATTTTTTCATTGCCAAAAAAATAATTTCTCACTATTTTTATGTGAAGACAAAACTACATTTCTTTCCAAGAAATATTTTTAACCCTATACGTGGGTTGTGAATAACAATGCAAAGGCGGCTGCATGGTCCATTTTTCACAGAAATGGATCTTTTATTGAGATAATCATTATATCCATATCTTAAACAAAATTTTATATTTTCAAGTGATAATTGTACTTAAAATTCAGTTCAGCAACAAATACGTTTTATTTTTTTGTTAATCTTATAACAAGGGATTGCCACGTCTTCTCCTTCAGGCCAGGTGACCACCAAGTTAATTTACAGCTAAAAGAAAGGGAAAAACAATGATTACTAATTTTGATAAAGTCACTTGCTTAATTATGCTTAATAATAATTCTTAAAATTATAAAAATTACTAAGTAATGCTTAATAACAGAAACTCTCCTATCTATAGCTAATCATTCCTTAACATACAAAATTAAAAGTGGAATTTGAACAGAGTAAGTTTAAGCTCAATACAATAAGTAAGAGGTGGCTAGCCGCACGGGACTTAAAGGGTGCCCATCTAATTATAAAAGAATTTCATAATTGGCCTAATATAGACATATTAAATTTTCAATTAAAAAACTAATAAATGCAATAATGTGTGGTAATACTTCGATAAAGTGCTTATGCAGACTGTGGTTACAGGGTCCTGCTTGGAACTTGGTACGTTTCGTCCTCCTTTGAACCTTCATCAGGACATGCACAGAATGCAGGAGGATTCTCTAAGGGTATGAAATATTGAAATAATGCAAATGGGTGACAACAGATACTCTTATAAAATCAATGAAAATATTATTACAAAAAGGATTTTTTTGCTATTATACATACTGTAATAGATCTGCTATATTTCCAATCATGTTTTAGATTATCTCTCTGGGCACACCTAATTCTGCATTGCCCTACAAAAATATTGGTGGGTTCAATTGCTGTTTTTAATTATTTGAATTAGAGATGCTGGATTAGATACTGAAATTTCAACATTAGCATGCAAATTATATACAGACTGAATTTAAGCCAATCATGCAGAGCAGTTAGAGAGTTTGATGTGATTCTCATGCTAATGTTGACATTTCGGCATCTCATTGATCATCTCTAGCCTGTACAGTCGGTAGCATATAACTATATAAACCTAAAGTTATACTTATTGCTCTGAATATAATTTCACATAGTGCTTGAGCCTGAAGTTCCATTATAAAATGTTACGCCTTTTATTTACAATATGCCATTTAGAACATGCAGTAGAATACACATCACTGACATTTCATACACAGCACCAACCCTACAAGATTTGTGTTAGGGCTTTTCCAGTGCGCAATGACAGGTCTATGCACCATGTACCTGTGAGCTGACATTCCTCTGCTCTCAGCTCCACTATGGAAAGTACAATGATCAAAGTCAGATTTGCAGAATTTTCTATAATTAAACCTGGTATTAGTTTTTATGGTATTTTTGGTGTTTTCTTTTTTGGGGGGTTTACAGTATTTGTGGGCCTCGTAATTAATTTTATAATATATTCTATCTTTTGGTTTAATTTTGTATATATATATATATGCCTATACTATATATATATATATATATATATATATATATATATATATATATATATATATTTAGTATAAATATAATTTGCATATATATGTATTAAAGAAGTAGTGTTTATATTCCCCCCCTTGTCTTTCTCCCACTCTCTGCATCTGCTCCCCTCCTGCCTTCTGTTTCTCGCTGCCAACTTCTGCCTATTTTTCTGCATTTAAAAGACATAAATTTCATTTTATCCCACTTTTGGTGGAAGATCAAAATTTAACCATTCAACTGCTGGATTGACCAGCCAAATCAAAGCATAAAATCCAAATATACAGCATGCCTGTGTAAAGTTGTTCTGCACAGGGTCTACCGATGGCACGCTTACCTGCCTCGTTACAGTACGAAATGACTATGTAAATCCCTCGGTGTACAGATTGCTATATTCGCTATTGATAGATATAACCAGAAAAATACCCAGCATCATTATACAGGGATGTGTGGGAGTGCAGTATGCTATGGGTGAGTGCTCTCTCTCAGACACTGTTCATTGCAGACAGATGATGGTAGAGGAGGGAATAATTGATAGAGCTATGAAATATTAATGAATATCCAAGGGGACAGAATGGCTGCTACTTGCTAACTGTTGTTTGTTTGTGCCTTGCATATATATATATATATACCTACCTATGTATATATGTATTAATGTGCATATACAACATAAAACATGGTAAATAGTTGCATGCTATAGAAAATGGCAACTTCTATGAAATATGTAGTGATCTAGACTATCTATGTTGCAGGCCATGTTGGCCTAGGCCATATAATAAATTCACGTAGGTGTCTGTCCTGCACAGCTGGCAGTCTGCGTGCTGCATGGTGACACACAGACTGTCTCTGTCACATGTCGTGCGAGGCTGGCAGGGACACAGCGTGTATCACATGCGTTCATTTCTCCCAGTGTCACATCCACAGCCCGCGGCTCACACAAGCCAAGAGTCTGTGGCAGCCAAGCGTACAGCCTGAAATGCAAAGACAGCCCCCAATGAAAAGCCAAAGTCACAGTACAATCATCCCCCCTTGTCCATATGCACACCTCGGTGCTACCAGCATGGCAGGGATTCCTATGCCATATTCAATTCCTACATTTCTATTGTATGCCTCACCATGCTAATAAGTTTAGGCTATCAGGCTCATCATCTCCTGAGTGGAAGGTCATGCAAGGTCAGCCACTCTCTGATTATCGGCTATTCCTCTGGGTAACCGAGCAGGTGAGAGGTTAGTGGGTAATGTTAATCGCTGTCTCTGTGCACGGTTATTTCGCCTGGTCGGATACACATCTGATTCTACACGCACAATTAGATCAGCGTGAGACAGAAGAAGATGTGGAGGAGAGGGACAGTGGGGCGAAGAGAGAAGCTGAACGTTATAGGTATCTCATCCAACATTTTCTATGCTATTATCGCCCATACAATCCATTTAATAATATCCAACAAAATTGTGAGCTGTTCAATAAAGATTTGTTTCCTTTATGGGGTTTTTTTTTTGGGGGGGGGTGTAATTTGTAAAATTATTTCAATCATTTTTAATTTATTTTTTTATATTGTGTTAGATATATGTAGCTAAATACTTAACATGTTTTTTTTTTAGACCAAACCGATTTACATATGTAACTGAAAGACTTAAATAATTTAATTCAATAATGATTACATCTTTGCAACAGTGTGCTTAAATGTTATATTGGTCCCTTAAGTCACTAGCAAACTTTTCTTGTAATTAAAATAACATTTTGGATTGCTCTGTTCTTCTTTACTTTCTTTCATAGTGTTGTGTGGACAACATATCCCCATAAAAGCAGTTATTGAGGGAGTATTTTATAGGATCATTTACCGTAACATATGGAAGGATGAAAGAAGTAGGAGAATGTATCCCTTTCTAAATCATTTGAGGTTGATACTAAATGCAAAAATAGGCCATACCCAAATTTAAAAACTTCAAATTTATACATTGTAAACTGGATTAGGCACGGCCTCTTCTCTTCGTGTAAAGCTAGCCATACACGTGTCGGATTCCATGTCCAATCGATTCATCATCCGATCGATTCTGGCGATTCTGCCGGGAATCGCAGGTGTGATCAATCGGCCAATTAAGAGAATCCATCGCTGCATACCACCTTGTCCAACGGATTCCGGCACGATTCCGGGACGATTCCGTGTCCGATTCCACCTCCGATTCCACCTCCGATTCCACCTCACAAATGGCAACTCCCCCTGATCTGTGCAGAATCGGATCAAAAAGACCAACATGTTGGTTCTCTGACGGATCCGATTCTGGGCCCCCGAACGATTGGACGTAGTTGGACGGACAAGGTGGGCTGCACACGATTCCGGCACGATCGATTCACGTGCACGCGTCCGGAATCGATCGGCCCGGAATCCGGCCGGAATCCGACCCGTGTATGGGGGCCTTAAGATAAACTGGATTGGTCAGGGTCCTCGTGTCCTTCTGTGTCATAGGCTGGATTGGCCAGGGTACTCTTCAGCTTCTGTGTGATAAACTGGATTGGTCAGGATCCTTTTCTCCTCCTGTGTAATAGGCTGGATAGGTCAGGGTCCTCTTCTCCTCCTGTGTGATAGACTGGATTAATCATGGTCCTCTTCTGCTTATGTACCATAGCCTGGAATGGCAGGATCCACTTCTTCTGTGTCAGAGGCTGGATTGATGGGGGTTCTCTTCTCCTCCTGTGTGATAGGCTGGATTGGGCAGGGTCCACTTCTCCTCCTGTGTCATAGGCTGTATTGGGCATGCTCCTCTTCTCCTTCTGTGTCACAGGCTGGATTGAGCAGGATCCTCTTCTCCTTCTCTGTCATCAGCTGTATTGGGCATGGTCATCTTCTGCTCCTGTGCCATAGGCTGGATTGGGCAGGGTCCTCAATGCATTACATCTCAATGCATATGGGGCCACATAGCTGCAGACTAGTCATAGTCTCCATTTTGACTACCATCCACTGGCAAAGTTCCTACAATGGCCATATGACCATGAAAAAATGTACTGCAATAAAAGAAGCTGGCCTGGTCTCTAAAATTGCACTTTTATTTAGAACATATAGCTTGTCAGATGAACACGTGTAGTTCATATGTTCTCTTGAAACCAAACCTAATCCATGGAGTGCCCACATCACAACTTTAGAGGGTTTTATGAATCTTCTGTTAATGTCTTGGTGTAAAATACCCAAGGTACCATCATCTTGTGGAGCCTATATCAATGAATCATAGCAGTTGGGACCTACACAATATTAGGTTTATAATATTTATATAATCTGTTCTCATTTTGTACACACTTCAAAGATGTGAGATCAGTAAGCTTCTTCATAATCTATTTGATGTAATTTCCCATGCTGAAAATGATATATTACTATTGTTTTCTGTTTTTTTTTTATTTGTAGGTGGAAATAATTAAACTAGCTTACAAATATTTATCATAAACTGATGCTTAAATATATTTAGTGCCATATTAATGCCAGTTTTGAGATCTAAGGACATAAGGTTTTGTCTGCTGTACAATAACAATATAAAATGTTTTATGTATGTTATTAAACTCACAGATGAGTTATGGTATAACTATCACTGTACAGGCTGCATTATTCTATATGTTGCAGCAAATATTCCTTCTGATTCTTAATTCCAGCCACCATCAGCTTTTGATTAGCCTTTAAATTTATCCATATACCATAATGCAGGACCAAGCTATATGCCTATTTTCTTATTTTTGTTACCTGAATCACTAACAGGTTCCCTGTCTCAGTTTCTCCGTTAGCTGTGATTGCCCTTCGTCTCGGATACATCCTATCCTTTCCTTTATGCACACTCTCTTTTTCATGTCTCTTCCTACTCATTTTCTTGCTATCATTTACTTCACTTCTTCCCATCCCTATCTCTTACCCTCCCTCCCACAGCTCTTTGAACATTAAAGACTCCTAGCCAAAGGGCTGAGGATCTAATAGAAATTCAAATGCAGTTTTTACTATCTGTTCTTATTCTGTATACATTTTATTGGCAAGTGTGTGTGTAACTAGAAGTATAGAGCCTGGGGCCAATTTGGGTGTGCAAAAGGAGGATCTACTTAAAGGGATGTGCAAGAAACTGAAATGTAAAACAGGATCAGAAGAGTGTATAAAAGAGGACAGGACATGTAAAATGATAATGATCCTGTATAAATCAGCCATCACCGTGATGCAGGGAACATATAATGAAATGCAGGTAATATATCAAAAAGGGTTTTCAATAGTGGCAGTAGGTCATAGGTAGATACATTGGGAACAAAGATCTATTAGAACCTTAGAGAATATCATTTCATTTAAGGTCAGTGTTAAGGTAGCCATATGCGGTTTTATTTTTACATTAGATTGACTTAAAAAACTATTGTATTAAGTTGGTAGTAAAAAAAAATCAGAAAAAAATTGATCGAAATGGAACATAAAAACAATCGAGCAGTGATTAGACATGGTAAATGTCTGCAGTATCTGGTTTTCTTGCCTTTAGATGAATTTGTATCTGATGGTACTTTGGAGCATGTGCACATGTGGCTTAGGAAATGAATCATTCAGTTTTTAAATGATCACATTATGTAGTGGTAAAAACCATCCAAATTTAACATGATTGACTTTCAACCTCGGAGTAAGGCTATTTTAAAAACCAAACTCACCTGAGCTTCGCTCGGAGTTACTTACCTGTCCCCAGCAAGCTTATGACGATGCTCTACTTGGTATTATTTTCCAGGTGCCATTGACCGGCAATGTTGCTTGTGGTTCCTTACACGTGAAGGGGTAGGTACTATGTAATCTGCTTTGATTATCCATGCCATGTACAAAATAAAAGGTGGTTCGGGATGGCCAGGGTAGTTATTAATAAAATTATATTTTTAGTCAATCGAACAAAAAATGTCAAAGTGTATGTATTACTGGCTGTTTGCTTCTGCTTTGGGAAGAGATAATTAGTCATTTGGAAATGCACAGGAAGAATGTGAATTGGTTTTAATTTGTATGGTAGTAGTAAGTCATTTATCTGCAACTGCTGCTACTACTACTAGCTACTACTTTGGTTCACACCTTTGTGCCTTGGGCAATGCTTTCTTTGTTTTTTCCAAAAAGGTTCACATTATATCTAGTGAACCTGTTCACATGAAAATGCACGCCAACAGATAAAAAGTCAAAATTTTATGAAATTATGTTTTTTCCTGGTGTCAGGGTCGTGTTCCCCACTATGCATAGTATGCAGGTGAATAGAGCAATTAGAATGGGGGTCCACAGGCAACAATTTTGCATTGGGCTGCCTAAATGCTAAAAACTCACTTGTAACCAGACATCTGGTTCTAATGTACAGTGTAATTTCTACCAACATTATGCTTTGACAGTGATGACATTATGGTAGACAGACCTTCAGTCTTGTTCACACTGGACTGGATGCATAAAAAAACAGGCAGATGTGGTCTGAATTGCAAAGATGTTGCTGTTCCCTTTCCCAGTTAGTGATGAGAAGCATAAGCAAATCGCAAATTTTTACTTTTCACAAATCAACAATGCCTATGCCCTAAGACCAAAAAAACAAGCATGAAGACATATGATCAGTATATAGACCAGGCACTTGATATAGGAAAGTGACATCTCCCAATCACCATCTTAAAGGGCATTATGCTTTATTAGGAAAACTACTAGTCATATTCATCCACATAGGGCTGACCAAAGGCAAACATGATTGTCAACCATGGCGGCCACTGTAGATGGAGTAAAGACAAAAACAGAGGGGACATGAAGGGACATTCAGTGTAAGTGCCGAAACGCATGATGAAAATTAAAGAAAAAAAAATGCAGCAATCTAAGAACTACCGTATTTTCCGGCGTATAAGATGACTGGGTGTATAAGACGACCCCCAACTTTTCCAGTTAAAATATAGAGTTTGGGGTGTACTCACCGTATAAGACCACCCCTTCCAACGCACACCAAATAAAAAAAAAAAAAAAAAAAAATTTGCTTTTAATATGGTCATTTTAATTCTTATGACATGGGAAAACTGCCTTCAAGTCATGGGAAATCCACCGGCAAAGGTGCCATCGTGTGTAATTTTTTCGGCCAGCTCAGGGAACAGCAGTGGACACATGGCTTACATATGCCTACTCTGACTTTCAATTCCCAGAGAACTTTAAAAGCCCTATTTTTTTAGTAATTTACATTCCTAATTTCACACCCCTAACTGCAACCTCTCATATAAATTTTACCTTGTATACATTTAATTAAAAGATTTTTGGCAATCAAAAATGTAACTGATATCATGTCACATGATAAAGTAAAGGTATTTTAATGTGTTTGAGCTGCAATACCAGTTTCAGCCACTGAAGCCACAGCCTTTAGTGAGCACGTCGGCTTCCTTTCACACATTGAGGAGGGAGAAAGGGAGGGAGGATAAGGGGGCGCTTCCGATGTCTGACAGGCAGACTCCTCTGGCTTAGAAGTTTCAGCACTCGGCGTATAAGACGACCCCCGACTTTTGAGAAGATTTTCCTGGGTTTAAAAGTAGTCTTATACGCCAGAAAATACAGTACGATATCAGCTTCCATATTTTCCCCTGACATTTCCAACCAACATATGAAAGTACAAAATGAGATACTTTAAAAGAGTGGATGATGTTCAATTAAAAGAAACACTCAGCATCAGTTTAAATGTTAAGCCCCCTATACACATTTAGATTACTCCATACAATTTAGATCTACCAACAACTTTGTAGTGCCGGGTCCTCCCTGATAGAATACATAGTGATTGGAAGGTTTAGAAAGGTCCTCATATTACATGGTATTACATGGTAAATTATATGGTAAGATTGTAGGGGGTATGGGGGGCTTAACCAAGTACTCTCTTTAATGTGATTTTTCATTGTCCCTTTTGCTTATACTAACTAACAAACAGAAAGTAATGTATGGTATTCTTGTATGTGGTGCAAAATCCTTTACAAGAGCTGTGCTATGTACACCTTATGGCAGTAAATTATACATATGTGTCACAGATATATGACAAATTATAGATAAATAGTGATTCATGGGTGTGTACCAGGGCTCGAAGTGTTCTGGGCACTTATTATCTTTGAGGGTGCAGGATTTAGCATTAGATATCACCTCAAAAATGCTCTGTCTACTCGTAATGAGGGAAAAGCATTAATGGCTTTTTGTAGAGGGCAGTTTGACGGCTGGACGCAGACTGACCTTTTCCCCGTGGAGAGAGAGACACACGAGAAAGAGAAGGGTCAGCGTATAAAAGAAGACAAACCCCAAATGCCATTTTGTTTTTCAGTTAGACATGAGAGCAGCCATCCTGAACTTTTCAAACACAGAAAACCTGTCAGCAGACTTAGGATTCAATGAAAGATAATATCTTCTTAACCCTTTAATGCATACCATGAATAGTAATCTTCTGTTAGAGAAAGGTAACCTTGAGAGATGAAGGAGCTTCAGGGATCAGGGCAATGGTAGCTTTTCATGATGTATAGTTCTAAGAATGCTGCCACAAGATTGGTAAGTATGCATGCAAGGTGTTAACTTAAAGCCAACAACAAGACAACAAATATGCTACCGACCCCAGTAATCAACCTGATAGGGTATCTTTTCACTCACGTTGTAAAGCAGGAACGAGTCACAGAAATCCCCTTTCATATTCTTTCGGCTGGGTGTTGTTTGCAGATGAACTGGTCCATTGATCTAATTCTGCAACTAAACTAAAATGTATAACATTTTTCCTTAACTCCACAATGGGGGAGAAGTTCACCACAATACTAAAACATGAACGTAACTACTATGCTGTTGTCTGTGGCAGTCACCATATTTAATCCTCTATAGATGCGCATCTTCCGGGGGTTAATGAACTGCAGTAACTGCAGGCCAGTATGGTGCTATATATAGTTCTTAACCTCCCTGACACTGAACACTGAACTCTGCTTGAACCTTGCGTTTGATGTACATCAATGTAAAGTCAAGGTGTGATCCGTCAGCTTGCCTTGCGTTAAAATCAACGCAGGGCACTGCTTTGACATTAACTCAACCTAAGCCAACGCAAGCATGGTGCGTTGACGCACCCATAGAAAATTTATTGAGTCAGTTGAAATGCAATGGTATGCGTTGTTTGATGCGTTGATCAATCCGTTCATGGTAAAAAACAAAAAAACAAAAAAATGCATACATTGCTTAACGCATCACTGATGGATCCCTAACGCATTTCTTACGTATGGTTTGCATTTATTGGATCCATTAATTTAACGCATCCTTAATGCATGGTGGAGCCTAAAGCTAGCCATACACGTGTCGCATTCCATGGCCAGTCGATCACCCATCCGATCGATT
>CM070033.1:111312403-111327716 GCA_036250615.1 Ptychadena robeensis | reverse complement strand
TGACCCCGTGTTTTTGTGATCCTATGTCTTGTTATCCAGTGACCCTGTGTTTTTGTGATCATATGTCTTGTTATTCAATGACCCTGTGTTTTTGTGATCCAATGCACTTGTTACTCAGTGACCCTCTGACTTTGTTATTATTATTATCATCATCATTTATTTATATAGCGCTAACCTATTACGCAGTGCTTTACAACAAATTAGAATTGAAATGCAACACAAGATAACACACAGGTACATGTTGTGACACAGGAGGAGAAGAGGACCCTGGCCGATCGGGCTTTGTGATTCTGTAAACTTATAACTTACACTTGTATATGTCCCCCGCCTGCCCTGATCTTTTGGCCTGTCATATATTGGAAAGTGGAGTTTTTGGGAGCAGTCAGGCAGAATGACAAGGAGGGGCCCTATTAGAAATAATTAAAAGGTTCTTGTATATTGGTACGAGTAGCTTCCGAACTTTAGCCTGCTAATAGCTGTTGGTTATAAATATTAATTATATAAGTAGAGCACCAGTTATTATATTTAGCAAAATAATAAAGAGAAAAGAGTTGTATTTATTGTTTTTTTTAGTGGGCATGTATAATAAAACATAAAAGTATGTGTGGGCTGCGGTATTGACCTGTGTGTGAAAGACCGAGGGAACTTACAGTCACTGTTTAGAGTAGCACAAACAGAGGTGGAATACTTTGGATAAAAATGAAATAGTCCTCAGAGACCCCACAGCAGACATTATGCTTCTTCTTCTGTCAGATTTGAACCCCTCATGTTTAGCCCCCGCCTGCCCTGCGCTTCTTCACTAACGAAGCAAACTTGCCATTTCAAGAGGTTCGTTAGCATTTGCATATCCGTGTAGCTTGTCTGAGAGAAGGATCGTCAGACAGAGCAGGCTAATTTGCATGTTAATGAGGCAGTCTGTGGAACACTGACAGGCCGCTCTGAACACCCCCAACACTCACACATACATACTGGCACACTGAACGCACACAGATGGATTTGTGTCTATACCACCATGTATTTATGGCCTATATTTGTGCGGCTTTATGGAGAAAAAGAAAGAGAGACAGGCCTACACAAAGACAGATGAAGTGATTTCCTTCTGATTCAAATCATCTAAACATAATCAATAAATGCTTGTTTTAATTAGGTTCTAATCTCAGGAGATTTTTATCTCAAACGGACAGAGGTGTACACGGGCAGACAATTTTTTTTACCTGAAGGAATATCTCATATTGGAAGGTTTCACCTAGGATTTATTAACACTAATGGATGTTCCTTTCAAAATTATCTTATAAAGTCGTAGTTAGTTACATTCAACTGGGCTTTCTGTAATGATCTAGTTCAGTTTAATGAACCTATTTACTTCTTGGTGATTTTAAGTTCTGCAGCTAAAGTTTAATCTTCCTTAAGTTTGCCATGACTAGCTCTTTGTACTTCTATATGCAATTCATGGCTTGGAAAAATCAACAGGATAGGGAGAATAGGACTCTATGGTAAGGCTCACAAATGATGCTCATTCATAAGTCTCATTAACAAAAAAAAAATAATTCACTTAAAGAAGAGCTGGCAGGAAAACCAATATACATACCTAGGTTGCCCATCCCAGATATGAAGAACCAAACAAAAAACAATTGTTACCCTCATTCAGGGATTTTTAATTGCCAAACCAGGTATAAAAATATGATAATGATTCAAGAATTCAGCATCAATAAAGACATTTTTGTGGCGTAGAATCCAGACATTTGATTACATTGCTAGCTTCTCAACATGTTTTGCCATTGTTTTGGCTTCTTTAGGACCATGACAATTTATGGCATCCATGCCACTTTGTGGATACATACCCTAAGTTTGAACCATCTAGGAACATGGAAAGCTTAAAACATTAAGAATGATTGAGTAGTGTATTCTTATACACTTACATATACAATATGTTCACATACCAGTGATAACACAATGAAATACCCATTGTAAGTAAAATCCACTGAGAAAAGGGGGATGCTTAGATGAGGCATGGGCAAAGTAAGGCCTATGGTACAGCCCATTTGACTGCTAAATCTGTCCTGTGCTGCATCTTATTTTAACGGAGAGGAGAACATCAATAGTGGTAATATTTGGGTGATACAGCTCAGTGATATTGATGTGTGCACCCTTTCTTACTATATGTGCTGTGTTGTGTACCAACAATACAAGCATAAGCATAAATGCTAATGCATGCGTTGTACAGTACACACCACAAGCTTCAGCAGTCATGCTGTGTTAGGGTCTCGCGCTGTACTGAGTTGCACAGAAACTCATAATTTATGCACAATTGCGAATGGTAAAACAGGTTACCTATGAAGAAGTAGCTAGAGACGAAGCAAGGAGCAACCTTCCATCCTATGTATCTGTTTTAAAAGTATTATGCATAAATTTTTCAGTTATATTTTTAATGTATTGACAGAAATACATTGTTGCAAACTTTTTTTCTCTTGGTGTAACACTATTACTATCAAAGGGGCAATTCAAACTGGCAAATTAAATAGCTTATAATTGGAGGATATAGTGGTATACTAGGATGCGTTGTAATGGTCATCAGCCTTTTCTTTTTTTTGTGATTAATGTGATTAGTGCACTTCATAGTATATGCTCTGTAGACTCAAAGTTGTAAATGTATTGTAACGGATCATCAAAAGTACTGCTGACACAATTGCTAGAAGATTTTGTGATGTCACTTGTGCTGTTCAATTGTGTTGAGCGAAAATATTCGAAATTCAAATATATTCGACGAATATCTGTCATTTGAGAATTCGCAATAATTCGCCAATGTGTGCGCAGATATTGGCAATGGCAGATATTCGTCACATTACACTTCCACATTTTTTACCCGCATACATCGTGCATATGTGTGCGCATTGTGAATGGATATGCGCAATACACACTTCGCTCGTACTGGCTAAGATCACAGAATGAGGAAGAGAACCTGTAAAGCTGCATTGCGAATCATTGCGCACAGGCATGCGCAATGTAAGGCAATAGAATACGACAAATCAAATTTTATGAATTTAGAATATTTCTTTGTATTTCTTACGCAAATTCGAATATACCATATGCAGCTCAACACTACTGTTCAATCTTCTTATGATCATATGCTGGAGGGCAAGCTGTATCTGATAACCTGCCATGCAAGCTTTAGAATATAGTGCTATATCTGGGTAATCTTGAATATTTGGGTCGATTTTCCGTTGAGTGAACGATCATTCAAAACCTGTGTTTGAGTGAGTTCAAAGTCGCCGTGACATTGCGATCTCAATAATAGTGCAAATATTCACAAAAAGTAAACAGGAGATCTCACATTTTCGAATTTACTTAGAATATTAGAAGAATAATTTGCGACATGTCGTGAATTCAAATATTGCCTATGCTGCTCATCACTAGTAATGGACAGATCTTTTGCAGGCAGCAGGGAGTACTGAAAACTAGCCCTCCTTTTGGGAACATAGTTCTCATTACAGGTCTTCTTTTATGGTAACAATTTTCCTTTATGTTTTCTTCATCTCATTAGCGCAAGCCTCATCTAACTGTAACTCCTTATTTGCATTCCAAATAGAGCTAGTTTTCATATTGATCTTCTCCCAATTAAATCAGAGAGTTTTTCTAAGTGTGAAGAGGAGGAAGACTGATTCATACCTGGCCTCAAGCTAAGATGGTGGCCTCAAGCTGAGCATGGCTGGTTCAACTTTCTCTTGATTCATGACTGCAGACATGCTAACCAGTAAATAATATCATGGGCCAATTGGGTTGCACTAGTACATTTTGTCATAACATATAGTTGATTGTGCTACTATGGTGCACATAAATGATTTGTGCCTGTATCGCTGTCAAAGGAGAAGATTATAACCCATATTTTACGCAGGAATAAAACTAACCCCCCTGCGTCTTGCAGCAACATCTAAACAGGACCCTCTAATGACTAATGAAATACAGAAATCTGTGTATATGCAGCACTGCCCTTAGGCTCTTAATTTTTAATACCAATTTGCCTAGTTTCTTCTCTTTCAGTAAGCCTACCATGCCTTATGCTGCTCAAACGGCAGATAACAGAAAGATATAATGAGCTGTTAAGGACAGAGGAATGCTGCTTGTTTTCCCTAAATAACAGAATGTCAACACACTTTAACTAAACCAGGGTAGTAGCAGTAGTGCGCTGCCCCCTGGTCTTAGGGCAATTGCTTCTTCTGGCCTTGATCATATCTGCATATTGGTTGTATCCACTTGAAATGTATTTCCTTTGCTTACAGTTCCTTAAAAGTTTTCAGACTTGATGCAGAAATAAAAGACACAGTTTTTGTAGCCATTGATCCTTCTATTTTAAGTGTAAATACCCTACTGACAACAATGTAGCCACAAATCAGCATTATGATGTTATCACCCTAAAGCATACCTGTAAACCCCCCCCCCCCCCCATTTGGCCCAAGAACTAAATGGGAGGGACGGCGGTGACGGCACTTCCAGTATATGGAACGGGGAAGCTTCTGACTGATAACCGGAAGTGACGTCACACCCCAAATTCCTGAACGGCTAAATTAACAGCTATGCCCTAAAAGGCCCTAAAACTGGTTCCTCTAATAAAGGTGCAATTGTGGTCAGAGGATTAATTATCCTTAATTAAAAGTATTTAATCGTGGCTTGAAGTTACTCAGGCTCCTCTTTATATGTTCCTGACATTAGTTGTAAATATATATGTTAAATGTACCTGGTATCAGTACTTGAATTGGATTTATTAGCCTTCTTGAGAGAGGGAGAGAGAGAGAGAGAGAGGCATCACTGGAAGCCAATCAGACCTACATGCAAAATGCGTTGATAGGAAACATGCTGACAGGAGGAGAGAACATGATGGGCAGAGTGATAAGCTCATACTTGTTCTGTTGCTCTTTTATTGTCTAGTCAACAAAAAATGGACACTACTGCAAATGCCAACATCCTCCCAGCATGCATTGAATGAGAAGCTTCAGAAACCTTAGGAATGGACAGACATACAAATTATTTGCATGTGAACGTGCAGCATTATGCAGGAGTTTGATGAAGATTGGGCTCCCTATGAGGAAGACTTATATTTGTATCTGTTTTCATTGAATGTTTTAAAAAAATAAATACACCTTTTATCCAAGGAAACTAAATAACATTTTCATATACATTAAATTCAGATAATTAAATCTTGCATTAAATGATCCCCTTGGAATTGACTTGGTGGTCATGCTACTCCCTCCCTCCGTCTACTGCCCACCACAGTTCTTTTATGTTATATTTGAATGGCAAAGACACAAGCTCATAAGAAGATGGTATAGCAGCATCTAACTCAACCTTCTTATCACACAAAAATGTAATTTAACATATGTCTGACTTATACAATACTGTCGCTAACAAGATATGTGCTTCCCTTGTGTTCTAAGGCACACCTTATGTTTGCTCTGATCTGGTGATCCAGCAATGGGCACCACACATGCCATCCTTGCAGCACTCGTAGGCCAGTTCTGGTTCACTTTCAGGTTGCATGCAGTAAGTTGACATTTTAGGATTGGCTGAATACCAAATCTTGATACAAAGTTTCTGGTAAATACTCCAAATGTAAACCTGAATTTACATATTAAAGTGAAGCAGATGGAGCATAAATAATAAAACTCTACATTTCAATGTAACTTCAAGAAGCAAAGTCTGTGTTTGCACATTACCGCAGAATGAGATCCCACATTAGTGGAATGCAGAGAATCTAGCTAAATCTTGCTATTACATTTTAGGATTCCTTAGAAATTCTAGTCCTGTATTTGGTCAATTTCCCATTGTAAGGTTTACTTACTGAGGAATTTTTAGGGAATTTCAGGTTTTCTTTAGGATGTCATCCTTTTTAGATTCATTAATCACCAAGTACTACGATGATATTCAAAGGTTTACATCAGTCAAAATATTTTATATGAAGATGTTGAGTACTAAAAAGGCACAGCTGCAGTGATATTTAGCTTTAGGGGAAGAAATCTATTTTTATAGTGCGTGGCTTTCAGATGCTTCCCAGATCTGCGTGTCATTCTGTACATTTACATGCTTGGATCAGAAATAGTGAATATATTCATTAGTACATCACCATCCTTAAAGGTATATTTAAAAAATGACACAGCCACAGGAAAACGTGGAAAAAACAGGAACGTTTACTAGCTGAAAAAGGTCTCCCATATACATGTATCTACTGTAAATTACATTTTTGGGAGAAACCCCTATAAATCAGAATTTAACAACTTCACATTTAATTTCAATGAACTAAACAATACATTACAGAAAAAGGTATAGAAACAGATAAAAACAATGAAAATTTTAAATCCCCAAAACTGATTTTTAACATGCCATTGATTTCCAAGATATTCAAACTAACCTGTGTGTGTGTGTGTGTATGTATGCAATTGTCTGTAATAGGGGTCTACAATAAAATATTATTATTATATAATATTTATACAATGCCATCAATTAAAAAAACAGGGTGGAACCATAGGGTTGTCTAGGGAATACCAGCAGGTAATTTGTACTAATGACATCATAATTAACCAGAAGAAATCATAGATGAATGAAAAGTAATAGAATAACTCTATAACCAACCAGAGTTCTGTTGCTTTCAGTATTATAACTAGTTTACTATCCATGCCAACAAGCAAAAAACCCCAAATTTGTGTACAAGTATTCCAAGTATATAAAGACATATAACATAATAACAACTCATACCTAGGTGGCAGATTCATTGTTTGTGCGTAGTGTCCCTTTGGTGGCTCCAGTTGAAGAATTGGGTTGGGGGGCCACGTCCCAGTCATTCTCAGTGAGCGGTTGAGTGCATTGCAAGCAGGGCTGTGGAGTCGAGGAGTCGGAGACATTTTTGGGTATCTGTAGTCGGAGTCGGCAAAAAATGAACCGACTCCTACTAAATTTAAATGGGAATTAAAAAAATTTTTACTTCAAATGTCGCAATTAACAAACAGTCATAATGAACAACTTCTCTGCTATAAGAATAAATGCATGCTGTGCATAACATTACAGCACTCACTGTGACCCTAGCCTAAAGGCCCCCACACACATACCGAATGGGGGCAGACAGATCAGATGAGCTCTAGAGTGCAGCATGATGACAGCATCGGCGGGCACCCTTTGTGTGCTGGCAAATAAGAACAAGGACAGAGGCACACAACCTAGTACAACAAATGGTTAAATAATGTGGAATAGGATAAGATAAAACAAATTTAAACAAAACAACAGACAAGATACTCATATTGAGAGAGGTTTACAAGGGTGGAAAAGAGCATCTGTTCGAAACGCGTCCCATTGTTCCTGTTGAGCCCCCCAGTATCTGTAAGCAGGAAGTGATCTCATCCCCAACCTGGAAGTGAGGTCCTCCTGTAAAACACATGGCCCTGAGAGATCCACCCTTGTAAACCTCTCTCAATGTGAGTATCTTGTCTGTTGTTTTGTTTCAATTTGTTTTTATCTTATCCTATTCCACATTATTTAAACATTTGTTGTACTAGGTTGTCCTTGTTCTTATTTGTCTGTAATGGGGGGGCCACACTCCTCCATTTTGAGAGCTGCACACCTACACACAACTTAAACACCCATCCTTCATACTGACTCCATTTTACTCTGTGATCCTTGCTCAGACCCCATACACCCACTGAGGGCCTTTCTGGCCACTGATATCACTATAGCTGTGTAATCACTGCTGAAGGTTGTGCGCAACTACCCATTATCACCCTTTGTGTGCTGGCTGTTAGCTTCATTGTTAGCTTCACCGGTCTTTATTGAAACTAACAGCATCGGCCAGGGATTATCGGACATGTCCGTTCTCTGGCCGGCCAAGCTGTGGTGCGACAGCGATCTGTCGCCCCATGTGGGCACTCCCGATTGGCGAGCGCGCACGTCCATCGGCCGGCGACAAGATCGGCCACCGCTCAGTGCGTTTATGGCAGCATTAACTCTCGCTGATAATGAAGTCAATGTTTGTTGGCGGACTAGAGACGCTTGTATAAGTGAAGGGAATGGATCACCAATAGTTCCAGACTGAAGCTGTAAAGCATTTGAAAAACCGCTGTAATCGCTGTGTGAGGCGAAAAATACTTAGATTGTTCGCTTCAACTTTATACATGACTATGGGATTCAAGGGAAATCATGAATCATGTTTGAAAAGGCCCTTCACCCTGCCTCTTCTTGGAGCCTTCCACTGCCCTATCTTCAGCAGAAGATCAGAACACTAAAGCTAGGCACACACGGGCAGATCTGTAAAAAGATTTGAGTACAATCAATCAACTTGCGCGCTCACGGTGATTGATTGTACTCTAATCTGTTTACAAACCTACCTGTATGTGCTTTCATTCGGGCGGGACCAATAGAGCCGGCTCGAATGAACTTGATTGAACGGGGTTCCAACATGTTGGAAAGACCCCGTTCAATCTCCAATACTTTGCATGGAGACATGAGCCTTAATGGAAAGTATTGAAACAGCTGCGGCTCCTGCCTCCTCCACAGCCGTCGGCTGTCAGTGTGAAGGAGGCAGAGCCAGCACTCCTCATTTGGAAGCTGTGTAAGTGAGGCAGCTGTATGAGACAGGCTGCTTCTTCCCAGCTTGTGGCATGTTGTAAATCACACACTGCAAGCTGGGGAGAACGGATCCCCTTTGAACAGGAATCGACGTGCCAATGTGGTGCACATTGATTTCCGTTCAATTGATCCCCGATCAATTACAGCGTGGTGCCTAGCTTAAGGAAGCGGGAGGATCTTCTGCCTAACTCCCTTTCTCTGCTTTAATTGGCCATTACAGTCCAGTGTTGGTTTCCTAGCCAGTAGTTCTGTGGTTAATGTATGTCGCCTTCCATTCCTTAGATGGATGTATACAATAAATTAGCATATTAAATACAGAGGAGTCGGAGTCGAGGAGTTGGAGTCGGAAGTATCAGAAACTGAGGAGTCGGAGTCGGGGAATTTATCGACTGACTCCACAGCCCTGATTGCAAGTAGTAACTTGAGATCTGTTCTCACCAGGGCCACATCTACTGCTCGTGCGAATAATGATATAATATTATATTAAACATGATCATAATATGTGGAGAAAACATATGTCCAAACTGCATTTATTAAAATAATGTACCTGTTCTGAGTTACATACAATACAAATTTGGCTTAAGAAGAAACCTACAATCCCCATCTCATTCGTAACCAGGGAACTGCCTGTATTTAAATCAGCTGCCAGGTAGCAAACCAAAGTCTTCTCTGTACCGACTACCAATATACAGGGTGGGCCATTGATATGGATACACCCTTATAAAATGTGAATGGTTGGTGATATTAACTTCCTGTTTGTGGCACATTAGTATATGTGAGGGGGGAAACCTTTCAAGATGGGTGGTGACCATGATGGCCATTTTGAAGACATTTAAATATTTCTGTATTTTAAAACTACATACAACAAATGGATCTTATATAATACATATAACACCACTACTGAGACATTTTAACCCAACAACACTTATTTACAGCAATACAAAGAAATAATAATGAACAGGAGAACCAAGAATGATAAACAAGAAGGTAACAGTTGTACTCGCCTAGTAAAGTAAATAAATTGTTTTTAAAATTCTAAGCCAAGTGCTTTGTAGCCAACATGTCCTATTCAAATGCATTGCGGACCTCTGTAGCTTTTTTTGTTCAATCAATTCCTGTCAAATTTGTGTACTATATGGAATGCATAAAAACGCATCCAAAACGCACCTAAGGAGCACCCAAATTGCATGATAATGCAACAAAAAAGAACTTTTTTTCTGCATTAACACCGGCATGTTTTCAGTACACCCAGTGTAGGCCCCCCCCTAATTAGACAAAGACACACACATGTATCACTTTTTAAGGGCTTGTCTACACTCACTATGTTTTTGAAGCCGCACAGTGCAGGTAACTACGTCGTGCGAATGCCCCTGGCTTTCCTTTATGGGGAATGACATGCCAGTTTATAGGCGTGTCATTACCCATGTTGGGGTATGTCACACTAAATGCGACGCAATCACAATGCCCCACCAGGCATTGTGGGTCCATCAACGCCACATTTGATGCACAGAGTGGTGTTACGCACCCAATAAAAAACAATTGGCACATTGTATGACGTGAACAAATCGCACATGTTTTTGAGTATGTTTTGTCCATCATAGGGCACAGTAATGGCAACATGGTGAATAGAGCACCCTTAACACTCCAAAACACTGCCCAAATAGCGGGCAAACTGTAGGTGGATGTCATGGACATGACACAACAATGATAGGGAAATAGGAAAAGGGAAGAGATTGCTTGCCATTTCATATACTTCTATGGATGTGTGCCACTTTAAATTTGATAATTGCATTAATGTATAACTTACCATATCCTCAAGTAGTTCAAACCATATCTTCAAGTAGTCCTTCTAATTAACTTTTTTTCCCCATATGTTCTTTACAAATGGAATTGGTTGCCATACCATATTGATGTGTTCACAATGGAAACTAGTCTGTAGCTCTAAGGTTTGCATAGGGAATCTTTTTCAAATATCCTCTAAAAAAGACATTGCTTCCTGTTTGATTTTCAAAGATAATATATTTTAAAATTGATGATTACATAAAAGCATGTCTAAAGCTATATCGTACCGTCTATTCCTCGCGATTTTTTGCACTAGGAGTGGCGTGATGACCTCATCACGCCCGCCCACTAGTGCCAAAAATCGGATGGCACTCTTCATCTGGAGCTCATTAGTTCGGCTGGGGGCAGCCGTCCCCAGCCAAACGAATGGGATGGGGCTAAAATTTACCATCCTGTAGGATCTCTGTGCGATCTGACAGGACGTCTGATTTCAGCCCAATCATCGTCAGCTGCAGCACCCAATTCCTGCACAACCCGATCCTTAAGGGATGTGGGAGCGCACACGGCATTGGATCGGGGATCCGATCGTGCAAGAATTGGTACGTGTATGCCCAGCTTTACAGTGTTCTCAAAAAGTCCCACTAATTCAATTGTATTCCTGATGCTCTTGGCAAATGTAATTATAAGATTGTCATCACATATTGAGTTAATTAATCTAGATAACCACACAAGTCACACATAACCACTTTCTGAGTAGACTAGGTCTTCGGGGCAACCAATTAATAAATACTCCAACCAAAGTCATACCTTTCATTCAGTTTCGAACTGTTGCAAAACTCTAAGTGACAGAAAAACACAGAATTGTACACATTTGTGCAGATTCATTAAAAAAGAAAAACTTCAATATCACATGGTCCTCAGTATTTAGACCCTTTGCACAGTATTTAGTAGAATCACCCTTTTCATCTAATACAGCCATGAGTCCTTTTGTGAAAGAATCAACATGTTTTTCACACCTGGATTTGGAGATCCTCTGCCATTCCTCCTTGCAGAGCCTCTCCAGTTCTGTCAGGTTGGATGGTAAACGTTGGTGGACAGTCATAGTTTTTTTTGCCATTTTTAGTTCTCTCCAGAGATGATCAATTGGGTTTAAGTCAGGGCTCTGGCTGGGCCATTCAAGAACAGTCATGGAGTTGTGAAGCCTCTCCTTCGTTATTTTAGCTGTGTGCTTAGGGTCATTGGGCTCCTACAGGGACATCGGTTTGCAGGTTCATTCACTGGCGAAGGGTTTGACCTGTCTCCCTAACATAGAGCCCTGTAGGGCATTTTTTTGCAAGATATTAGGTACACCACATTTGAGGATCTGTTGTGGTCCTGGTACTGGTACTCTGTCAGTTCTATCTATATAAGTACAGGTCTCACATCTGCTCTGCATGCAGGGAGATGTTCCATTCTGTGTTGGGGTGTTCAGGAAAATCCTCACAATAAGTTGTCGTAGATTAGGTGGTTGTCTATAGGCAACTAGAGGTGGTTCTGGGAATATTTCCATGAGTCTTTTATCCTTGTGGAGCACTGGTTGTAGCTCCTTAATGATCTGCGACAAGACTTCTAGAAATGGGTTAAATGTGACCACTAGTAGGATCCAATTCTTTTTTCTTTGTACCCCTTGTTTATGAAGTCTTTATGAAGTTTATCCAGGTGGGCCTTTCAGATGCGATGGTATCTGATGGCTTGGCTGTACACAACAGATTCCTTTCATTGTTTTGGATGGAAGCTGTCATGCTGTCATGAGGTAAGTAGAGCGGTCGGTGGGTTTTCTGTAGATGGATGTTTGCAATGTTATTCCAGTGATATGTATAGTTGTGTCCAGGAGGTTTATTTCTGATGTTAAGTGGTTTAATTTAAGTTTGATCGTGTGGTGAAAGCTGTTGTAGTTCCAGTGGAATTGATGAAGATTTTCCTCACTTTCAGTCCAAATAATGAAGATATCATCAATGTAGCGAAAGTAGCCAACAATCTAATGGGACACATTACTAGGAACTCCTCCTCGTCAGGACATCTTCACAATATTATGAACATTTTAAAAACACTAAAATAAATTTAAAGAAAATATATAAAATAAGCCAGTAGGGGCTACAACCTGTTTATGATACCCTTTAATATATTGTAATACGTCTAATATAGTATGATAAAGCTAAAACTTTCGAACTTCCGGTTCGAAATACAGAATGGTAAGCTCTATGAGGTTACTTCCGGGGATCTTTAAAGATTGAGAGCCACTGATCTAGCGGGAGGTAGTGGCATTGTTATTAGTGTTGAGCTCGAATATTCGAATTTTTATATTGTTTCGAATATTTAGCTCGAATATCGCTATTTCGGCATTTCGCGAATATTCGCGAATATATCATCGGATATCCGACGCGATTGCGATTTTTCGCTCATTAGTCGCTCATCACTAATTGGGTACCCCCAACTCTCTGAGGGTCCTTAACCTTCCCCTTTTAAAGGTATGTAGCTATATATCTTTTATTGATGAACAGCCATGGAACTTTAGCCTAGAAATATGTTGGACCAGGATACTGTCTTAAGAAGTTTTGATATGTGTCATGTTTTTTTTTCTTTTCAGTGTTCTTACTTTTGATACCCTAAGTGAAGCTCTAATTCAGAATACTAATAATGGACATGAATGTCACATGAATTTTAACATTATTTATTAGTTTAGATGTTTTATGTATGAGATGTTGTTCTTTCTGTAGTAGTCATATAACTAAAGCCGGCCATAGACACTTCTTTCCGCATGCGCTTTGTTCTTCGATCCGCTGTGCGCACTTGCGGTAATTGATGTGGCAGATCGCAGCCGTCCACCTGTAGTGACCGATCCTGGGCAAAAGAACAGATGTGTCCCTTTTTCATTCTACTTAATGCAGCTTCTTATGATGGTGTTGGAAGAATACTGCACTACTCTTTAATTAAGATGAGAGTGAGAGTGTAGGGATGGTGCACGGCCATCAGAATTGTTACAACTATTTTAAATGCCTGAATTTTGTCCATTAGCACCTAACCGCACCTAGTGTAGTCAGATACTATCTGGGTTGACAGTGCTGCCTTTGTTGCTGTAAATTTCCCACTGTAGGCAGTAGGGGTAATGAAAGAGGCATCAATGATTTTTGTGCCTTATGATGCTTGTGTAGAACATAGTAACTTGATTAGACAAATGTTTTAGCTGTCATACAAAACTCTTAAGTTGTACTTTAATGTTGGCTGCATGGATGACATTAGCTATCCTTCTACCCACCTAGCCTGTAGTTATTTATTATGATAACACACTTTTAATTAGCAACAATGCTTTACATTTAAAGGTTGCATTGCATTGAAATACTTTGTAAAACATTCTTCCTATATATTTGTATGGTATAGGAAAATAAAGCCAAATCAGTTTGTCTAAGTTTAACATCATTGTAAATAGCACAGAGTTGTATACAAAACACTTCTTCAATTTGTAGGTCAAATGGAGGGTCAGCTGTATAATATAGCTGTAACTAATTTTAAATATTACAGTGCATAGGACCGAGCAACAAATGATGGCAAGAAAGTACAGTTTCTATGGAAACCTAGCAAAAGACGGCTTACAACTTACGTGTAATCTAAGGCAAACTGTAGGACACAAGCCTGCCCTGCTATAGACATGGCATTAAACTAGCTTAATCTGTGCCCTCACACATAGGGAGGGGCTTTTCACGTACTCATAGGTACCCAGGTGTTATGGCCTCATACAACTATCATCTAGTACTGGCATATCATAATCCAAAGCAATGCCCACCACATGCAACAATTGTTTCTCTTTCACCAGATTATTTCCATCTACTACAACTCACAGAATTAAATTTTTTGTTAGCTATAGCAACACATGGTTCATGTCTATATGGGTAGTATGTTGCCGATCTGTGTGTTCTGTAATTAGTTGATCCATTATATTGTAAGGCTGCTATAATACTAAAGATAAGTTGCACTGTTTAATTTATATACTGTATATATATATATATATATATATATATATATATATATATATATATATGTGTGTGTACTGTACTTTTCTAAAATGGCAAACAATTTGAATGCAAACGGCAATCTAAAAATTTCCTCTACTGTTGAATGGAGGCAAGCATTGGAAGAATCCTAGAAGCATGTGGTGAACTTTTAAACAAATATTCCTGTATCAATGCAATGTATTTAGCGTATCCTGATTGCATTACTTTTTTCATCAATAGTTTAAGCCAGTGTTTTTCAACGTTTTTTGAGCAAAGGCACACTTGTTTCATGAAAAAAATTGGAGGGCACCGACGATACGCATAATCGCCGTGCACTTCCGGTTCCCGCCGGAAGTATGTCATCAGCAGGTAGTGATGGTGCGAACCCGGATTTTGCCGTTCGCAAAAGTTCGTGAACGCGCCATTGATTTCAATGGGCAGGCGAAAACAAAGGGACCCTTTCTGGCCACAAAAGTGTTGGAAAAGTTATTGAGTGACCTATTAAACAATAATTCTGCAGTGTTGTCACATTTTTGACCTACTAGACTTTAAAGATCAACTTATATGATCCCAAAAAAATAAAGTTTTTTATACAACAAATTATTCAACCGATCGCTTTTGGTCTGATCACTATGAAGCAATTGCCTTCTCATCTGGGGTGTGCCAACATGGCCAACTCATTGAGGAGATTGCTTCATTGTGATACGCAAGCCCCTTCACCACGACAAGGTAGCGATCACGAAGGGGAATTGGCACATGTATGTGCATTTTTTAATGCAGCCACAGCCAGAGGCCAGAAAAATTAGGCAAGTACACTTGCGATAAAAATGTACATTTGACAGAAAAATTAGTAGCAGCCGCTGTTGTAGCAGCGGCCAGAAAAATTTATGTTTTCCAGG
>CM070033.1:111274130-111305876 GCA_036250615.1 Ptychadena robeensis | reverse complement strand
AATAAAATTATTCCTCAAAAATACCACTTGCCTAATAATTCTGCACTCCCTGTATTTTGGGATATTACAGACCTACAACATAAAAATAATTCAATTTAAGTCTATGGCGCGCTTTTGGTACAGAAATCTGACCTCACAAGAGTGCTGGGGAGGTTAATGGTGGATTTCAAACTGTTTATACATTATTATTATTATTTTCCAGCTTTATGGGTATCCACAGCTCTATTTTTAAAGCCCTCCTATGTTGGAGCCATGATACACACCCACAAATGTATTGTGTGATCAGGCTTTACTATATCCCCATTCTTTAAAGAACCCCCATGGTACCCTTAAATTTCACATAATGCGATATGCAGATATCATATTGGAGATTTAATACATACGACATAACCAGATATAATTTTGTTTCATTTGTTTAACTAGGTTTTATTTTTTATTTTTATAACCCTGATGATTACCATTACATTAATAAATAAAGGAAATGTAAATCTTTCTAGCAGATTTCTAGACTCGGAAGATATGCAATCCCAAGGCATGAAGCCTCCATCACCACTGTTTCTTTTGGTGACGCAGTCAGAACTATAGTATAGTGTTGTATGATGAAAACCTTATCTAACAAACAACATTCACACCTGAATTTGTAAGAAATAACAAAACACAAACATCCCAAAAGCAGGTGGGAAAATGTTTTATGGTCTGATGAGACCAAGGTTACTTTTTGTCCTACCACCGATACCATACCAAAGTGTGTTTTTATGTATGTATTTACTTTCCTGATATACTTGTCCACTGTTTGGAAGCCTCCTTTCAGCCTCTCTTGTGATCCTTGTAGGTTAAATAAGGTGTAACAAAAATAGTTTTTAATAGTTTGTATGTCAGAGGTAGCAGTTATGGTATTTTATTTATAAAAAGGATTGTTGTACAAGTAAAGAGTTGTACAAAGTTAAAAAAATGCAATAATCTTTTGTAGGTATTTATAATAACTACTGATCAGTTATCAGTTAAGTAGTATTTCAGATTTCCAGACTTGGCCTATCAGAGCTTTAATGATGGTTAGGGACTTGGTAATTGTCTGACGATGACCCTATGCAGGTCTAAACAGTTGTATAGACAAAGCAGCTGGAGAATTTTCACATCAAATAAATTAAGTAGCTTTAGGTTGGTTTGGAGGCCAGTACAGGATGGGTAAGGCTAGATCTGTACTGCATTAATAGATGTGTTTACCTCTAATGCCTTTAAAAGCAGATACATTTTGCCACATTAAACCATGCATTCTGTAATGCTGTGTTACCACGAAGGGCCTCCCTTTCTATTTTGAAACATTATCGAGCCCCCCCATCCTATTCAAACACAGGTTATGAATGAGTGCCTGCGCCCCCCTGGAATACCTTCGCCACCCCCAGTTTGGGAACCACTGGCATATGCTTTTTTAGATTGCCTTAAAGGAGCCAATGCTGAGGCATCTGTGTCCATTGTAAATCAACAGACATGTTAATATTTTTGTGTTTGGCTTGTTTTGACATGTAAAGATCCCCTAAGAACCTGATTGCTATTTCCATTGACGATTTATGGAAATTGATCCAAAATGTTTGATAAATTAGTCAAGGGACAGGAGTGGAGGATAACAAAGGCTGTATATCTTTGTAGTGCATCAAGTGGTAGAAAGCTAGTGGCAACTAATATTTGATCAGGTTTGAAATCAGATCAATATTGAGTTGTGCATGGTAGTTATACTGGAAAACAACCCACATCGAACAGGCAATGTTTAAGTCATATTTTATTTTAAGTGAATAAACACATACTAGTCAGTTATACTTCATTTTTTTTTCAAAATTCCTTTAAATTGAATAATGCATTTTATTTAATGTCATACTGTAGTGACAATATATATTTACCATACTGTTGCTAAGTGACAGATTCTACCTATGTTGTGTTTTATTGCAATAGATACATATATTTCACCTGGCAGATGCGCAGAGATTCACCTTTCAGTAGAAAGTTTTTGCGTAGTTCAACTTGCTAATAAATTATTAAAACTAAAAATGGATTAAAAAGCTAAACTGCACTTAACATATTGGGCATATATAAATGTACTCTGTGGTATAAATGTAGTATTTTTTATTTCTTTCTATGTGCTTTTATTACATAACATTTATTGGATTAAATTTGTATATACAAAATACATGCACACCTTATTCCTGCTGTGATTGGTGATCAGAGGAATAAAAATGTATATTTATATTTAATATATTTTTTACTATGACAAACTGAAAATTTATGTTTGTAATACATGAAATACTGGATTTAATTTTTATAAGGCATAATTATTACACCTTGCAGAGCTCCTAATTCCCATTTGGGTTTACAGATACCCATGGGGACTTCATATACATGAACTGGTGGTCTTAAGGGTACAAGGCACACTCGGGTGTCGCTTTGGGATTTCCTATTGACTTCAATACTTGTAATAGTGTTTACATATAGTATCTAATATATAGAATGATACATTGCCTATATATATACCTAGAGTCACTTCTAGAAAAAACGTTTTTATTACCTCATAATAAATGACATGAATGAAGTAGAGATAATCCCAAAGTGTTCACCAAGTTGGAAATCATTCTATTTCCCTATTTAACTGTGATGTAAAAATATAATTCCATATACACGCGCACACTTAAGGCCCCCATACACGCTTCAATCTCCCTATGATCTATGTCAGATTCGATCGCAATTTATGATCGAAGAATCGATAATCAATGGAACTGCAATCAAAATACCCCAACATGGAGAAACCCATATTTAGTCGATGTTGGTGTGCCAATTATTAAAATCAAACCAAACTCGGTCAGACAGAGCAAAATAATATTCTATATACATTCAATGTATACTCAATGGATCAAAAATATCCAACATGTCCGATCACCTTTACATTTCTTTTTTTTGGTAAATTTTAATTGCATTTGGTCGAAATTGTAGTTTAAATAATGACATCCCGAAACAGTAGGTCATAACAAGTGTCAACAGGTCAATACAAATGTTTCATCTTTCTACTCATTTGCTGCCAGTTAGAAGCCACTTCTTAAGGATACATGCCCAATAGGGGCCTATGGGTGACCTAGAGGAGATATCTTCTCTAGATTTCCCACAGAGATGTCTCATCTGGATTCACCCCCTATTATTAAAATGTGTCCCCCAAAGTCCTCATCAATCGATACGTCAGGATGCTCCTCGGGCATCTTTTATTGTTTAAAAATGTAATAGCACTACAGCATATAGCTATATTTGCACATATACCAAACAGCACCGCATAGAATTGCACTGACACATGGTGTAATTTTCTTTCACTCACTAACTTAGGATAAACAGACACTTTTTTATAGTTATGATTTCATGAATTATCTGTACTTGTCCTTCATGCTTGATTGTTAACACCACCTGTACGATGATTTTATTTACACCAATTTCTGTAGAAAAATATTTTTTTCTCTCGTCAAACTTTTATCTAGACACCATTGTAGATGATTACGTCAAACAAAGGAAATTAAATTGATCCAGTATGAGCTATTTTGATAAAAAAATAAATAATGAATTCACTCTTCAGCTTATCTTGTATTAGTTTGTAAAATGATGTAAACAGAACAAAACTCTTATGTAAACTGTTGATTGAAATTTATAGTATTATTTTTTTCAAAATGGTAGCCAATGAAAAACTTATCTTCATGCTTATCTATATCCTATTGGATGGTGGATAGAATCCCTTTGAGTGGAGTATCACTGTAAGTGTCAAACCAAACCACGTCAGAGGTTTGCTGCCTCCTGCTGTTATGCTACATATGTATTGCATAAAATAAGAAGGCTTCCAGCAGTTAACATTAATGAGTGATACTTTGTAATGAAACTGTAGATGCTCTGCAAGGACTACACACAAGGACAGCTGAATGTGTCATATAAAATGATTTTTTCTCCATTGTAAAATTTATGAAAATAGGAAAAGGGGGTTCATGTAGGAGGAGAGAAAACACAGATTAGATTTAAGTTTTAAATTTTACGCCATTCATTCGAAGGCAACAAATACACAATACTCACCTGTCCGATTTCTTGATGCAGACAGATCGATACCCAAACTACATACTTACCTTCCCCTCTTTCTGGTTCCCGTTACCTCCAGCCTTCTCTCTCTCTTGACAGATATCTTCTAAGATGGCTTTCTAAACTTCCTACCTTTCTTCCAGTCTCCACTCCACCCCTTTAGTGATTGTGGCAGACTGAAGGGTGGTGCGGAGCAGAGATTAGAAGAAGAGATCTTCCTTTGTGCCTCCCCTCAGCACTACCCTTTCGGTGCCCATAACAGACTGGAGGCATAGAGCTAAGCGAAGGATAGATGAAGGTATCTTCATGTAGTCTCTTCCCCGCTCCTTACAGTTGTATGGTAAACTGACTGGGGCATGGAAACTTGTCTAGTAATGTCTTCTGGAGGGGTGGAGCGTCACTGGATTTTCAGTTATTTTCCTTTTCAAGTATTTTTTGTCGCATCTATTTGTTTAATGCATGCTCTCATGCATTTTTATGTGACCAGACACATTACAGATAATGTGCACTTGTGTTAGTTTGAGCCCAATGTGCGTTCAGTTTTTGCGCCCAATGTGCGTTCAAATACATCGATGTGAAGGGGCCAAAGTGTGCTGCTATTTTGTTTTATAATTAGCTTGACTACTATATTATAATATTTCCAGGATTTTGCTAAGGCCAGAAGAAGGTGTGATATTGGGGGCTAAGGTCTAGTGTCCACTGGCTTTAGTGGAGCTTCAAACTCCAAACAGCTAAAAACACATGTTTTTTTAACCTAATGGGAAAAAATACAGTCCTATGGCAAAATAAATGCAAATGGGTAAAAAACACAACTGATGTGTTTTGGATGCCATTAATGCAATTTCAATGGAAGCATTAGACCATGCCAACGCTGGGCAACGTGGGAAGCTCTATTGAAAATTTGTAATGCAAAGCAACACTGGAGTTCTGTGTGTGCTGTTCCATTAATGGAAACGCAGCAGTTTGCCGCTAGTGAAGTCTTGGGGGTTCATGAGATGGCTTTTCTGTGGTGTGGTGTGCAGTACACAAGTTTTTTTACAAGAAAAACTTACCTAAATTGGTGTGTTGCAGGGTGCTAGTTACCATATCATAACAAGGAACTTTGGCATATATAAGTGGCTAAATATTCAGATATCAAATATCATCTCTTTAATAATATTTTCTACAAGGAATATATTTATGAAAAAAACATTCCTGGAATTGGATGTATCTTCCTAGGTCTGCCTTCCATTTGTGGGGGCTTTTCTGATAATAGAGAGCATAGTTGAGATCCTACTTTAATGCAACCCCTTTGTCACAAAATTACTGTTTATGACGTGATGTCCTCTTCCTTTCAGTTAACATACACTAGTAAAATATTGATTGCAAGTACAATACCTCTAACTTGCAAAAGGTGGGGAGTATTTAAAGCAAAAGGTGAGAACGGGACTTCATTTTTTGTTCTGAAGTTGTCCACCCTCCTTCCGTTGTTTAGGTAATAGCGGGGGATTTTCTTTACACTTATGGTTTTAAGTGGCATTGTGTTTTGCTAATTTTGTTATTTCATTACAGATGTTGGATGGGTCTTGGGATGTCACTGGGTGGTCCTTAACAGTGCCGATAATGGATACAAGATGATGTTAAGGATGGCGTGGCTGCAATGAAAGCACTTTTTTCTAAAATGATGATTGTTGCCTATGAGGGATGGTTGTTTGTGAGTACCCACCAATCTGGAATATCAGGACTGGTGAATGGTATGATTGGTTTGTTATACACATTCTAGAACATAAAAATTCAAGCTGTAGCCAGTATCATTCCAATTTCTTATATGGTTGTCTGTGTTTTTAATGTTACAAAATTGTATTGCTTTTTACACTTGAACCTGGTGGTTTGTCAGGTTTTTTTCTTGAACACACACTTGCCTGCATTAATAACAACTACCCAAGTCAATGTAAGTAACTGTCTCTTTATACTCTTCATACACTAACCAGATTGGGCATTTTCTATTAGATGACCAATATTCGCAGTTCGTGGATCCTACCAGTTTCTGTTCATCCATCAATGTATTATCTGAATTGCTCTTGGGGAGGCCACAGGTTTACTCCAGAGATATAATGTTTGATTGATAACGTTTAGCTTTTACTCTCTTCTTAATGGCTGTTCTTGATCCATAACTGAACCAAAAAAGGATTAGTCTTTTGCATAGGTCATACGCTGATAAATGGTTACAAAGAGCATATTACTATAAGAATAGGCAAAATGACATATGCAAAGCTTGCTCCACAGACTGTCACACTCCCATCACAGCCGCTGTCCTGGCTGCCACCATCTTGTCAATGGGCCTGGTTGCCATGACAACATAACACTGCCAGTTAACAGCCTTCACCCTGTGGACAGCTTAAGTGATAAGGTTCAGCTAGAGGCTGAGACCCAAGACCCGGCAGACAGACGCAAAATATTAACTCCACTCCTGCCGGAGTATAGGTAGAAAGCAGGCATAACGGCTGCTGGAGTACTGAATGCAGCAAATCCAATAAATGAACAAGCTGATTCCATGCATAGGACACATATATTACATAGATTGTAAGCTGCCAACCACCTACACATGGCATTCACAAGTGGTCACCTTTGGCTAATAAATAGTGATAGGTACACACTAAACACACAATATGAGGAGTGTTATATGTTTCCCATTTCGGCATCCTTGCAAATACAGGTAATATTACATTGTATTTTCATACACATATGAAAGATATGAGATAAAATCTGAAGAAAGGGACAAAATGTTTGTGTTGCTTATGACAACCAGACAAATGTCTTTTTTTCTTAGCTGCTCTGGAATATTAAATAAGATGAATGAACGTTGATTGATTGTGTGTTTCATATTATATTTAGAACTAAGTGGCATCTGATATGATATACTGAATAATTAATCAGTTTATTTCTGCACATCGTAAGCTGGTATATCAGGAGTTGACAGTGGGGTTCATTTTCTTACATATAATCTATAATTAAGTACGGCTCTCTATTTAAAAAAAGAAAAATACACCTTAGCTGCTAACAAAGTCTACAAATACTGTGTTTGTTAGACCGTATGTCACCTGATGCTGCTTTGATAGAGTAGCAACAATGCTGCACTGATCCTGATTTCATTGCAATTTTGCCATTCTCTTTGTCTACTCACATTAAAGTTGTATTAAATAATGTTACTGGGGTAGGTGACTTACAACTTGTAGACAATTTGCCACCTGGCTACTGCTTTTTAGGCTGAGATCATGTCCCCTGTTGCAGTGTTACGGGGTAGGTTATGAAACACAAATGAATTATATGGTTCAGTCAGTGAAACCAAATACCACCCCTCTCTTTCTTAGGGTATGTCTCCACTGCGTTCTCAGCTAAGCGCATTCCTTGGCGGGGGTCCCGATGCAACCAATCCACATACCTTCCTACCGGAGCCGATCCACCAGCCGGAGGTTGACGCAGTGCTGTATGATGAATGTTTCTGTATAATTGGTCATGCATGTCTTTACATGATTGGTGTGTATGTGAAAAAGGGAGTTGTATTTCAAATAATGTTTGAGGGCCATTTCACACTACTTCAACTATGGTTCCTTTTTTACCATAATGGACATGCTAGCGGTAATGCTACCATGTCTGTTACCTTTAAAAAAACTCTGTGTTTGGGAACCACTGGTCTATGGGGACCCTTGTTTCATGGACAGCTGTCTTAAGCTATCCATATACTATGCCAAAAAATTCACAATTAAAACATCAGAATTATGATCATTTTGAGAGCATTTTAGTTGAAATCAAAACCAAGCAATCATTGCCCATAAAGGCATGGATTAGTAAGTTTGGTTTGGAGTAAGTTGAGTGACCTCAACCCGATAGAAACATCTGTTTCTGACCTTACAAAAGCTCTTCTAGAAGAATGGTCAGAACCTTCTTGTTCCCACTGACTGTGTCCTAGATATTGTTAATGTTAACACTCCTGAACTAAAGCAGCGTTTTGGTGGAGCAGGGAAAGTCTAAGGTAAGTATTTACATTTAGTCAATTAATTTTCTTCTGAAACGCATGTCTAATGAGTTCGCTTGATAGTCTAACTTTGAGCTCATTTGTACTTTCCCCATCTGAAGAAAATCTTGTGAGTTTAGGGAAATGTCTCCATTTTTTTGTGGGCACAATAAACCATTATGCCTAGAGCATGCAAAAAGTGCAAAAAGAGGAGGTACACCCTTGATACCCTTGAGGACTCATAATCATAAAATTTGCACAAGCTGAAATGTGTATTAATAACAGTGCCCTACTTTCGGGATGGTGTGCTACACTGTTTGGGGGTTGTTAAGATAGCATCTTCTAATTAAATTATATCCCTTTAAAATATACTGATTGACAGTCCATCTAATTATACCCAAAACGATACTTTGTTGTCATTTTTACTATAACTCAATGCAACTACTCTGGAACTCCAGCGACCTGAAAAGAGCCTTGGGACTGTATTTGGCTGATGAACAATGTCCGGATATATCTGATAAGAACATTCCAGATTCTATCCATCTGGAATATCATTTGAATCTGTGGTGCTGTACTTGTTCCAATCATAGACTGATAATAACCACTTGCGGTATCCTTTTATTGGCAGACCTAATCTCTGCAATATGATTCTGCTACTTTACTTTTTGAGATACTGAACAATAAACCTACCCTATTACTTAAATTTCTTTATTATATGTCTTTAAGGTTGTTATATATAAACAGACAGCATATGTCTTCTTTTTTCTGATGCAATCTTTGGTTCTACAGGGCGTTCCTTTAACATTTTCCCACAACACCTTACTTCAGTACCAGGAGAACTGAGCAATAAACATACGCCAGCCGCCCCTTCAGGGAGATACAGAATAGATAATTACAGCAAACGGGGAATCCCCAAACCCCAGAGCCACGAGGCAGCTGTAGAAGCCCTACATGAAAAGAGGTACAAACAAGCCTGGCAATCGCACTGACTTCAATTCTATTATAAAACTGTTATGATTATGTTCTAAGGTTTAGTTTGACAAAAGCTCATCCATGATACAGAAACATGAATTGCTAGGAGATTGCTTTTCTTACTTTACCCTTAAGGGAATATACTTTTTAGTGTCAGCTTCCCTTCAAGTGAAAGAAAAGATGTTTCCGCATTTCATTTATAAAACAGTGACAACAAAAAATGTTAAAGAGATATACAAGTTTCACAGTAATTTAGTACATTAATAAATAGTTGAGTAAAGTAGGTATGAGCTCCGGAGCACTTTGCAAACAAAACCTATAGTTGAGCCCTTAAAAAGACAATTTCCCCTTGCGTGAAAGGTCAAGCTACTTTTCAGACTTTATGTGTTCTCTTTGTTGACTGAGCTCAGTAAGTAGTGCATTCCACTCATTACAGTGGAAAGTAACAGCAAAGTTAAGCAAATATTTTTGTCTCAGAGGAAAAAAAACTTTTAGAGACTGGAAGAAGTGTCATATTAATGAGCTAGGAAAAGTCAAAATTTGCCAAAAGCAAAATCACATCCTCCTTCAAATACAGCCAATGCATTTTGCAGTTCTGCCCACCGCTTAAAGGCTCCAATACACCATACAATCTCACCATACAATTTCTGTACAATCAACTTTTGTTCTACCAAAACCTTGTAATATGAGGACCTTTCTAACCTTCCAATCACTATGTATTCTATCAGGGAGGACTGCATAGTTGTTGGTAGATCTAATGGAAATTGTTTTAGGTGATCTAAAGGTGTATCAGGGGGCTTTAGAAAGTTTGGTTGGAAAAACCTTTAGTACTGGCAATCAACCATAAAGTGAACCTGAACTGAAAATAAGCGTTATCTATATATTCTCCTCTCCTCACCACTTTAATCATACGGGGTCCTGTTCTGCACATAGAATAACTTAGATTTCCATAAATCCACATGTCAAGAAATGACTCTATGGCCCACCCCCTGTCAATGACTTTCCATTCACAGCATGTATTCATAAATGGCATGCTTTAGATTAAAATATGGATGGGCTTATTATCAAAAAGACATGTTTAGGATGCCAGTAGAATAAATTATTATATAACTTGGTATAGTAATGTATTTTAAGTAAGTATAGGGAAAAACAAGGTTCAGTTTTTTTTTTACAGCTGAGAAAATACAAAGTTACTTTGCAGTGGAGTTGTTCCTGCATTACAAGGGTTAAATATTTATTCAAAGAGAACTATTAAAATCAGTTATACACCTTATCCCCCATTTCTACAGGCTTCTACCAGCAACGTAAGTGAGGACGCTGAGGGCTTCCCTACACCCCGCAACGTCATAGGAAAGCACCAGCTGCTAAGGGACCAAGGGATAAGGTAGGTAGAGCTGTCTTTTAGGATGCCCTAGGCAAAAACATGCATTTAACCCTTGCAGTGGGACTCTACCTTTAAATTTCCATGGAGTTCAGCTTTAATGAAAAAATTTAAAAGTTATAAAAAGAAAACTGGAGAAGCACCAAGACTTGCATCACTTTCTGTTTCCAGCAGTCCTCCCCTGCATCACCATTTCTGTTCCCAGAATCACAGCTCTACCTCTCCCACCATATTGTCAACAATTTAAACCTCTAGTACAATTATAAGATTTACAGAGATAAATAAGACCTTAAAGCATGTCATTTTAAATTAGAGTTGTTTGTTAGGAAGTGATATTCTCATATAGTTATGTGTCACATTTGAGATTCATTTCAGATGCTTCTGGAAGCATTTATTGAAAGATGTTTGGCCTGCAGTTGACCTGCTGCATATAACAGCTGCTTTTGCCTACTGCTTGACTTCTATGGGCAAAGAAGCATTGGTGACATACATAAAAGGGCATGAAATAGGCCTATGTAAGGCTTTCACCAAACTCTTTGTGGTATCCCAGTATATAGTAGGGGCTCCTCTACTACTTTTAAAATCATGAGGTCTAGGAATTGTCATGTTATGACTTGGGTAGGGTTAATTCTTTTCATTGTTACAACCTACCATACCCCTTATGACCAACAACCCTTCCCCCCTTAACCCCTAAACCAATAAGACACATGACAACATTTTCCAATAAAAAAAAGCAGATATAAAATGGCCACAGCTTTAATAATACTAGTCATAACTGTTACAACATGTTCAGCAAACAAGGTCCAACCACATAATAACCACACCAATGCCGCCTGTACCAGCCACCAGTCTTATGTGTACTACTAAAACATTTTAAACTTGTTAACATTTCCCCTCACGGAATGGGTCCTTGACCCTTGTAAGAGCTCAAAATAAGATGCGACTGCCCTTCAACCAGAATGTCCCCCCATGTTGTTATTCCTCCCAAACCATTTTTGCCATCGCCCATGACCCACTCTGGCTTTATATGCAAAACCACTTGAAAATGCAAGAAGGGTCTATGTACTTTGATAGGAGCCATAGCAAGGACACCAATGCTCTACCCTGTAAACTTTATTTAATCAAACTGATGTAAAACAAAAATAATTCCGGTCAGGTAGTTCTATTATCAGATATTAGAATACTTACAAATAAAAAAGGAAGTAGCTATAGGTAACATCAGTTGACATGGTACAATTATACTAATGTTAACCCTTACACCAACAAAGGACTTTGATAAGGTGCTTGTACAGAATGATTTTATACAGCAGGGAGTTCCATGAGTTAAACTGGAAGATGAGAACACTCGTAGTGAATATCTGAGAGAGGAGGAGTTACCTCTTATACACAATCTTTCCAGTTCTCTCCATCTCTCAGCTTTGTTCTCTCTACCACTCTCTCCCTTTTTCCTGAATCTCCCCGTTGCTATGGTAACTGGCTGCCTCTTCTCTGCACGCCAGTGAGACAAATTTTAATTTTTAATTGCTCCTTGCAGTCAAAAATCTTACTGCTGCTACCAGGGTAGAAATGTGCATGCATCATAGGGGAATGAGAGTTTGGGGAGTACATGTGTGTAGTATGGTTAGCGGAAGAGATCTAAACTAGCACTACAGACAGGTAGAGGAATAATTACTGATGACAGCAATGTGCTGGGGTGTCTCACATCTCCTTGTGTTCCAAGAATCTCAAAATGTGGAGAGTATTTGCAAGAAATGCTTTTCCTACTGTAGAGTATATTTATCAGACAAAGTCTGGGAATCTGAACGTATGAACTGAAATAAGTTCACAGGAAGTTTTCAGCTGACCTACTGATCAACGATCCTTCATAAACATTTACAATATTGTCAGATACTTAAGACAAATCTAGTCTAGTGCACGAGACAGAAAATGAATGTCCTAAGGGAGGATGCTAGGTCGGAAAGCAATTAAAGGTTCTCTGGAGTTTGATTAGAATGGTATCAGATATATTCTCTGAAGTAGATACAGTGTATTGTCACTTCAATAGTCATGTTCTACGCTCTAATTTTACTCAAGACTGCAATTTCACTAAGTATATACAGGTTAGCAAAATATTAAAACAACATATAAAGAAAAGGTCCTGATTTTTGGAATACTGTCTGTATAGATGCAGTCAGTTTCAAAATTTTCAAATTTTATAGCACCGGCGTTGAATGTAAAGGAAATCCATACAAAGAAATGAATGGAGGTTGCCATTATTCATTATATCTTCTATTGAAAATGCTACTTGTATGGCTGCCATATATATTCTCCTGAAGAGACTACTTGTATGGCATCCATTATTCATTATACTACCTCCTGGAAATGCTACTTGTATGCTACTTGTATGGCTGCCATATATCTCCTCCTGGAAATGCTACTTGTATGGCTGCCATTATCCATTATACCTCCTCCTGGTCTGCAAGAAATAGATAGATCAGGAGTTCTGACTTGACTAATTCATGTCTAATCCTATTGCTTGTTCTGGGTATTGCGGCAGAAGCTTTAGAAATAGACATCCCAATATATCTTGCGTCTGTTTCTATGTAGAAATGTATAAAGAGAGTTTGGAGTTCAAGTGATACCCTTTATTGGCTAACTGAGTCATAAGAGAAGCAAGCTTTCAGGATGTCGCATATCCCTTCTTCAGGCTAATACAATTCAAATTTTAGAAGCTCACATTTATACACAAAGTTACAAGGACATACATATTGTACCAAAGGACACACACGAGAGAAAAAACACTTGTTTTTGTTACAATATTTATGTCCTTGTAACTTTGTGTATAAATGTGAGCTTCTAAAACCAGAATTAAAGCCTAAAGAAGGGATCTCTGACTTCCTGAAAGCTTGCTTCTCTAATGACTTCAGTTAGCCAATAAAGAGTATGACTTAAACTCCAAACTCTCTATATTCATCAATGGCTAACACTGTAAAACATTCTACTGTATGCAGAAATGTAAAAATTGGTTAATTTGGTAATAAACCATAGCTTTGTTTTGCAGGCAAAAATGTTGATCTTTGTCCTACCTTTTCTAAAGGCTGCTTTTCTCATTTCAGGATCAAATACCCAATGGATGAAGTTTGTCTGTCTGAGTAACTTACTGATAGAGAAACACAAGAAGAAAAACATTTTTTATATGGATACAGAGAAATTTCTATACTTTTGAATATTATATTTATCTAATTTTACTTTCAGATTTTTGCCTCAGTTAACACTACCATTCCTGCATGATGTATATATATATAGTGGACTCTTGACTTGACCATAAGATGCACCCAGTTTTTAGAGCAGGAAATCAGCAAAAAAAAATATTGTTTAAATGAATTATGGGGAACATCCCCTGCAGTACCCGATTTCAGCTAAAAAATGGTGTCACTAGAGAGAACACTTCAGGCACCTTTTCTTCCTCATACACGGGAAGGGAGGGGGGATCCTGTGGGGTAATCTGCACTCTGGTCTATCCTCTACTCTCTCTATGTGTCATTTACCAAAAAAAAAATATTATGTGAACAAATTATTATGTGAACACCAAAAAGGTCAAATGGGCATAGCTTACCAGAAACAAAATTTTGTAATCACAATTCAAGTTGACTAATTTGTCTTTGAGGAAGAGATACTGAAATGAAAGGTGGTTATTGTTTAGGAGAGTCCCCTTCCATGAGAATCTGGCCTTGTAGTCTTTTGTAGATTGGTGAGATGGTCTATTTTGACATGATTAACTCATTAGTGACATCAGGTCCCATACAGTGGCTTGCACATTTTTTCACATTACAGCCACAAACATGAATCTATTTTATTGAAATTCCATGTGAAAGACCAATACAAAGTGGTGTACACATGAGAAGTGGAACGAAAATCATACATGATTCCAAACATTTTTTTTACAAATAAATAACTGCAAAGTGGGGTGTGCGTAATTATTCAGCCCCCTGAGTCAATACTTTGTAGAAGCAACTTTTGCTGCAATTACAGCTGCCAGTCTTTTAGGGTATGTCTCTACCAGCTTTACACATCTGGAGACTGAAATCCTTGCCCATTCTTCTTTGCAAAACAGCTCAGACAGATTAGATGGACAGCGTTTGTGAACAGCAGTTTTCAGATCTTCCACAGATTCTCGATTGGATTTAGATCTGGACTTTGACGGACCATTCTAACACATGGATATATTTTGTTCTAAACCATTCCATTGTTGGTTTTATGTTTAGGGTAGTTGTCCTGCTGGAAGGTGACCCTCCGCCCCAGTCTCAAGTCTTTTGCAGACTCCAAGAGGTTTTCTTCCAAGATTGCCCTGTATTTGGCTCCATCCATCTTCCCATCAACTGTGACCAGCTTCCCTGTCCCTGCTGAAGAGAAGCACCCCCAGAGCATGATGCTGCCACCACCATATTTCACAGATGGGATAATGTGTTCAGAGTGATGTGCAGTGTTTTCTGCCACACATAGCGTTTTGCATTTTGCAAAAAGTTCCATTTTGGTCTCATCTGACCAGAGCACCTTCTTCACATGCCTGCCATGTCCCCCACATGGCTTGTGGCAAACTGCAAACGGGACTTCTTATACTTTTCTGTTATGGCTTCTTCTGCCACTCTTCCATAAAGGCAACTTTGTGCAGTGCACGACTAATAGTTGTCCTATGGACGATCCCCCACCTGAGGTATCTCTGCGCTTGTCCAGAGTCCCATGGGCTCTTGACTGATTTCTGACAGCCTCCTTGTTCGGCTGGGAGTTTAGGTGGATGGGTTGTCTGGTAGGTTTACACGTTGTGCCTATCCTTCCATTTTGAATGCTCGCTTGAACCGTGCTCCGTGCGGAGGTCGGGGGGGGGGGGGAGTTTGAAAATCTTTTGTAGCTAGCCTGCTTTACACTTTTTTCATAACTTATCCCGGATGTCTGGTGTGTTCTTTGGGATTCATGGGGTTGTTTGCTCCAATATTCTCTCAGACACTTGAGTAGTGATGGCCGCGAATCTGTTCGCTGGAGAACTATCGCGGCGAACATTCGCATGTTCGGTTCGCCAATGTTGCGAAATAGGGCGAGTTCGGTTCGTCCTTATTTTAACATTGCAGAAACTTTGACCCCTGTGAGTACAGTCGCCAGCCATATCAGCCAATGAGCCCCCCCACCTCAACAGACCCTCACACCCCCCTATACATATCAAGTACAGGACACCGCACAATTCTGCTGAAGGAAGAGTTAGGAGAAGTGCTGCTGCTGCTGCTATGAGGAGACCATTAGCTATGGCGTGTTCTTGTACTCTACAGTCTTTCACTGAATATCCCATCCATCCATTCATGGGGAATATCCATCTCCCCCAGTTCCCCACACTGCCATCACCACAGTGTCCTCACACTGACCATCACCACCATTGTCCTCCCACTGAAACCATCACATACCAGTGTCCTCCACACTGACGTCACCCACCATTGTCCTCCATACTGACCATCACCACCAGTGTCCTCCACACTGACCACACCACCAGTGCCTCCATACTGACCATCACCACCAGTGTCCTCCCCCCTGACCATCACCACCAGCGTCCTCCTACTGACCATCACCACCAGTGTCCTTCACACTGACCATCACTACCAGTGTCCTCCATACTGACCATCACCACCAGTGTCCTCCACACTGACCTCACCACCGTTCTCCTCCATACTGCCATCACCACCAGTATCCTCCACACTGACCATCACCACCAGTGTCTCCATACGACCATCACCACCAGTTCCTCCACACTGACCTCACCACCAGTGTCCTCCACATGACCATCACCACCGTGTCCTCCACACTGACCATCACCACCAGTGTCCGCCATACTGACCATCTCCACCAGTGCCTCCACACCTGACCATCACCACCAGTGTACCTCCTCACTGACCATCACCACCATGTCCGCCATACTGACACACCACCCGTGTCCTCCACACTGTCCATCTCCCACCAGTGTCCTCCATAAAATTAAAATTCACCTTTTAAGCTGTAGGCACCGTGGAAAGCAGATCTTCACAGGTTGTTTCAGGTGGAATTCAACAGGCATTTACCAACCATGTTGTTTAGTGCTCTCCAGCTCCCCTCTTATGTTCAAATCCCATTGACTGAAATCCTTCGTGCGGATTTATTTCGTGAGTTTTGCCATGGATCCCCCTCTGTCATGTCATTGTCCAGGTGTTAGTCCCCTTGAAATAACTTTTCCAACACTATTGTGGCCAGAAAGGGTCCCTTTGTTTTTTAATGTTTGCCTGCCCATTGAAGTCTATTGGGTTCCGCCAGGTTTGCGGACATTTGCGGAGGTTCGCGTTCGCCGTTCGCGAACATCAAATTCCGGGTATTGGTCTTTCACATGGAATTCCAATAAAATTGATTCATGTTTGTGGCTGAAATGTTACAAAATGTGGGAAAGCTCAATACTTTTGCAAGCCAATGTAAATGCCAACGCGCAAAAAGAAACATGTTTTGGTCCTTGGCCATAATTCTGGTTGTAATTCAAGTTGCTCCTAGGTTAAGCTGGTTATAACTAATTTATATATCTATATATATATAAAATAAGAATTCGATCCACATTTATTACCAATACCATAAAACAATACATCTTATAACAAGTATGAGTTCCTAAATAAAGTAGACAGACAGGAGTGATCTGACTTCAGCAAAGTAAATTTACATTGGTTCTCCAGAATGAAAAAACATTATTGGATACATCTCTCTGTGGCGATAGGTGGATAGCTCTGCTTCCATGAGCTACAACCAGCTTTGATATCAGTGCCATCTTTTGCATACCCAAATGCACAACCTATAGAAAGTGTCCAGAAGTGGTATTGGCCTGGAGATGGACTCTCACAAATGCTGTAAAAATATTGTATGACATATATTTTTTTTTTTGCAGCTGTGCCCTCCCTTACTTAATTACTCAGGTGTTCCTCGCTCACATTATACATGTGAATTGTATTCACATTGTCATCACTGCTATTTCACAATCCATGTCTTGTTGCTGAGTCAGGGGCACATTACCTTAGCTGAGACAATCTGGCTGAAAAAAGGGGCAAGTGTAGTATTAGACTGTTCTTTATTTTATATCACCACTTTGACAGCGGTGTTAAGACTTGAAGAGCCCACCAGGAAATATAGCTACAGGGTCCCCCATGCTGAGTCTAAATAAAAATATTATGTGCTTCAGACATTTTTGTGTGCATCTAAACACAATAATATGCATTACAGTAGAAGTGCCTTTTATGTGGCTCTGCGTATTCCCTGATGAGGGTGTAACGACAGATTTCTTTTTTTTTTATTACTTGGAATTTTCCTTTGATGATTTGCTTCTGTGTAGCGAATATGACCTGTCACTTAGCAGCTGCAAGAGCCTATCAAAGCATTGATGATGGTATTATAGATTTCTAACATTCACAGGGCAAGAAAATGAAATATTGCTTTGATGGGTATCAGCAGCAAAGCTCTAATGCAGCCTTTCTTGTTAATTTGGAAGAATTACTTCCCTATATTCTTGAGTATGAGCTGATGTTAATATTAGCAAAGCTACTTAAGTTTACCAAAGAAACCTAAAAAAATGAAATGACTCGAGTATAAGCCAAAGATGGCATTTGCGGCAGGTTAGGCACAGAAACACACAGCAAATGTGCTCTTGCTTGGGATGCTAAAAAATGTGGATTATACTTGAGTATATATGGTAATCTGTCTCTGGTTTAAAAATACAAACACCACTGATGAACATTAGATAGCCTTGTTGTCTTCTAACAAATAGCTGGTGTACAGATCATTTGAATCCATACAGGTAGAGGTATTGCCAAGACTTCAAACTTCAAATTTCCAGATTATTTCTGGACTTTGTAACACGTCTTATTACTCCTCCTTATAAGTAGGGAAATAAATGTTACTGGACATGCTAATTTTGCTTTATGGCTCACTGACTGGTCACTGTCACTGTGTGAATAGACCTTTAGGTGGCGACCTGGAAGGAGTCCAGGAATGATTATTTGCACAGCACCATTAGGGTGCTTTGTGTTTTGTTTTAGTTTTCTTAAAGGGCTCCCGGACTCTGGGATAGGGAGGAAGGAACTGGGTGGGCCTTCCTATTCCCCCAGGGTCCACTAAAGGGTTAACACCTGTTTGCAGGTGAGTGGAGCTGCGTGTGTCTTCACAAAAGGAGCAGAGACCAGTGTTTCAGGGTTCCTGAGAGATGTTGGAGACACAGCTCCTGATAGAAGTAGGAGACCATGGGCTTCTGAGGGTAGACAGGGGGGCAGAGTGTGAGGCCTAGACTTGTGGCTACTGGAGCCGGTAAACAGGGGGCTCACAGAGCCTGTGAGGCCCGGACCTGTTCCTGCTGGGAAGTTGGACGTTTGCAGAGCCAGGAGGATTGGCATTTTTCAATTGTCTTTTTTTTTATTTGGATATTAACCCCTGCGAGGGTGAGTTTTGTTTTGAACTGTATGCAAATAAACAGGAGCCCTAAAAAGATCGCAATTGCATGGATTGATGCTGTGAACACACTCGTTTGGAGCTGATACCCACACTCTCTAAAGCCATGGGTATAGTAGACAGGTTCAGAATACCTTAATATTTTTATTGCTGTCTATGGTAATACTGATACTAAACTAGTCAACAGTCACTTTTTTAGGTATACTTGTTCAACTGCTTGGTATCACAAATATCTAATCAGCTAATTACATCACACTCATTGCTTTTAGGCTGTTAAGTTGTCAAGACAATGTGCTAAAGTTCATGGATGGATGGAGGGATTTGGAATCAGCATTAAAGTATGTGTCTATCAGGACTGGCACCAATAGTTCAGGCTAGTGGTGACATTGTATGGGGAAAATTGTTTTGGCCTAACAAAGTAATTTAGTGGAACTTGTGGGTCCTTTTATGGCCACACAGTACAGTAATGGCTACTTCCAGTAAGATATCATTTTATAACATACCCTGTTTCCCCGAAAATAATACCTTTTTGCACCCAAAGATGTGCTACGTCTTATTTTCAATGAATGGCTTATATTTCCATGAAGAATCCCCCCCACACACAGGAGGGATCTATATTTACAAAAGGGGCAGAAATGTTTGGGTGCCATATTTTCAGGGAAACACGGTATTATAAATTATTTCACCCTTCTTTTTTGAACATGCCAATGAGTTCACAGTACCCTAATGGTATCTACAGTCACTAGATTACAACAAATCACATTTGAGATGTGGTGGATTGGGTGTCTTGCATTATGTGCAGCTGACAAATCTGCAGCTTTCTGATGCTATTATGTCAATAAAGACAAAAACCTGGAACAATATTTCTAGCTTGTTTGACAATTTCTGCCAAATTATATATGCCAGTTCCAAAAACATTTCCTGTAATTTATCATATTTACTTTTTGTATGTGATAATAATTATCGTTTTCCTGAAGAAGCCCGATAAGGGCGAAACATGTTGAAAAAAAACAAGTATGATTTCTCTGTCTGAATATTGGTGTTAACAAATCTTATGGATTAGGGTGATGACTAAGCCACCTTTATAGTTCTGTGCTTAGAAATATAAATTTGTATGGTATGTTTACATGATGTTTATGTAAATAAATCCAAGATTGCTATTTAAGTCCAGTGTCTTAAAAGCCCATCATTATTGTTAATATAATATTTTGTTTGTTCGTGACATTGTTTGTAAGCATGCCTTTTTTTTAGTTAATAAAATATACTCTTTTATGTATTGTATTGTAATGTATTGTTAATAGCAATGTATTTATATATATTTTATTATTTTTTTATAGTTGTAAAATATAAAAATGTTGTCGAAATTTCATAGTGAAAATACGGCCCACTGCTTCCTTGCTTTTTCCCTATTTAAATAAGTCGGCAGTAATGCACCCTGAATCGCGGGCAAGTGGAAACAAACCATTAGACTGAATGGTCATTGATTCTAAGAATGGAAGGGCCTATTCCTTCATCACATTGGCTTTGGTTTTTCTTTCCAACATGGAATGATCCTTCAAAGACAGTTGATTTGGGAAGCTCTTGTAATAGTGGAGTTGCTGTTGAATATAGCAACCAAATAGTTTGCTTAATACTGCCTGTAAAACAAATGCAAAGTTAGTTTTTGTAACCAGTCTGAGTGCATATTTCTTACCATGTTTATAACCCAAACCACTGAAATGCCATTTTCCCCTGCCATTCTAGAAAATTTACACTGATCACATACTAAGCAATCATTGGTCAAGGGCATCAGGATGGTTTGTTTCTGCTGAAATGATCTGTTCTATTACCACTTAACACTTACCAAACCCTTTTTATTGTGTGCTGAGTTTTTCTGCTATGCATATGAAATTTGTAAATTGAACTCCTATCATATTAGATTGCTTTTCTGGTGGCATGTGGACCTTATAACAAATCAGGAATAAAAGGTTTCGTAAATCAAGTCTGTTTACAGTTAATTTCATATCTACTGAGATTCTGGCAGTATATTTGACAACAAGTAGATAATTCAAGCTCCGTTAAAAAATAATTAGTGCATCATAATACAATACAATTTCTATTCATGCCAGTTCTGGCATCCGGTTTGTAGGATGCCAGTTGAACAGCCTCACACTACAAACTGCCTTAAAAAATTAATTCTATTCCATTTTTCTGTATAATTATACTTGAGCTTTTTTTTATCCATCTATGTGTATGCTACCCTGTAAAAAATGTATTTAGAATATTCCTGGCAGAAAAAAACAAAATCTTGTTTAAAAGACAATCGAAAGGTAAAAAAGAATGATTGTTTGTTAGCTAATTGTTTAAATTGCAAAAATGGCAACCAAAATTACATTTATTCACCTTGAAAATTACCCATTTTCTTTTCCTGTTCGTGAAGTGACAACCAAAAGGATGCGTGAATGTACATGAGAGGCATAATCCTACCTTCAGAAAATGTATTGTTTAATAGTTTTGCACATAAGGATCTAGCAGCTGAAGATACATGTTTATTGTTCATGTTATGAAGCAGAGAAAAGAAATGTAAGGAAGACATTGCTCCAGCTTCAATTTGTGAGGGGAATGCCAAAGACGCGGCCACAACAGTTTGCCTGGTTTTGGCAAAGCGTAGTGGAGTTTTAGCCTTACTGTGGTGCTGAGGGTGGAGGGTGATGCAAGTATCAGATGCATGATTATTGCATCAGATACAAATCCATGCAAAACTTGATACTTGTACTTTTAGGAATAGGTAAGAGGTCAGGGAGACCTCTACACTAATTCCATAGGGTGGGGTATTGTATATATATATATTTTTTATTTTTCTTATTTGTAAAATATAAAATGAATATTTTTACGTTGAAATTTCAAAAAGTCGAGGAATTACTTTGAACTGAAGAACTAGATGGTAATATCTTCCTAATGTCTTTAACATTACAAACAATGCTACGATTAAAGCTAGCCATAAATGTTGCAAAATTGATGATCGATCGTACAGCAATCGAAGTGCACACCTGGGAATCAATTTCTGCTTAATACTTAATGATTGTAAAGACCATCTATGAAATGCCAAAATATGGATCACTGTTCGTTTGGGTTTCTTGAGCAATCCTGGTCGATTGCAGCCATCAATTCCCAAACGTTTAATCTCTGCGAATGCGCGCTGCTGTCAATTGTTTGGGTATCAAACCAAAAAATGGCCCGTGTATGGTGGACTTAAGACAAAAGGGGGTGAAATGTGTAAGAGGAGGAGGGGTAGCTTCAGGAGTGTTGTGTTTTGCATGTTTTTGTTTAGCAAATAAATATTTCGTACTTCTAAACCTGTAAGTGTGGGAGTCTAGATAAATAACACCAGTGGGGAAATCTGTGTGGAGGTGGCGAGTGCAAAAATATTTTGTATGTTTTATACAAGCCAAATCTATTGCATTTAAAGGATGAATGAAAACCTTCACAGATGGTTAAGTGAATGTCTGAATTGTATTTTTTTCTAAAGTTCCAGAAAAATAGCCAGACACTATATAGTATCTGAGGGTGCTTGCATGCTCCTGTACCTTCATACTTATAGTTCTTAGCCCATTGCACAGACATGATAATTACATCACAATCAAATCCAAGCAATATAAAATTCTGATACTTTTGACTTTTGAAATTTTTTAACATGACTGATCATCACTTTTTAAATGTTATGCTCGATTTCCATCGCCTTTGTTCGATGACCACCTTTAGGCATTGTCTGTTAAGCTAGGCATACATGGCTCAAGTTTCAGTTCGATCGACTCCTTCGAACTAGAACTATGGATGGCTTGATCGCATGTTCCACAGTACAAATTGATTAAAATACCAAGAAACCCCATGAGATACACAACATACACATTTAGTTTGATTAGTTTTTGATCATTTTTGTCATTTTAAAATGATTGACTTAAAACTATTGCTTTTTTCAGTTGATCAAACAGAAAATTTTAACCATGTATGGAACCTTCAGGCTAGATATACATAGTCTGCAACCGGGTGCTTCTGTCTGCAAGCACCTGCAAACTTGTGCAGGTGCTTGCAGATCATTTGGATAATGACCCCGTGACAGGACTATCGGGCATCAGCCCAAAAACTGACCGGTGTTCGTTTGTGCGAATTGGTTATTTACTGGGTGGTTGTTAACCAAACCCTTAGTCTAACAAGATGTGAAATTACATCTGGTGATGTCACTATTGTACTAATCACTGTTATCTTTGCTGGAAGAAGCAAAGCTCTGCCTCTGAGTACTGAGTTGGCTTCATCTTTATAGAAATGCAGTGTAGGACAAGACAGTGTAAGAAATCAGCTGAATGAAGTTTGATGAATGAATTGGTTACTATGATTTTCAGGCACAATAGAAAGAATGAGAGCTTTAGAGATAGTGATGTAATGTTGGGGGCAATTATTTTGGAATTGGAGGATCGCAAATTGTCTTGTGCAACAAACATGTACAGTCCACAGAAGGCTTTTGCCTTAAGATATTGGAGGAGAAATCAGAATGCAATTATCTTGGAAACAGTTATGATTGAATTTCTAGACTGTCTGGTGTATTTCATCATGATTGGTCAGGCTGTGTAGACATTAGACTTTTATGGCTATTAGTGGATATCTGTACAAGGACATCACAGAAGTATTTGAGGTACAGGGGAGTGGAGAAATTATTAGCTGTTAGGAAGTGGCTATTAAACTTGTACTTAATGATATTAAACTATTAACCGTATTTTTCAGACTATAAGACGCACTTTTTTACCATTAAAATCAATGGGAAAGTGTCCCTGCGTCTAATAGTCCGAAATGTAAAAAAATATATATTTTTTTTGTTCCAACCATCTTGGGAGCAATCGCAATGCATCCCAGGAGGCATAAATGTGTTATATTCCCTCCAGCCAAGCCAAAATGCCACTGCCAAGAAGAGATCTTTTCTACATTAGATACTAGCAGTACCTATTCACTAAACACACTGACCAACTGATGGAGAGAGACATTTTGCAATTACATAGCATGAGCTGTGTATTTACATTAACATTCTGCATTGCAATCAATAAATTTTCAAGAATCTCCTCCTATATGTAAATAGCTACTCATGGGTAAGTTGCTCAGTGCCAGATTGTAAAATGTGTCTCTTCATAGGTTGGTCAGTGTGTTTAGAGAATGGCTCTGCTGCAGTGAAGACCTCCCTCCTGGCACTGGCGTTTTGGTTGGAGGAATATAGAGTGAATACTGCAAGATTCAGTCTTGCCTTCTTTGCTGGAACATCCTGTATATTTACTTGATATCTGCATAGTTGGGTTTGAAAAATGTGGTACTTGGAATACACTTGACTCAATTTTTTTTGATTGATTTAGAACCATATATAACCATTCATGGTCATGAAAGGAAGGGTTACAGTATATGAACCTCTAGTATAATAAGTGATAAGTGATGATGATAAGTGATTTAACTTTTTTTTTGCTTCTCCCAAGCACATTTCAATGCACTCACTGTTAGGGTAAGGTGGGTGATAAATTTCTCTCCATCTAGTTTAAGAGGGCATATCCGCGTCTTTGTGAATTTAGCTTCAGATTGAAGATTCTGCCCTCCTCGGTATGAAGAAGGACAAACATGGTTCAACTTCTATTCGATCAACCTAAAAAAATATCCTATTAAGTCAATGGCTTGAAAATCTATTCCTTTGGACATAAAATGGATTAAGCAGTGATTAGACAAATTAGTAGTTTTAGTCTATCGTTCAAGTAAAGCTGGGCATACACGGGTAGATTCCTGTGCAATCGACCCCCGATCAATCACAGTGTAGTGTCGTCACCACCCTGTGATTGATTGGGGATCAATTGAACGGAAATCAATGTGCACAACATAGGCACATTGATTACCAATGGGCACCCGTTCTCCCCAGTTCCCTAGAGAGATTCACTCACAACTCAAGGCTGGAGCTGGAGAAAGGCAGACAGCCAGCACACTGGTGGCCCTGCCCCCTTCACACTCACACAGCAGCTAGCTGTTTACAGCGCGTCAACGCGTATATTACATTAGATGGAGACCCATTCAAAGTATTGGATTTTTACCAAGGTTTTCCAACCTGTTTGGTCAAGTTCCTTCAAGCCGGATCTGTTGCTCCTGCTTGAAGGAACTGTGGATGGCTCAAATGAATAAACAGATTAGAGCAACATCGGGAGCCGTGAGCGCGCACAGCGCCCGATGTTGCTCTTATCTGTTTCTTTATCAAGCTGTGTATGGTCAGCTTAATGATGGGCTTTCTAGATATTTAGATAAATTTGTATCTGATGGTACTAGTGAGCATGTGCACAGGGCTTTGGAAAGCAATCTATTTGTTTTGAATGGATCCCATTATAGCTGGCCATACACAGCTCGATGAAGAAACAGATTAGAGCAACATCGAGCACCGTGTGCGTTCACGGCACCCAATGTTGCTCTAATCTGTTTGTTCATTTGAGCCATCCATAGTTCCGGTTCGAAGGAACTCGACTAAACAGGTTTCCAACATATCAAGGTGTTGATAAGACAGCATGAATATTTCACAGGTGTGCCTTAGAATACTCACAATAATAGGCCACTCTGAAATGTGCAGTTTCATCACAATGCCACAGATGCCGCAACCTTTGAGGGAGTGTGCAATTGGCATGCTGACTGCAGACCAGAGCTGTTTCCTGTGAAATGAACATTAATTTCTCTACCATAAGCCTTTTCAAAAGGTGTTTCAGAGAATTTGGCAGTACATCCAATGGGCCTCACAACTGCAGACCAAGTGTAACCACACCAGCCCAGGACCTCCACATCCAGCATGCTCCCCTCCTGAACCTTGAAGAAGGGGTTAGCGCGGGAGGAGAGGTCATGTTGCACATACAGTTTGTCGTACAGCATATACTGCTTCATCCTCCACTTTTCATTGCAGATGGCTTTGCGTGTAGCAGTCCACCCCTTCTAACTGCAATAGATCTTGTCAATAGGTTGTCCAAATACATTATAAAATGCAGCACATTTAGGTAGTTAACACCTTCTGCTCACACTTTTTCCTCTTGGCCAGTGAAATAGTCTGTGTAATGGGTATATATTAAAGGCAGGGTTTGACACTAACTAGAAGTGCTGGACTACAGCCTGGCATTCAATGGCAGAGTCATGGAGAGTTCCTATATGTATACACATCTAACGTCCTGTCAACAGGAAAGAATTTTAAAAAAAAGTATTAACAAAATCAAAGTGTTGTGTTTTGCTTGATGGTATATATTTTGATCCAGAAGCTACATTGAAGGATAACATTATAATTGGAGCTAAGAATTGTTTTACATTAGCTGGAACTGGTATTTTAAAGAGACCAAGCATGCATACCGATCTCCAATTCAGGCAGTGAGAGATTGAAATCAACTTTACAGTGATACTTGAGAACCATTGAGAAGTACTTGATTCCAACTATATTATCAGACTAAAGGTGAGTTTACACGTGTAGATTTTTTCGTTCGATCAATAAAGAATGAAAAATGTTTTGGTTGATTGAACAAAAATCTAGAATGGATACATTTCGATGGATACATTTTGTTCGACCTCTAACAAAAAATCGTTCGAAAGGTCATCGAACATGTTGGAAAATTTGTATCTGTCGTTGTAATTTTGAATGTATTTTCATTCGATATTGGCGATGGACGAACAAAAAATCTAATGTTACATTTGATTAATGAACGAACATTGTTCGACATCAAACAAAAAATCGAATTGGCAGTTGATTGAAGAAAAAATCTACATGTGTAATGCTAGCCATACGCATGCCGATAAGTGGCCGATTTTTAACCTGACCGACGGGCGTGCGTGCTCACGCCGTCGGTCAGGTTAAAAATCGGCCGCTTATCGGCATGTGCCCACATGAGGCGACAGATCCCTGTCGCCTCACAGCTCGGCCGGCCAGATTACATGTCCGATAATCTATGGCCAGCGCAAGCCGATGGAAGCCGATGACATAAGCTTCAATGAAGACGGCGTCTTCATTGCAGCTTATGGCCGGAACACAAAGGGTGCCGCCGACTGAAGGGGCCCCATAATGCACCAGGGTGCAAACGTGATGACGTCATCACGATAGCATCCTGGAACATATCGGGACAGGTCTGCCTGCACACCATCGGGGTGTGTATGGCAGGCATTAATCCTCATGTTTTGTACCCAATATGTTATTCAAACATATTGCAATTGTACAATGGTCATCTGGTATAAGAGAAAGATTCTGTTTATAATTCAATGTCATATTTTGTTATCCCTATTCTCCCAGTATGTGCTTACCAGGCTCAAAGTCACACACAGACAAATAAATTGAATGAACAAATGTATGTTTAAAGTTTATGTGAACTGATGCATTCCTTTAATATGTTAAACACCTTTGATTTGCTCCAAATTTTTTTTTCCAATGCTGATGAAATAAAATATGAGGATATTTCATATGCTTCTGTAATCAAAATGCCAATTTGTGCACATTGCTAGACTCTATAGAAAGATTAAGAAAGAATAACTGTGAGATATGGAAAAGAGGAATGAACACTGCAGAAAAAAAGTGGGGGCAGGAGTGACAGAATGGTCCCACTGTCATTAAATCGCTCTTGGTTAATTACAGGCCCAGAGAGCGTGACGCTTGTGATACAGAGTCACCGCCAATTACCTGTCCCCAAGGGTAACTGTGTCGCCTTTCCACCTTAACTCTTACACTCCAAGACTGTACAAGGAAAAGGGTGTGACTTTTTAAATATTTCTGTAATCACAGTGCTGAAAACTTTCCATTTTATAAAGAAAAAAATATCCTTATTGATATCAACATTCATATGACCTCGGATTTTCAAGCAGAAACATTACAACAGTTGATTCATTTCGCTAATATGAGCTTGCTACCCGCTGACCTATACATTACTAAAAGGTATTTATATCTCTGTCATAATAAACCTCAATGCTCATCTAGATACACACTGACCAATCTTCCTGCTGATTGTTGTAAGATAAGGTAAGTGTGGGTTTTTATAGATAAACTGTAGACATAATAGGCACAAAATATTGCAGCTCTGGAATCATTATTACATCATGGAACTTTTTTTTTTTATCAGTGTTTCAAGAACCTGAATTCAGCCATTATCCAACCTTTTGCAATGCTTGATAGCAGGGCTCCAAAGGTAGAGGAAGCAGCACAAGGTATTCATTAGTTTCATTTGCTAACAAAGCATGCTAATGGGAGCAACACATAGGAGGTTTGTAGTTACTACACAAAGCAGAATTACACCTAAAGAAGACCAAGCCAAAGGGTTTTCTGGGTCAAATGGTATAGGACTAAGTGGAGGGAAGAACCAAATAGAGGAGCCAACAAGTGGTACCAGAGGTTGTAGGAATAGCCAGGGACTGTAGGGATGTATGGCCATAAATGTCTTAGATGTTTAATAGTGCTCGGTTCTAGACACCACCTGATGGTCTTTCTGGCCACTGACATCCCTCCCACTGTTTGATCATTGCTGACAGTTGTGCATAACTATTCATTACCTTTTATGGCCCCAAATTACCCCTAAACACTGCGTCAACCAATAATCCTACTCAAGGAGTAAAGGTATTGTTGATAAGAGCAGAGTTTGGGAAATATGTTGGACCACTGGAGACCCAGACCAATGCTTTATGTGGTAGAGTCTTAATATGATGTGCTATTATCATAAAATATATTTGCCATGGCTTATTATATCACTTGAGTATTCAAGCAGCAGAATCTTCTAGCCCTATTCTTGTCCACCTGATAACTTAAGGTGTTCCCTCCCTCAGTTGTATGTATCAGCACTAGTGATGGCCCGAACTGTTCACCTGAGAACTATTCGCGGCGAACATCGCATGTTCGCGTTCGCCCATGTTCGTAGAACATTATGGCGAAGTTCGGTCTTGTCCCCTAATCTTTAACATTGCAGTACAAATACTTTGACCCCTGTTGAGTCACAGTCAGCAGACATAATTCCAGCCAAATGATGCATCCCCTCCACCTCACAGACCCTCACACCCCCTATAACATATCAAGTTCTAGTGAACCATGACTTTTTTGTTTTTTTTTTTTTTTTTTGCACACATTATGCTGAAGAAGCGAGAGCGTTAAGTAAAGAGAGTGATGCTGTTCTATATGGGAACCATTGAGAGAGGGGCCAGTGTTCGTGGACTTACAGTTCTTCACTGAATATCTCGACATCATCCACCATGGCGAATCTCCATCTCCCCCAGTGTCCTCCACACTGACCCTTTCATCCTACTCAGTGTCCGCCATTCATACTGACCTTTCCTCCAGCGTCCTCCACACTGACCATCTACCCCAGTGTCCGCCACACTGTACCATCACCCCATGTGTCCTCAACATCTGTCCATCTTCACCAGTGTCCTCCAACTGGACCATCTCACCCGTGGCCTCCTACACTGACATCTCCCCCAAGTGTCCTCCACATGACTCACCAACCAGTGTCCTTCACCCACACAAACTGACCATTCGCCACAGTGTCCTCCACATCGGACCATTCACCACGTGTCCTCACACTGTCCATCTCCTCCAGTGTCCTCCACACTGACAATCACCACCATGTGTCAGCCATTACCTTACCATCCCCCCAGTGTCCTCCACAAGCGCTCCATTTCCACCAGTGCCCTCCTATTAAAATTAAATATTCACTTTTAAGCTGTAGGACAACGTAGAAAGCAGATCTTCACAGGTTTGTTTTCAGGGGAATTCACCACAGGCATTACCAACCATGTTGTTTTCTCCAGCTCCCCTCTTATGTTCAAATCCCAAATGACTATCATTTTAGAAATCCTTCGTGCGGATTTAATGCGTGAAAAAAACATTTCTTGGGAGTTTTGCCATGGATCCCCCTCTGTCATGTCATTGTCCAGGTGTTAGTCCCCTTGAAATAACTTTTTGTGGCCAGAAAGGGTCCCTTTGTTTTTTAATGTTCGCCTGCCCATTGAAGTCTATGGGGTTCGCCGGGTTTGCGGACATTTGCGAGGTTCACGTTCGCCGTTCGCGAACATCAAATTCCGGGTTCGCGCCATCACTAATCAGCACCTTCCAGGGTTTCTCCATTTAAGCCCATCAGTGGGAGTAAGATCCCTTCACAATGGTCACAGCAGGAGTGTGGACCCAGTATTTAAAGCATAAATATTGCACAACAATGTTCCTCCTACTAATTAGAAACTCTCTGAGGGTGAATGGTCCATTTAGTCCATTTACTGCAAAACTATACAGAAATCTCCAGCAATACATAGAGAACTCATGTTAGTAGCAAAAACTCTGAGTGTTTGCAAAAGGTCACTATTTATGAAAGGATGAGGGATGATTCAGCTTAACAGCCTAATACTGTATAATATCATTTGTTTAATTCTATAAAAGAGAAGTTTAATCCCTAAATCCATATTTAACACTAGCCAAGCTCTTGCCACAGGATTTATCTGTACAACATGTATAAAAAGCTTTTCTCTGCTGACAATCTGCTCTGCTGAGTTCTAATTTCTTATTGTTTCTACAATGGACACGTTTTAAAATAGAGTCTTCTGAGGGTCCTCTCATATTATATATGCTGCATTATTTTTGTGTTTTTACAGTACTGGGTTTTTTCATAGAAGACCAATGTTACCATTCACACTGCTTGCGCTGCATTTTAAAAAACACATGCATTTTGACAACACATTTTTAATTTCTGTTTTTTTCTTTGTATATGCATTAACACATATCTATATACAGGGGTGCACATAAGTGGTACTCTGGTATTCAAAAGAGGTCAAAAAATAGCTATGCGTACCTACAACTTGGAGGCACTCCATGTCTGGGCGGCTGTGGCGATCAGGTGCACCCAAAGAGTCTGGCAGTCAGAGGGGGAGAGATCAGCAGCACAATCGGCATCCCTCCCAAATTAAATAGCTGTACAAACAACTTCACTTTATCATGTATACACTACTGTAAAAAGTAATTTTTTTATTTTGGCAAAATTTGTTAAATTTTTATTGTTAAATGTATACAATTTATGTCACTTGGACGACCTTAGGGATACATTAATAACTATGAATGGTTGCAGTTAGGGATGTGAAAAAGGGTGTTGGAGATCTAGGAGTTGAATGTCACAGTAGGCATATGTGTGGTTAAAATCTGACAAGAGAAAAGCACTGTTGGAATGTTGACATTTGGAATATGACTATGAAAGGTTGGAATGTGGACTGCAGGTAGTCTCAGGGGTCAGTTACTAACCCAGAAAATCTCTTAGTTGCACTACTAAGGTATGAGATCTTGGGGTTCAAATGGTGTTGTACTGTGAGAGTTACATTTGACCCAAAGCCAGCTGGTGACCTGTGGATGGAGACAGCTATTCAGAGGATCAATCAAGAACAGGGAGGTCCATCTGCAGCAGAATATACCATGTAGGAAACGGGTCCGTGAGGGAGACAGTGAGTACCAAATGCCATCTCCTAGTACTCATGTGAGGAGCTCACTAAGAAAAGTTATGTGCATCCCTGCCTATATAGTGCGAATTGGCCCCTACATTAGACATTGGATTATTACCAATTGAAATAATCACTGAGGACTCTATATGTACCATATATACATTGTTCTATGTGTGTACTAGTGTTTCTTTTACAAACTGAAGCTTTCATTGCAAATGCCAGGCATTGATGGCTGAATAGTGGGAAAATTTTGGACCTAACAAATGATGGTCCATGTTGAAAAATTTTCAGAAGTTTAAAAGGCCAGTATAGTTAATACAGGGAGTGCAGAATTATTAGGCAAATGAGTATTTTGACCACATCATCCTCT
>CM070033.1:111253582-111274105 GCA_036250615.1 Ptychadena robeensis | reverse complement strand
GGCATTTTCAAACCCTATTCATAAAGGTGGTGATTAATACATATTTGCACGGCTTCCCAGGTCCATTACAAAGCCTTGTGCCAACACCCTGCCACCAGATAACTGTGGCTGGGCACAGACAGTTGGCACAAGGCTGTAATGGATGAAAAGCAATATGTACTAATACCCTAAAATAGGGTGAAAAAATCCCCTGTGGTAACTAAGTGCCACCAGATATGAGCACTGGCAGTAGGCACTGTGTAATATGTGGCTTGCATAATCACTGGCAGCAGCCTGGCATGCCAGCCAGCAGGCAACAGGGTAGCAAAAAAAGAGCCCTAAAAAGGGCTTTTGGGGTATTTTCAGGACTCTGTCCTGACAGCAGACTAAGAAGCACTGAAGAAGAGTAGACTGTAGATAACACAGAACACTGCCCTAGCTAATGGTTCCCTATGCAGCAGCAGCAGCTCTCTGTCCTAACTCTCTCCTTCCTCAGCAGAATGTGAAATGGCGTCCTCTCCTTGCTATGTTATAGGGGGTGTGAGGGTCTGTGAGGTGGGGGTGCTCATTGGCTGGATGATGTCTGCTGACTGTGACTCACAGGGGTCAAAGTTTCTGCAATGTAAAAAGATAGGGGGCGGATCGAACTCGCCATATGTTCGCGAAAATGCACGAACGCGAACACGCGAGGTTCGCCGCGAACAGTTCGCGGGCAAACAGTTCGGGACATCACTAGTCCGAAGCGGTCCCGACCGATTTTTCGGCCGATTTTGAGAAATCTTGATCGGTCAGGTACATAATTCCGCATCCGATTAATCTCCCGACCACGTAGGTCGGTCGGGCAAAATTCGTACAAAAAATCGGAACGTGTGTTCTTTGCTGGACCTTTGTCTCAAACCCTGTATTTTAAATTTAAGGACAATTTCTATAGAAACATGGCGGCATTATGCGACCTTCCACATATAATGGTGTTTTAGCATCTCTACCTTATAGATATGATATAAATGTTACTAGAACTTGATCCAGTTGCACATGACTAACGTCTATTAGTTCTGAAAGAATTTCTGCTAAAGTTTGCAATACTAACTTATGGGGCCCTAGGTATATCTCCATGTACACATAGAACACTTTTATATTTTTGTTAGATGATTGTGAAGGCAAGTGTTTCTTGTGCTTTCTTGTACCAGTAGTTGCCTCAGTTTAAGTTGGCACTGTAAGTACACTGAAGGTGGGGTGAGAAACGTAACCACCAAGCTCCATTACACAATACTCAACAGCTTCTTTTTAAAAGCCCTCTAAGAGCCCTTGCATCTATCTACCTCAGAGCTCTACTCTGGGTTCCAGGAACCCCACAAATTTCCCAAAGATTCCAAATTTTTCTTTTTTTCCTCATCCCACGGATATAAAAAATTTAAAACAGCATTCCTACAACTTGCAACACCAAGGCAGGGTCACTTTTCCTAACACTGATGCCAGAGCCTTTGTTATCTGGCATGGTTAGCCCATTTTACTAAAGGCAATATGTTCACTGCTATCATATGTTTCAGTTTACTATGGTGCATTGTAGTCCATACTTCAACTGTTTATATTTTATTATATTTCAAATATCTTAAGTGTTCAAGTAATTATAAGATAAAACAAAAAGGTTGCTTTTTCAAGAACTAAGACTTACCCGGACACCTGACAGAGAATATAAAAGAGCAATACGACTGCTTTCCACTCCGAATTTCACCTGCAAGCATAATTGAATCATGCATTTGTGTGTACGTATGCGTAAACAGATATCTGAGGTTCTAAAGCTTATTTCTGGATAATAGTACGTTATTGACATAAAAATTGCAAACAAAACACAATGGAACCTGCACCACTGGCCGTGCAGAATAAAAGGGAAACAAATCTATATCCAAAGCAAAAAACATTCCCTCAGAAAATATCTGCAACGCTAAACATTAAGCCACCAAATGGTGAAAATTGTTCAATAAATATATATTTATTTTCTGGCAAAACCATATATCCTGGGCGTATGACAAATGAAATAGCACACAATCATAGTTACAAAACAACACTAAAAGCTTAGCATCCACCATTCCCCCCAAAAAACTATGGCAAAAAAAACATTTTTTTAACTGAGGTACTCCTTTGAGGTTGTAATCACTGAGGAGAACACCTAGATTGCAAAGGAATCCAATCAAAATGCCAGTTATCATGGATTTTACTTTAAATTTTTGCATTGCATTGCTTTTTAGTAACAGGGAACAGTATGTCTGTTATTTTTTTTCCACAGTTCTCTAAATGATCAGTCAGTTAGCTGTCACTATTCTGGTTCTACGGCTCCTTAACTTCTCATAAGTTGAGCACCCCTAGCAGCCACACATGTGTGAACGAACAGTGATGACGAACCTTTTAGAGACCGAGTGCCCAAACTGAAATCCAAACCCCACGTATTTATCTCAAAGTGCCGGCATGGCAATTTAACCTGAATTACACACACAAAACATGCAAATACATACTCTTCTTTCTTATAAGATAGCATAGGAGAGGGTATGGGGCACTGTGTGCAATCAGAAGGGAGGGGAATAGAACTGACAGCATTGAGAGCCAATAGGTTGCAGTTCTTTCCTCTGTGCTGGCTGACAGCTCGGGTACCCACAGAGAGGGCTCCGAGTGCCACCTCTGGCACGTGGGCCATAGGTTCACCATCACTGTACTATAGAAAATATGTTAAAACTTAGCATCATTACCAGTTACTTTAACTCCAAAAATAATTGATAGAGGTCAAAACCCATACAAGAATAATTAAAATGCATGTATGTCTCCATTGCATTGGGCGAACACCTAACAGCCAATGTGTCCAAAAACACAGGCTAGTTTTTGATGGGGTTTTCCCGCCATTTGTTAATTACTGCATGTTTTTATAAGGTGTTGACATGGCCAATTATTCCTATAGGGCACAAACTCCATAGTATTGAATGGGTGCATCAATATCATGTAAACAAACGCAGCAATTAACAAGGCCAAATTAAGTTGGGATGCGTTGTGGTGCAGTACGGGGATTTTGCAGCTTGTCGAAATTCCTGTCTTTGATGTGCGTCAAACATGGATATTTTGATGCAGTAGATACAAAGCCTAATGCTAAAACATTTTTTTTAGTAGAAATGAAGCAACAATAAAGTTTGCTTTATAAATTGATGATTTGCTCAAAATGTCCAAAATACCAATCCATGTGGTTAACTTGCTGAAAGGTACCAGGTAGAGGTGTACCAGTCGGGTGCTGAAGAGGCTCTTACACAGAGAGAAAACATTTAAACAAGAATAGGTTATAGGGCACAATGCTGGACACAAGTTTTCTTTCAGCCTAACATGCTTATGCAGTATGTAAGTTGCAGGCAAGTGGAGTAAGTGCTAATTGCTCAGCTTCTTCTATATAAGGAGAAATTCTTCACTGGGTAGCCCATGCTGGATCTGTGGGGTACTGTACTGTAGTGGAGGTTATTATGCTGATGGGTTGCTGTGTTGCTGTGCTGTGGGTTTTTAGGGTTTAAATCACTGGGGTGAATTATGATGCTGGTGGTTATAATTTTGGCTGGGAGTTACTACATTGGAAAATAATAAATACATCCCCTGACCATTTCATTTTAAGCCCCCATACACCTTAAGATCGATCCATACAATCTCCATGAGACCTACCAACAACTATGTAGTGCCGGGTCCTCCCTGATAGAATACATAGTGATTGGAAAGTTTAGAGAGGTCCTCATATTACATGGTTTTGGTAGAACAAAATTTGATTGTACAGAAATTGTATGAAAAGATTGTAAGGTGTATAGGGGCCTTTATGTAGCTTAGTTTGTCCTAAATCTACTGACTTTTTTACATGCAGATTTTACTGAATCTTTTTTATCTAATGCTGAATTTGACTCACCAAACTTATAATAGTTAAATGTTTGCCTTATCAATTGATATATTATGTAAAAGGAGGGTGTATAAAATTCAAAAAGTAGTTCAAAGTGTAATAACCTATATTAACCAACCACAATTCCTCTTAAGCAGTTCTATGTTTATTATCTTAACAACCAGATACCAATTACTGGTCAGTTGATATTAACCTAAATCTGGAGTAACAATGTTTTAACAGGCAGTGCTCCATACCACAGAAAATAAGTAGGTTGACCTCTGTGCTCTAATACATTATTTATCTTCCAGACGTGACATTCCTAATCTCCATATATAACTTTACCGATGTGACATTAGTATTCTGGGAAGTTAAATTATTAAAGATGCAACATCTAAACAGCAAAACATATGTCAAACCCCATAGTCCCCCAATGTAGAACTCTATAGAACTCATTAGAAACTTTCTTTTTTATTAATATAATATAATTTTATGCCCTAATCATATAAGTGCTAGATAAAATAGACCTCACTGTGCCCTCAGTGGCTTTCCCAGCTTTAAATGGGTACACCAGTGTCTTCTATTATAGTCCCAAAGTTCCATAAGCAGGTCATGTTTTCTAGATCTCTTCACACAATTGTAGATGAAACTGAGATCAATCAACACTGGTTTGCTGTTAATATAAATTATGAAAAACATGACATGATGAGGTCTTTGAGGAAGGAGCTGGGGAACTCCAACCCAGTAAATCCCATGCTACAGAAAGGGGTTAATTTATTTCCATTCATCTCTTGTAGAAGAAAACCTTTATGAACATTGCCCTCTGGCGGTGACTCTGTTTTAATACCACTCAACAAAATAGTAAAATTCAGTCCCTCACACATATATGACAATTAGGCTGTGGAATCAGAGGAATAGACAATATCGAAAACTGTCAGAGATGGATAGATAGAAAGAGATAAAGAGAGAGAGAGATAAAGAGAGATGAACCTTCTCTACTGGGTAGACTACACTGTTAAATTATCAGTAGTCAATGTTGAGTTTTCCTAACTAGATGGTCTTAGACATAGAGGTGTGATCTAACCACTGAGGGATCTTTTATGTTAAAATTTATTTCACTAACATATATATTCAATCTGGCAGTATTTTCACAATTTTAAGGTGCAGAAAGAAGGACCATTGTGCAGACCTCACTTATTGAACAATAATGAAAAGTGAATGACCTGGAAAATCCAAGTAAGCCAATAAATTATTATGGTTTAGTTAGAGGATGTCCAGCAAGGTCAATGAGTACTTACAGGTAATAGATTTTTTATAAAATATCTCAAATTCTAAAAAGTTGGTTTGAAATTCGGAGGTTTCATACAGCCAAGCATACACAACATGACTTTCCTCTGATCTTATTTTTAGCAGTAATAACAATCAACATATAAAATTGATCCTTTGCAATTGACTAAATGTACCATCCAATGGTTGGATAGTTGATGCCTTATTCCCATTTTTTCTTTCTAATATGTATCTGAAAATGTTAAAAGGGACTTTTTGAAAAATAAAAAAGGGTACTTTATATTTAACAATCTTATTGTAATCACCATTAATTCAAAAATAATCAATTAATAAAAAAATTCCAAACAGATTAAAATAAACTTACTGTCCAAATATCAACAGAAAGGAATACCTTTTAATGATGGATTTGAAGTTTGTGTCCACGTTTTGGAAAATATTGCATAATATAGGCTAAGTCATGCAATTCACATCAGAGTTCTATGTTGCATTAGGGTATGAGGAAGAACCTCCTGTCTGAACTAACAAATAAAATGTAGACCATATCGTAGTAATTCTATTATTTTCCTTGAGATGTTTAATTCAATAGCTGTTTTCTAATATTTAATTAAATCACATCCAAATATTGTCTCCTCTCTTTGCTTTTGTTAGAAAAGATGAATTTGCACTGCAGTGGGTTTCTATTTCTTTTACGGGGGTCAGATCTTGATGAGAGAGAGAGCGCAACAGAGATCAATAGCTATCCAGGAATTGATTAATCTACTCTGCTGTATGTCTCGGGGCCAAGCAGAGTGACACAGTGGTGACACTGTGGTGACACAGTGAATTAATGGGATGAGGAGAGAGGAAGAGAAGGGAGCCTGTTAGAACTACAGAGGATTGGGAAGATAGTGTACTATGCAGCTGTAGAAAAAAAGGGTTGTGTAAAAGTGTTCCACTGACCAAATACAACACTGACCAAATAGCTCTATGTCCCCTGTTTGCAAAGACAAGTAAACATTATTATGATAAGGTAATACATTTGACTTTGATATTTTCCCCTGATACTTCTTTTTACTAAATACACAGAAGGGGTTAATCCTTTTGCTTTTTCTTGTAGGTTGCTTGGTGATACCTGTGTCTGTGCAGCTTTGCAGGGCAGTAGGGTACCTACTGATTCTGTATGAACGAACTGACAGGAGAATTCATTGCCTGATTGCATGTTCAATGCCACAGGAACAGCAGCCGCTAAGTACTCTGTGGGCTGCTGTGATAGTGAATAGATGTCTGAATGTGGTTGCTATATGAAAAAAAACCTTACAGTTTAAAACTAAACATTATGGCATTTCTGAGCGGTGAATTAAAATGACAGAAGGCCCTGGGAAGTACTGAAACCATTGGCCCCTCAATAATTATGTTACTAAGAGGGGTATCTAATAACAATAGTTACTAGAATATGCTTCAGCTACATGTTATGTCGTATGTAGGGCTGTATTAGTTATATGAATAAATTAAGAAACTAATCCTATTATTTATATATTATTATTAACTATATTACACCACCCTCAAACTTTAGAGAGTTGTTTTTTCTTAGGCAAGCTTTAGTTTGAGGTGATGGGGAAATATTGTCTAAACCCAATTTAAAAGATATAAAAAAAATCTATATTTGCATATACTGTAAAGAAAAAAAGATAAGTAAAAATATTTATTCTCCTCCAGTTCTATGACTGCAAGATATGTATTCTTTCTTTGAGAATATTGTTTTTTTTTTACAATTTGGCTTAAATGCTCAGTATAACATATTTCACAACTTGGTAAACCTCAAAGAAAAGCGTTATTGTGGCACTGCAGGACAATTTAGTACCCTATCAAATACTTGGTGCTTCTGTGCTTAAGTGTGCATGTGACTTTATTTATATATACACTCAACAGCCACGTTATTTGGCACACCTTGCTAGTACCGGGTTGGACCCCCTTTTGCCTTCAGAACTGCATCTTCACCTTCATCCTTCGTGGCATATATTCAAAAAGGTACTGGAAACATTCCTCAGAGACATTGCTCCATAGTGACATGATAGCATCACGCAGTTGCTGCAGATTTGTCAGCTGCACATCCATGGTGCAAATCTCCCGTTCCACCACATCCCAAAGGTGCTCTATTGGATTGAGATCTGGTGACCATGCTTTCATGTGGTTGACGCCAAATTTTGACCCTACCATTCAGCAGAATCGAGGCTCATCCGACCAGGCAACATTTTTCCAATCCTCTATTGTCCAATTTCGGTCAGCCTGTGCGAATTATAGCCTCAGTTCCCTGTTCCTTAGCTGACAGGAGTGGCACCCAGTGTGGTCTTCCGCTTCTGTAGCCCATCTGCCTCAAGGTGCGACGTGTTGTGCATTCAGAGATGCTCTTCTACATGCCTTGGTGGTAACGAGTTATTTGAGTCATTGTTGTCTTTCTATCAGCTTGAACCACTCTGGCCATTCTCCTCTGGCATCAACAAGGCATTTGTGCCCACAGAACTGCCGCTCACTGGATGTTTCCCTTTTTCAGAGCATTCTCTGTAATCCCTAGAGCTGGTTGTGCGTGAAAATCCCAGAAGATCAGAAGTTTCTGAAATACTCACGCTGGCCCATCTGGCACCAACAACCATGCCATGTTCAAAGTCACTTAAATCACCTTTTTTCCCTATTCTTAAGCTTGGTTTGAACTGCAGCAGTTCGTCTTGACCATGTCAACATGCCTCAATCCATTGAGTTGCTACCATGTGATTGGCTGATCAGTAAATTGCGCCAACGAGCAGTTGGACAGGTGTGCCTAATAAAGTGGCCGGTGACTGTACAAGGATAATCACATGTATTGATAATCACAAGGATAGAGGAAAATCTTTTGCTGAATTCAGCTGAATCAATTTATATTCTTTGTCACTGCATCAATAAGTCATGATTCCATAGTTTTGGCTGGACATACACTTTAAACAGTTTTCTAATCAATTAATTTGTAGCAACTTAATTGTACTTTCATGAGTTAAAAGTAGCAGTTCCCATATATTCCTCAGCAAAGATATATTAGGGAAAAAAAATAAGACTCATATATTCTACCCTATATGCATAATAAAGTATCAACATAATCTTGATGTACCCATTTTCTACTGTAGGTCAGCAGAAAATCTAGTTTTTACAACTTGTTACAGAGTTTCAGTAGTTGCATTAGAGATAGTTAAGTATTTAATAATTCATTTTTCTATGCTGGATATTTTGGTAATCAAACTTTGAAAACTGTAATTAACCCTCCCTATACCTCTGTAGTTCCAGCACTTTGGAGCTTCCCTGCCAGGCTCTTTCATTGGCTGTTCATGCTGGTTCAGTCTGTTGGACATATCATGGGACATGGTACACCATGTATCTTCTGCATTCCGCCATTTGAAGTCTTACAACCTTTTATAACCTACTTCCCATTAGATTAGGATTTGTGCATTAAAAGTACTGCAATTTCAAAATATTTCTGCTTCCTGCCACTCCAGGGCTTACATTTGATAAGAATTAAGAAACAACCATACCCCTCAGCATAAGTATACTCATACAAAGCATTAGGTCTATCTGTTTGCCTCTTGGAGTGTACATTTAGATTTAAAAGCACAATGCACAAATAATTGAAAACAAAATTGGAAACTAAAGACAAAATAAATATTTATAATACATTGACTGTCTGGGCTTTTTATTTGGCTGATCTGTTAGCCCTACATAGTCCTTAGATCTGTCTGTAGACTGTCATTACTATGGTATGTAATTTAAAGGATGGGGCCACACCATGAGCATCTCTACTTATGCCTGTGATTGGCTGATCAGTAAATTGCATCAACCATGCAATGCAATGATGCAGGTAAACATCGTTCTACTTTTTGTACCATGGAAGAAAGTGGTCAGTCAGAAACTCCACATACATTTCAGTGGTAATTTTCACAGCTTCAAGGACCGACCAAAGGGACTAAAAGGATGGACCAGCTCTCTCCCTATGATTCCAGCCTGAAACATTAGGCTGTCACCTCTTTGCTGCAGTCTTGTTGTGACATGGTGTCTGTCCACCAATCATTCATTGTAGCGGGGTGCAGGGGTGTGCGCAGGGTGAATGTCCCTTTAGGACAGGGCCCCAGCATGCCACTGGTCCCTCTGAGGAAATAAAAGAGAGCCACCCAGAAGAGGCGGGGCTCACTTCGAGGATTGAGGATGTAAGACAGGTCTGCCCTGTGCCCCTCTCCTCTGCCGGACGTACCTTTCAGGTGCCAGGTGCCGACGTACGTACAGCTGGGAAGCGAAATGGTACGTGGGCTGGCTGCCCACCACTGACCCTCCTGCCTACGAGGAGTGCTCTACTCAGAGTGGGGTGGTACCCCCCCCCCCGCATCCTGCTGTGCCACGCTTGCTCATCTGCCGACCAACGGCCTCTGCCTCTGTGGATCGTGCCCTACTGCAGGACTATCTACTATCTACCTGCCCTGGTGGTCGTGGTTCATTATCCGGACTGGTTATAGAACTTGTTGCTCTGTTGTACTGTCAGCTGCCTAAAGTTGGACTCTAGCCTGTTTTGGCACGTGTTTGCTGGAGGCTGAGACCCCGCTGGGTCTCAGTGTGTTCGATAAAAAGTTTTATACCAACCTCAGCCGCCTCCGTCGCCTTGGTTGTCTCCTGTGTTGTTACAACATCAACTCTGTCCATCTGGACCATCTACAGCACTCATCAGTAAAGTAGGCCCACTGAAGCCATTTCTGCTTGTGAGCATTGATTAGAAGGCCAAATGGAAGGTTTATGCCTAACTACAATCCTCTGGGAGATCCAGAACCTTGATGTTCACAGGACATCAGAGGCACTAGCAACTTCAAATACTTGTTTCCTGCTTTGTAATAGTATTTTAGCAGCTGCTCTACATTTTCGTATATATCTAAGGTTCTCATACCTTGTTCAAGACATTAAACTATTTCCAGCTTTTCAGCAGTATAGAGATCTTTTTCTTTCCCATGTCGCTTGAAAATGGTGGTCTGCTTAGTAAGAAGTTTTCTAACCTGGCAAATGTATAATCACAGGTCCGAGTCTGAGATTGATTCTAGCAAAACAAAATTTTTCATCTTAATGACACTTAAATACAAGTTGCATTGTGTTAAAGTTAGCATTAAATAAAGTGACCGTATATAGTGATAATTAGCAGGGGTTGCTTAAGAAAGTAATTTTAATGGTTCCTACAGCCTGATTTGAAAACAATACAATATGGTGGGGTAGAATTATTATGACTACCTGAGAAAGCTTGACATTCACTTTTGGTCTGCTGAATGTAGCATTGAACATGTTGTGTATATATGTGTGTGTCTAATAAGTGTAAGAAATATCTCTTGATCATGTTAGGCATTTAGAGTTGTCCTCTATACAGTACTCCTTTCTTCTTGTCTAAAGAAGAGTAATTACACTCCCAATTTTTACCTTGGGTCTCTGGAATAAATATTTTAACATATGCTTATGTTAAAGCCCTCAGCTTTAACATAAGCATATATATATATATATATAAAAAAAATGTTTAACATATTTAAAAAAGAACTTGTGAATAAAATACAGTTTGCAGTTTCTGAACTTGTGTTCTTGACAGGCATTAATGTCATTAAAGTTGAGGTCAAAGATCTGGTATTGTCTGCCATCAATATGCCTTTCTTTTTTCTGGACCTGAATGCAAATTAATTTGGTTATCATTACAGATACTTTTCTTCCACCTTCACGTTATTAGTATTCCTTTTATATATATATATATATATCTATTGTGACAGGGAGCCTGTTAAATCCTCAACATGTATCCAGTATGGGAGGTATGTGTGTCCCAGATACCGGCAGTATGCAGAGTATTTCCCTATTCGACCAGCAGGGGGAGCTGGAATTGCTGGGCCTGGGTCAGGGTGATCACAGCTGTGCCCTGTGTGCTCATTAGCAGCTCTATATAACCTCCCCACCTGCTCAGTGAGAAGTCTCCACCCTGGGACCAGTACTGAGTATGACAGACTGGGGAGCAGCTTATACCTGTGTGGTAAATGAGGACTCTCTGTGTTGAGGTACATAGCCTCTGTTTCCTGATGACCACTTCTTTCTTTGGATGTGTTTACTTACTTGCTGTTCATGCTGTACATATTGTAAATAGACTTGGACAATAAACTGCACATTTGTTTTTCACCTTCAACTTTTGTTTGCTGTGCCTCTTTCACCTGCTGTGGACCCATTCAGGGGGTCCCATACCTTGCCGCTTTACTGCTAATCCCTAACAATATATATACCTGATATAACCGCTTTAGATCAGAAAAGCTTATTTCTACAGTTGCCAACACCAGCAATCTGCTTAGATAAACTGACAACCTCCCACACACCTGGAAGTGTCAAAAGTTTCAGTTACAGCTCACAGGTACAGTTTAATATCAAGTTTTTTTCAGAAATGGTCGCTTTAATAATGGGTGTCCTTGTTTTGTATTATGTTGCTACATCACAATACCTGGCCCAGAGATCACCATTTTGGCAGCTATAGTATATGCAATGATAAAAAAATTTTATCATAAGGTAATCATCTATAGGACTGGTCACACTAGCCTGGTATTAGATGCAGTATTTTTTATGTGGAAACAATATAGTCATTTTTCTGAGTTTAAGGGCCCATAAAAAAACACTGTGGTTTTATTAAGGCACAGAAATAAAAGCATAGAGGCCAAAATGCTATATCTGTCCAATCTAAAACTGGCATTTAGCATCTGGAAATGAAATTATCTTGTTGTCAAGAAAAGCTAAAAAAAATAGACATATCTTTTAAGTTAGAATGTTTCTCTGACCTTTGACCCAGTATTTTTTTTTTAACACTTGGGGGTATCGTTCTTTTATAACTCACCCACCCCCTCATTCTCATTAGGATGCAGACTGCAGACTAGCTGTAAGCAAGGTCTGGGAGCGGTGAAGGTCAGAACCAAGGAGCATTAATATTCATCCTAAATATTTTATCACTTCCAGCTCGCATCCCTATCTGCTTAACCCCCAGATGCCTGGTTTTCATAGGGTGATCACCCCTTGACTTTAGAGCTTGTAGGACTTGTAAATCCTGGGTGCAAAAATGGTACTGGTAATAGGTCAGGGAAGTCACAAAAGTTTCACCCCTATAGAAATCCTACATAGATATATATGTGTGTTCACTCTGGGTATAGGTGGAGAAAAATTTTACAAAGCATCTATGTTAACACCATAGAGCATTGTGTAGGATTGCCTATTTTTAGTGATGCATATGCCTCCAGAGGAAGATTATAACATAAAATACAACATTTATTCAATTTTTTTACTCAAATAATTGATAATAAAATGGTGTCTTATCATTTCTTCCCCCAGCCTGTAGAAATTTTCTTGTTACTTGTTACCATCGCTGTTCCCCATGGTAAAAATGGCCACAGAAAATACTGTTTATCTCATTTGTAGGGACAATTGAGCAAGTTGCTGCTCTTCTGGCGGCTCTTGGGCTTCTTGTGAGCAGATAGATATCTCAGTACATGAAGTTGAGTGTTACAGAGTCTCTTTCAGCCTGAGCTCCAAAGAATCAATCAGCAGACTGCAGTGCCAATCTCTAATCAGCAGTCTGCGCCCCCCGGCACTCTCATCATCCGCCCTGTCATATCTCTCATACTCCTCCCTCTCATCTCTCCTTGCTCTAGGATTTGCTTCCATTTTTTTTATTCTGAATCATTCCTTCACTGCCATCTCCCTCCCTCCCTCTGCTTCCCTCATATTCTCCGCACCCTTTCATTCTGCTATCTTTCCTAGTCTCATATATATTCTATCACTTTATCACATTATCTTTTAGTATCACTCTTCCTTTCTGCCTTAACTTACACTATCATTTATCTAGCTGTCATTCACATCCTCCCTCATCTATCATTCCACTCTGTAGATTTCCCATTAAAGACTCCCACTTTTTGGTATAGTATGGTGAAAAGCTCAATCACAGTTTTCAACGCATTCCAAATGCTTATTCTTAATTAGCTATCCCAATAATAACTCAATATCCACAATCTTTATCCCATAATCTGTTTTCTTGCCTTGTTCGCATTAAAAACTTCATTATAATGTAATTGGAGATTTTGTTAAAGAAAAAAGAAGTGTAGATGTGAGTCCTAAGTGAATGACATTTAATTTACTTGAGTACTGTTGCAACATAAACAATCATCATGTTTTTTTTCCCATTAAATACTGTTTTAACCTTTTTGCATCTTTGTATTACATGGTCACAGTTTGAAGTCAGTGAGCTTGTTAATTTAAAACATCAGTTTACAGACACGGACACACATTTCTCTGGGAATAAATTGAGAATAATGGACACAAGGAAAGTTACTGTTTTAAAGTAGATGTAAACCTTTAGTCTGGGTGCATATTTATTTGGTTAGCCAATGCACATGCATTGCTGTAGACTACAGATTGCATTACCCTGCTCTACTATAGGACAGCCCATTCACTTTATGGCAAAGGTGGACCACATTTGTGTTATGTCTAACAATGTCTATCTTTATCCATTATAAGGGAAGAAGTGGCTTTCATACTGATCCTCTTCTATGACTTCTAGCATGCTAGTATATGTTTGGTAGCTTGGTCCGGGTATTGTGATGGAATGTACATCTACATCTGTAAGATTCATGTTTTTTTTACTGTGAATGGGTTTAACAGTATGTTATCCTTCAGTTAAATGTACTGAATCATTTCATGCATCTCAGATCCTTGTACTGTCCAATAAAGAAGTTTGAAAATTTGAAAAATATATATCATATATACTCATGTATATACATAATTATTATTAGCAACTAAAATGTGCTGAAAACATAAACATTTAGCTTAAATTCGAGACAGGAGTTAAAAATCACGAAATTTTGAAGCAGACTGAAAACCCCTTGAATAAGGTGTCATCACAGCAATTACTGTAGATTTAGGAAAATGATTGCTCTAGCACATTTAGTTTTTGCATAAATTAAGCTTAAAATCTAAATTCCAAATGTAAAATTATAGCAAAAATTTTATTTTCTTTATAATGTTCCTACAATTCTTCTCTACATCTCAAGCAATTGGCGATTATTGGCTAGTTGAAATAATGACATCCCAAAACAGAAGCACATTTGCTGTGCTGTGCTGTGCCTTAGCAGCTGCATTTGCGACACTTTTCACCAAGTGTTTTTGGTAAATTTAGGTTCCTCAGCTCATATTCAGGTTGGCTTATACTCAAGTATATGACATTGACCTGTACCATGTTCTGGATGACAATCTCTCTGTACAATTTCCTTTAGATCTACCAATAACTATGCAGTATAGTGGCCTCCCTGATAGAATACATAGTGATTGAAAGGTGTAGAAAGGTCCTCATATTGCATGGTTTCTGTAGAACAAAAGTTGTTGTACAGAAATTGTATGTTAAGGTTGTAAGGTGTATGGGGGCCTTTAGAGGACCCTTACTGAAAAAGCTAGTTGGGGCTATGATACTCTTCAATTGAATTTTGTGAGTCTCTTCCTTGGAACAAGTATTAAAAAAGTATGTCTAAAGATGGGCATAGACGGGTCATTTTGCCGTCGACTGCATGATGACGTCATCATGCACAGCCGCTAGTGCCGAGAATCGGCCGGGCACCCTTTGTGTGCCAGCCACTACTAATGGGATCAGATCTGAAGTTACCGTCATGTGCGATCCGACATGCGCCAGATTCTTGGTCAATATGACCAGTTGGCACACCCGATTCCCTGCCGACACTACCGCCACTTGATTGCAGGAACGCGCACCGCTGTCGTATCGGGCAGGAATTGGCCTGTCTATGCCCAGCCTAACTTTTGTCTGACTATACTGCTGTACATAAATCTAGGCCAATGACTGCACATGCACTAACATTTATAAGCAAGCATGGCAGCCAGCCAACAAGCATTGTTACAATGATGTAATTAGTAGTAGAACCCATATTTTTATTTATATAACACTTTCATGCTTGTTGCTTTCATGGTAACACACAGTGTCAATTATTTTACACTTTCTCCTTTTATTATTGAATAGAAATGTTTGGTTTTTCCTGGGGAGGGGGGGGGGGGTGGATTCTAGTCTTTTAGAAATAGTAAGAATTGTGTTGACTGACAAGTGATGTACAGAGGCTAGGGATATACAAAGAAAGGCAATAATAAGAGTTGCAGATTTGACAGAAATTCTGTGTACTGCATTGAGCTCTCTCAATGGACAAGATAGCAGAACTCCACTGAATAAAATACAGAATGTATGTATTTATATGTATACAATTATTATTACCAAAAATCAGGTTGCCTAGGAGACTGCTGGCTTGCATATTGGTTGTACTAGCGTTTAGTCTAGAGAGTCTGGTAGAAGTGAGAGGTTCGTGTGATAGAAGCGTGACTATGGTTGATGAAAGGATTCTAGGGCACACAGATTAGAACATTGGGAGAAGTCTCATGACATTGTATTGATATGAGATATTAAGATATTAAGATATAAGTGGTGCTAATTAAGCACAGAAAATAAAAGGCTGTGGTGTGCCAAATAGCTGCCTATACATTTAGCACTCGTATGTAAGTGAGCATATTGTATGGCAGGAATATCAATCTAGGTTTATTCCTACTAATGTAAGAACAGATTTAAATGTGAAATGTAAATCACCATATTATGCATTTATTTTGTACAACATAGTGTAAAAATATTTAATATTTAATATGTTTAGACAGCATAGTGTAAAAATATTTTTTGTTAAAAAGTATATAACAATGAAAATTAGAACTTTTTTCAAATTCTTAAGCCGGCCATAGACATGCTAATTCCTGGCAGTAGTTGCAGGCGATCGACCGGCGTGTGCGCTCAGGCCAAATGCATGGTGGTTGGTCGCCCGCAACTACCGGGGAGCCCCCCTTGCAGTTTCGACCCAAGCAGCCGGCAGTTTGTGACGGTACTTTTTGTGGCCGATCCTGTTGTAGTCAGACTCCCCCTCCAAGATAATTGGCTACAATCTGCCGGGAATCCCTGTGTTAGTGGAGCACACAGAATTCCCATCAGTTCTGCAGTTGACTTCTCACAGCGTGGCGACGTCACATAATGAGTCTGCTACATGCCGGCCATAGACGTCTCGATCCATGGCCGGCTTGTAGCAGACTCATAACAGCGTCTATGGCTGGCTTAATTCTTTCAAATTACTGTTACATTTTTTGATAGAGCTTATAAAAGTTAGATACAAGCCTCCCAAATTAGCTTTCAACACATTCAACTTGTACACAAACCCCAAAGGATTAGCATGTAAAAATAAAAATTTTGCAACTCAACAATGATTCTTTTATATATTCACTTAAAGCAGATATATACTGGCAGAGAACCCCTCAAGAATCTCGCCAGAATCTTTAAAAAAAATCTTCTTTTCCCTGAAGCCATATGAGAGATTCTATATTTAGCAGTCAGTCTTCAAGTGGTTAATTAACTGCAGTTTCATTAACGGCCACTGGGTGGTTTTTAAATGAGGAAAACAAATCTCTATAGCATGTGTGAAATAAACGTGTGTTAAAGCCTTTTAACGACTGTTACAGCTGTCAGGTTTTCTACACTTCCACAGGCCTGTCAGAGGGGAGCAGTGACAAGGGACATTGTTATTTTTTTAGATACAGGTAAAGCTGGCCATAGATGTGCAGAGTGTTGGCAGAGCGACAGGCACTGCGCTCAAGCAACGTCAGTTGATTGGACTGGGAATCGATGCGCACAAGTGTGCACATTGATTCCCATTCAATACTTTTGATGAGGACGCTGGTCCCCATCCAAAGTATTTGCCCAGTATCGACCAGTGAAAAAGGCACATGTCCATTCTTTATTCGATGGCTTTTTTTTTGTGATCGGGATCGATGGCTCCATGTGGGCAGCCTCGATTTCCGCAGGATCAGAGCCGTGATTGCACACGGTGACTGATCTTGGGTAAATACACCTCTAAATCAACATGTGTATGGGAAGCTTAAGGCATTTTATATTTGTTTCCAAACATGATCCCTATACTGGGGGGGGGGGCTGCAAGGGACATAAAGTATAAAAGGTGAGTATAGGCCCCCATTTTAAGTATTTATAATTGCTTTTTTTGTAGTAACAAATGCAATAATTAAAAGAATACAGTAATCGTTTCACAGATTTTAGTAGTTGCCAATTTTTATAGAGGTCTCTATATCAGACACGAAGAGGGAGATTAAGATTAAAAGAACAGAGGGTTATACAAGTTATGGCAATACACTCTACAACCTAATGTTAATAGATGGTATGGTTAGATTGTAATATGTTGGCCTTTGCTTGCTTGTATTATTCATTTCTAGTCTACAGTTAAAGCTGGTTTAAGAACTCTCTAGCTGAATCCCATTGTTTCTGGAAGTGTCAATCTCCTGTGCCCCCATAATGCTGGCTCGTCCCGTCCCTTGGGTGGTCATCAGAAACAACCACTTAGTTCTTTGAAAGGGCAGATTTATCTAGAAGTGTTGGCTTCATGTTTCTTTAGGTGACTACTCTTTTTAATCAGATTAGGGTTCAGCAGTGTGGTTGGTTTTGTTATTTTTTGGTGGCTGTTTTTATTTGCATATACAGATTGCTGACAGGGTTGCATTATAAAAAGGTCAGCTGAACATAGCCAGCCTTTTATATAGTGTCCCCTGGCACCAGTCTGTAAACAAGCCATAAATACACAGTAGAGATGCATTAATACTTCACAATGGTAGAAAACTGTCTGCTGCATAATGGTACCCATACATGGGTCAACTTCAATCTCAGATTCGATCGTATTGTGCGATTTAAAAATCAAATGTTAGTCTAAAATCAATTGATTTTACCACCACACAGTGTGATCGATTTAAAACTTACTGTTTCCTTTACTTAGATTGGTGTGCATGCTTTATAGTAACATGGAATACCAATTGCTCGAAATACCTACAAAACCCGTCAGATACTTGTATGATCTACTGGAATTTACCAAAATGTCCGATCAAGACAAGGATGGCTCTACAATGTAGGGACAGAAAATGTGACAGTCTGTAGACCGATCCTAAACATTTCATTTGAAAAAGTTGCTGTTCAGATTCTACAATCAGTTATAATGGTAGGTGTTAACAAAGCTGTTTGGACTAACTGCCATGAGGTGGTTCCAGACTTTTCCACCCTTTAACAACTACCATCCAATAGAAGAGCTCACGGATAGTAAACCATTAAGCCTTCAAATGAGCATTCATGATCCTTTACTTTTGTATATTTTTATTGCATCTAATATTCACTTCCAAAGCCGGCCATGGATGGGTTGATTCCTGCTAGATTGATTGACGCTCGATCTGCACATGGTAATGAGCGTGGTGATGCATTCAAGCGTTCATCGATCAAACTGTAAATTGATGTGCACCACTGTGGTTGGAGGGGGGGGGCTGGTCCCCATCCAAAGTAACCTGGGGGAATGGACCTGTGTGATCAATTTGTAAAGGGATCAATCACTCCATGTGGGCAGCTTCAATTCCTAGAGGATCGATCATGGCGAACACACATGGAGATCGATCTTGCTGTAATGGACAGCCGGCTTAACAAAAAATTTTCTAGTTGTTTTTAGTTTCCTCGTCATAAAGCCATTAACAAAGTTCTACCTTTTTACAGATAGTTATTATACAGTGTATATTTTTATTTAATGCATTCTCACCACTCCCACACATAGCACACGTCTACTGAAAGTGGCCCTGACAGATTTTACAATGAATTTTGCATTGTTCTTTTACCAGTATGGCAACCAACCACTGATTTATAATCCAGTTACCCTGCCAGTCCAGTAGATGTCCCCAGATACCTATTCTTTTCATTTAATAAAAACTGATGTCTTGCAGGGTGTAGTAAATGTAATTTCATATTGATTCATTATCTTTCTAGCTATATTAGACACATTAAAATAACCAATTAAAGGAAACAAATTTCGACAAAAGAGATTGGCATTGTCAACTTTTTTTTTTAAATGCCTGGTTGACATGCTAATCCACGGGCTTCAATAATTTTTGAGTCCCTGACCTGAAACAAATATGCAAATTAGGAATTCTTACTCTGACTTTGCTTTCTGTGTTGCTGGTTTGTTCTAGATTTCAGTTTAAATTCAGTTAGTTGAACAACAAGATTGTGTAGAAATGTGAGGAACTTTTTTTTCTTTTTACCACAGTCACTTCATTTCAGGGGCTCAAAAGTAATAAGACAAATGAAATAAACAAAAATTAAATGTTCATTTCTAATACTTGAATGAAAACCATTTTTTGGCAATGGCAGCCTGAAATTTTGAACTCATGCATATAACCAGACGCTGGGTTTCCTCCTTTAAAATGCTCTGTCAGGCCTTTACTGCAGTGGCTTTCATTTGCTGTATTTTATATGTAACATAAAGGCCAGAGGTATATATTAACACTTATGGGAAATGGCAGGGAAAGATGGGCTTTTAAGGCACTGGACTCGTTTCAAACGTAAACAATCAAAAGTTTATTAAACAAAAGGCCAACCAGTACCAATCAGGTTGGTCCATAGTACATACATAACTATGTCCAGGGGTGCACATAACTTTTTTAGTGAGCTCCTCAGATGAGTACCAGGAGATAATGTTTGGTACTCATCCCATATGTAGGGTGGTCTTCCTCACTGTCCTCTGCGTCAGCCTCCTGCATGGTAGTTTCTGCTGCAGATTGACCCCCTGTTACTGATTTAGCCTCCTATTAGCAGCCTCCTTCCACAGGTCACCAGCTGGCTTTGGTTCAATGTAACTTTCACAGTACAACACAATTTGAACCCCCAAATCTCAGTATATTACTCTGACTTTCCCCCAAATCTCCAACACTCTTATAAGTCCAAAATTTTTTTGAAATTGCATTCCCAAATTGACACCCCTAACTGCAACCTTTTATAGTTATTAAAGCTTTCCTGCGGTTTTTCAGGTGACATAAATTGTATATGTTTAACAATAAAAATTGCCAAAGAATTTTGGAAATAAAAAACCCATTTACAGTCGTGTTTAAATTATGTGTATGTGGAGCTGTAATCTCAACTCAAGCTGCAATATCAGCTTCAGCCACCGGGTGTCACTACAGAGCGCTTGTCATCAGATCACACCACAAGAAGAACTCAGCAGGAAGAAGGGGGAGGAGGGGTACGGAAACTCCGTGAATCTGTTCACTGACTAGTCCGCAGAAGCGATTCGGATGGACAAAACAGGTACGCAGAGCAGGTTTTAAGACCTAAATGTGTACCAGCGTACCACTTATGTGCATCCCTGACTATGTCAGTCATATTATTGGAAAGTACAGCACCATACTTGTCTTGAAATTCTTGTACC
>CM070033.1:111236043-111248041 GCA_036250615.1 Ptychadena robeensis | reverse complement strand
ACCCAGACCGGGGACCCCGATGGCGCCGCGCTCTCCCCAGGGCAATGCTGAGGCTGACAAATTGACTGTATAAAGTGTCAGTATAGTCTGTAGCATGTTTAGCAGCTGACAAATATGACATGCATTGTTATATGGAAAACTGGAAGATTTACACAAAGAAAAAAACCATCATGAATGAGTTATGGAAACCATTATATAGACATTCTTTAGAACCTGTATGAAGCAGTTATATGGATAGATTCTAGAATTTATAAGGGGCAGTTATATATAGAGACAGCTGGTTATGTGGAGACGTTATATGGAAACGTAGTTTCAAAGTTGCAATAAACAGGTGCCAGCAGTAATATATTCAAATATTATGGCTGTCGCTCAACAAGTGAAAAGCTTCTAACAGCAGTAATTTAGAGAATGAAGGTGTTTAAGCCTTTTGGCTGCTTTAACCTCCATGGCATGTCCTATTTATTCCGGAATTGGGTGCCAAAAGAGGTAAAAAAAATTTAAACTGATTACTTCAAACTTTCCCCCTTGGCAAGTCATCAATGGATGTGTGGGCTTGGGATGCATATACGTGTCAAATAATACATGCACAGGCAGCATGTCAATGTACCCAGTGATGATGCCATCAGGGTCATTAAGGCTGCCTGCATCTATGCGTGTTGTTATCTAAGATGCAAAGGTGTCCCAAACCATGAAGAAGCAATCTCTGTCCAGTGTCGCTGGAAAAAGTCACAGGATCGCAGTTAACAGGTAAGCTGCCCCAAGTGTGGCTCAGGGTTACCGATTTTTGCAGAAATACTGACAGGGGAGTTAAGATACTGTCTGTCTCTCTACAAGGTGTCTGAGGCAATCAACACATTGGGGGTAAGAAGCTACTCCATGTTGTATTATCTATATTTAGATTTTGCCATAATAGGTCAAGCTCCTGCACTTCTTTCCCCGTGTCTTGCGCCTGAAATTAGTAAAGTAAGCAGATTGTTGGCCCCACTAACTAGTACTATGGTTTAGGGGGCAGAAATGATTGAACAAAAATTCCACTTCTTTGAGTGCTAATAGATGCACACTGTCAGCGATTTTAGTGTTCAAAAAGAGCATAAGGTGGTGTATGGAACCAGGGGGGAATTCACAGGGTAAACTACAGGTAATGAAATGGTAAATGCGTCAGTATAAGGGGTGCGTAGCTCGACCTTGGGCTCTGTAGATTGTGTCCCTGTTCCTATAAACTAAAGACAGACAGATTCATACCTGTCATCCCTCCCATTTTGGATGGGAAAATCACAATTTTTATGTGGCTTTCCCAGCCAAATCGAGATTTCAATAAATCTCTGAATTTTTCTGGGATTTTGAAATCGGGCTAATTTAAGAGGAAGGGGGCATTACTCTCCCTCCTCCTTCCCATCCCAATTGTGAAGATGATGTTGGGGGTGGGACATTATTAGTTAAAGTAATGCCCTCTCCCTCCTTAATTAGGCAGGTACTAAATAGGAGGGCAGGGACTTTAATCTCCTGATACCGGAATTGACCTCAGTGATCTCACTTCCGGTATTTGTAACGTAAAATACGGGAAGGGTCGTCACATCCCTTATTCCTGTGCGGCGGTTGACAGGTATGCTAATACAAGTTTTGGCCTCTTTACTGGTAAAAAGCACCATTATTGATATAAATACTGTAATCTGTTTGGATAACCTGTACCACTCTTTTAAAAAATATGGTGAATGGGCGAAACACCCAGAGGGTAAAGCAAGTCTTTTAGCCATGTATAAATATATCAATTCTATCATAATTAGGAATTGTGTCTACTGCTGTCCACGTACATGCAGCACAGGGAATCAAGGCGCACGCTGGCACATTTGCTGGGCATGGGGCTTAGGGCGTGCTCCCGTCACAGCGGCGCGCCTCATGCAGTAGTGGAAAGATGTGGAAAATATGCGTCTGAACAGCTTTGGGCACTGTTTTCCTGCGTCTTGGAGACACCTCCATTGTCACACAGCTTCAAAACAACCCCGCGGGCGTGCAGCTAATAATACACATAGTGGAAAAAGACTTAGGACACAAGCTTTTACCATAATTTTGCTTTCCTGACTGGCTGCATGTCAGTCCAATTGTTGCTGACATGCAGCTGTCAGGAATATCAGAAAATTCTATCATACTTACCATAATTTTCCTTTCCTGACTGGCTGCATGTCAGCAACAAGTGGGCTGACATGCAGCCAGTCAGGAAAGGAAAATTACGGTAAGTATGATAGAATTTGGTTGGAAAGCTTGGTGTCACCATCCTTTGGGAGTGCAGGGGTGTCACGCCAATGTGGATCGCCGCAATATGTTATTGATTGTATGTTTTAGGCATACTGAACAAGGGCCAGATTTGACCCCAGGGCCAGACTTGAACATGCCTGCAATGTGGAAACTACTGCTGGAGATAAACTGCAATATAAATTTCATTTTATATTCTGCCTATAGTTCCACTGTAATGCCTAAACATCAAAGGTTGTCTCTGTGTACATTCAAGGTGTGAAGCAGTAAACAGACACTGTGTCCTCTGTATTAGAAGTCATGTTTTACTGTACTTCATGGCTGAAGACTCTTTATACATATATTTGCGGGTGGTAAAAAATATACTGTATTATCAGCATTTAGCCTGCTGGCATCCAAGCTATGCTCACCTTTATTTAATTACAATGACAGTGGAATTTTTGCAGATTAAATAAATTAAAACAGGAATGTTACATAATTGGCACTAACAGCACCATTTATATTTGTCTCACATTTTATTATATGCGTTAAATTGGCAGGTACACACATGATAAGAGGAAACATGTTTTGTTTTGAGCACATGAAACCATGGTGACCAGTGGTGATAAAATGAGGCCTAGAACGCACCTTGTCTGAAGGAGTTCATCATGTATGAGACAGAGGAGACCAAGAAGCTGCAATTAGTCTGATTAGCTGCCAATTCCTTTTGTTTATCACGGTTATAAAAGACTAATACGCTGAAAATGCAGGTTGATTTTACGTATTAGAGCTGCTAAAGCCATTTACAACCATGTAAATAAAACACCCAGAAAATGAGCTGAGATTTCTTTTACTGCGCACTGTGTTGCTCTGTTACCATTCATTTTCAGTGTCAGAAGGTGAACTGTGGCAAAAATATATCTTGTCCAAATACAAAAGCCATGTGTTTTCTTTCTCAAGGACCCATTCACGCTTATGCATTGAAAGAATGCAGAGGACCAAGCAGCCCATTGAATTAGGTCAAGGCTTAGTGCACCCCGTAGTCCATATGTGTAAGAATGTAACACAGAAAGAAGTATTATCGGCCCCTGTGTCTTGGCGTGCTTTGTATGTGTATTCCACATATGTGCAGATACCCAGCAGAAACGTCACCTTTGTGCAGGAGCTTCTCTTTCTTCTACCTCTACAAAACAACCACCTTCTCTAAATTGATTTTCTTTTTTATTTAAACTTAAGTGTAGCTAGGAACAAAAAGCATTAACTATATGTAGACATTTGCAATTATCATTAAAGTGAACCTACCACCTTGCAGGGAACTTTAAAGCTTCCAATAATTAAAACAACCACTGCTCAAAAATAAAAACAATATTTCTGACAGCAGGAGGGGTGATTTTTCAGGGATCGCCCCTCCCGTTGTGTGAAGTCCAGTGGTGGCCAGTGTTATGTAAATACTCACAGTCATGTGGGATTTTGATGGCACCGTCACATCCGCGTGATGTAATGAAAGCAGCTCCATATAGTGGCCATTTTCTAAAATTACAGCTACATCGTCAAAATAAAGTACTCCTGAAGAATGGGCAGAACCAGCTTCTCTTCGCCAGTACTAAACCTGCTGGCATCAGGAATGAAGAAGTGTGTAAGGTAAGTACTTTTTTTTATTTTGTAGCAGTTTTCACAGCTGTTAATTGTGAGTATTATGTCAATTATGTGTGTTTTTTTATTTTGAGTATAGAACCGCTATACCGAGTATTGTAATCATGTATTGATACAGTATGAGCGAATGTGAGAGTGTTAACTCCAAATGTAATGCTAGCCATACAGGTGTAGATTTTTGCAAATTTGATTGAGATATTCGATTATTTGATCAAATGATGATCGTGCATACAGTATTATCGAATGTATACAATAAATTTTATTCAACTAAACACAAAGTTGGATGAAAACTCGTATATACTAAAATATAATTATTTTATTTGATCGAACAATAACAATTGGATGAAATTATTTTAAACATTCAATATGCATTAAATGGTTACCAATTCGATCAAAATTTACCAACATGTCCAATAACTTTAGATCGATTTTTTTTATTGATATATGATATCTGTACATTTTTATCGATCAAACAAGTGGTTCGGTTTTTTTCAACTGAAAATCAATCTGTTTCAATTGATCGAATGAACATATCAAACCATGTATGGCTACCTTAATTCTCCTGCTCCCCATTCATATCTGAGACTGTAACACTGACAAGTAACATACAAAAAATGGATAACTGGGAAGGATTTGTGCACTTTTCTGATTTCCTTACCTTAGTCATATGTCACAAAGATAGTCTATGGACAATTTTTGAGAGAAGACGGTTAACGTTCCAGTTTTTCTTTGGAGTATGGGAAGAAATCAGAGTACCCTATGCAGATTGGGACAATATACAAACTCAGTGCAGATTGTGGCAAGGTTAAGATTTGAACCCGCTACTAGCCACTAATCCACCATGGCAAACAATGATTTATTTGAAACTTATTAATAAGGCATGCTCTGAATACATTAAGAAAGTTCGTTGAGTGTCTCATAGATAATATAGAGGTAAGCGTTTTAATGGTGGGCAGCTATGTGGCAAATGAGATTTAATGTTTAAGTGTAAAGTTGGGCTAATATATACAAATAATATTTTTTAAAAAGGAATACAAATGAAGAAGCCATTTATCTGGGAAAACATATTTATTTGCCTGAATTTCCAGTTTAAGATATCACTGCTCTTCTATTCTTTTTACTTGGCAGAAAATCCTTCTTAACTCTTTCTTTAGGGCTGGTTAGAAGCCTTTGGCTCCGGGGTACTTGATTGACAGAAGAGTCCTAATATTCAGTAATCATATTGATACACTGGTTTATTCAACTGTTCTTGATGAAGGTTCAGAGAAGTTATCCTATGGAATGTCCCTTTAACAAGAAGAGGCCATTGGATTTGAGATAGATGAGATCTTTAGTATTCTGCACTTAGGTGTGGAGTAATTGTGAGGTTCAAAGACATGGATTGGAGTGCACTGCACTATACAAAATAGGGGCTTGGTATTTCGAGCCCCTCTCCGGGATTTACAGTATATGTAGTATACACAACAGATCCTTATTATGACTAGGTATTTCATGGATAAGTCCAGAGCCAAGAATGCCGGTCTTTAAGGGTGTCATTAGACATTAACACAGATGGGGTGACGGACCCTCTACAAGGGTAGCAAAATTCTGGGAGTTACAAAAAATGTGCTGAAAAAGCCCCCCTCGGCTTATACTCAAGTCAAAGTCCCACTGTGTGGGAGATCAGCTGGTGTAATGTAAGCAAACGGCACGACACCACCATCTAGTGGACTATTTTTACTGGAGAATGTGAAATTTCAATTAGAAAACTTCACTACTTTTTATTTAAAAAATGAAAACAAGTTTCCATTTCTGTTCCATGTATTGGTCCCAAAAATAATAAAAATAAAGACTTGAATCATAAGAAGTGCCATGAAAACGCATCCTATGATAACAATAAACCTGTGCTCTGTTTAACTTTTTTGAGGGTGTAACACTTAGATTCACCTATTTGATTAAGTCCTAGGAGCAGTAGTGCTTTCTCTATATTTTTCTCATTTAGAAAACGTCACTATCTGACTTTACATTTCTTTTTTACTTGAGTCAATGTTTTCCCTGTTTTTGTAGATAAAATTAGGTACCTCTGTTTATATTTGGGTTGGCTTATACTCGAGTATATACGGTTCTATTTTCTAACAATTCTCCTTCAACAGTGTTTAAACCATTCTGTTGATATGACAGTGTAAACTTATAGTTTGATAGTTGATTTTTAACAGCTTTCCTAAATATATATATAGTATTCTACTTTTCTTTTGTGTACAGATGTATTAACCTCATCTCTATGGAAATGACATGCCTAGATTTATAAAAATTATATTTATTTTCATTCCTTTTGTTTGTCAGTCCTTGTCTTTCTGCCATTAAACAAATTGCAGACATACTTTGTACTGTGACTTCCTGCTTCTGCTGGTTTTCTATTTCTTTGTGAAACTTATGACCTTTACACACAAATTCTCACTATTTATAAATGTCAAAAAGGAAAAAAAATCACAGTATCCAGAGGGAGTTTTGCACATTAGAGTATAAAGTGCTCATGTCCAATTCACAGGGCAGAGGCTGGTTCAACAACATAATTGTTCTGCATGAATAAATAGGGTGAGGTCACCCAAGAGGCGTCAGAACTATGATGACATTACTACGGCTGCTGCTTGCCAATATCATGCTATAATTGCTGTTATAACATATCTGCACTGGGAGCTTTTACAAGATGCTCACATATGAGGAAGGTTCCAGATCCTTTCACAAGCACATTAACTGAATATAAAAATAAAAATGGAAAGTAAATCTATTGTTATGCTGACCATAAACCTTAAATTTTGAAATTTTAGAATTTACGGGTAAAAAATCAATCAATCAATCTCCCTGATAATGATTCAGTCATTTACCCGGATTACTGGTAGCAGGAGGCTCCCACCATTAGCTTTGTACTTCTCGATACAGTACTAAGTTATGTGGCTGTTCAATTCCTTCTGCTTTCATCTGCAGTTACACCAGTGCTCAGTCAAGAAAAAAAATGTGCATTAGTGATCAAAGTTCAATTTTCAATGAAACATCAGTCTTGAATGCCAAAGTTCTAATCAAATATAACATGTAACATTGTATGATCAAATTTTGCTGGTACATTCTATTACCAATCCCTTATTTCTGTGAATGAGAAATACATTAAATATTGACCCAAAGTCATTTTATTTCACCAGCTTTATTTTGACTCAGAAATTTCAAAACATTTATAACATACTTATGCAGTATAAGCCAACCCAAATATAAGAGGGGGTACCTAATTTTATCTACAAAAACTGGGAAAACTTATTGACTTGAGTATATGCAGATAGTGGAAAATGCAAAGTCAGATAGTAGAGTTATCATAATGAAATTCCACCATCTCCAGTAAAAATTTTGTTTACATTTTATCAGCCGAACACGGGAATGCCGCAGATAGGATACTGAATACACATCAGACCATTCACAGAGGCTGCCAGCGCCTGCAGAGAGATCATAGAACACCCGGACAGGTAAGTGGGACCCTGACTCTGCTGACTCAAGTATAAGCTGAGGAAGGCTTTTTCATCACATTTTTGTGCTGAAAAACTCACCTTTTACTTGAGTATATATGGTAAATTGGTTTTTATCCTTGAATGTGAAGTTTAGGCCTCAATTAAATACTTTCAGGAAACCCAATGTTACATTTGTTGTGGAGATGGTTTTAAAACTTAATTAAGTTTAATATTGTTAATAAAGACTCCTACAGCAATCATTAAGAGTCATTGAGGGAGCCCTGCCCCCAAAATGCGGGGAGTTAGTGTGACCCTGAACTGAAATATCACCCATTGAATAAGCAAGACGAACTAGGTGGAAAAGAAAGGGGGTTACAATTTTAATTCATCCATGATAGTACAATATGGCTAAAAGCAACTTGATCACTGGTTTGCCAACCAGTTAGAGGTCTAATGATCTCAAATCAGATCAGACCAGACCATGCCCATTGTGATCATCATCACAAAGTATTAAATGTCCACATGTCAAAGGTTCCACCATAAAAGTGGATAATTCTTAGCTGTTGGCACATCCACATGTATGCTTGGCCCCTCAACACGTTTCGGCCCCTCGGCCTCATCAGGAGGGGATAATGTGCAGCCAGATATAGAGTCAATAGTATTGTACAGGTGTCACCTACGTAAACAAAAGTGACGTGTTTAAGACAATGATAAATGTGGTAAAAAATTCTCAACGGTTATCATAGGTTTCATTTCAAATCTTTAGCCAGAAACATGATGAATCACAATTCAGATGTTAGAAGTCTGTCCCCATAGGTAAAATTTTCAGTTCAGATAAGTATTAGAAGGACATATCCTTCTTAACAGTTATATGGTAAATGCTGTTGATTGCAAATTACATACCATGTGTGTCCAATGGGCCATCATCCTAAGCACAGGAATGCCAGTGGCTGGGATAATAACAGCTGGGTTATGGTGCATCAAAAGGGTACAATGTTGTTCAAAATATAATCTAAAAAGGTACACGGTAAAATATTAGGAACCTTAATGGTTCACTGGTTAATCACCCATGTATGGTCAGTGGTTACATGATCCCATATATCAGATTAGAGCATACAGGGGCAGAGTGGTTAGATGTGGTCTAATGGCCTTCACCGGAGGTGTCCTCATTCCCAAAAGATTGATCTGCTCCAGAAAACCGTCACTTATAGATTAACTATGGTAACACGTAGAGCAGTTGCCACACATCAAGAAAAGGTAATGATGCGTAACATACCTGTAGCACAAGGGGCTTTAAGTGTCAAAAGAGGTTTGTGGTTAGAGATGATTTCCGCCTGGCTGTGGAGCTCCATGTCAAACAAGGAGACCAACTGGCAGGTTTTTGAAATCACTGCAGGCCAATCATGGAGAGAGGAGCTGCTGCCACACCCATGTGGCGCCGCCCCTATCTCCCTTTCCGGACGCCCTGTGCTAATTGTAGCACAATCACCCTCAGAACACACCACACATGGAGTGTCACGGCCAGTCCAACTCAAATCTGCCTCCTGATTAAAGGGGCACCGCAGCAACCAAGATGAAAAAATAAATAAAAACTGATTGTGATAGTGAAGATCCAATTCTTGGAATCAAAGATGGTAAGATATGCACTATAGTCTGTGAATACTTCGGTGAACGTGATAGGGATATGTATCAGTTGTTAATGGACGTTGGGTGTGTGGTGTGAGTGTGTGGGAAAGTGGATGGGATGGACTACTTGGGAGTTGAAGATAATGTGTGGACAGCTATTAAAGTTAACTTAATTAAGTTCTTAGATGATGTAGTGATTCAGATTAAGTTACTTCACTCCTGTTTGTTCCACCCTAAGGAATGAGTTTTATGTAGCTAGACTTTGCTCCCTGGAATGCACATCTGAAACCTACAATTACCAGTTACTTGTCAGGGGGTGTCCCTCTCAACAGTGAGTACCAGTGGTCTTGCAATATTAAAAAGGTTAGCAATCAGCAATGTCCTCTATCACTGCTCAAAAGCATGCTCATGTTTACCTCTAGTGTAGGGCCAAGCACAGTAAGGGCTCTTCTTCAGGACCACCAATTCCACAAGCATTTTGGCCTTAGGGTAGGGTGGCCAAAGGTTGAGGTACTCCAGTAGGTTAACCTTCTGACCGGCTGAACGCCATGAAAACAGCCGATGCGGTAGGTCTGTATATGGATGAGCTTCATCGACATCCCTGTCAAGGAGTGACTTCTTCCCTGTTTCAGGTCAAGGTACACTAAAGGTACCCATACACATGTTGATTTTTCATTCCTCATCCAAAGTATCAGCAAAGAATCATTGCGCAGGACCACCAGTCCCACCAGTCCCACAAGAATTTTGGTGGTCCTCATTGCTGAATAGTTTGAAGGACTAGGACTTCTTCCTTGTTTCAGGTCTAGGTATGGTAAAGGCTCTTCTTCAGAACTGCCGGTCCCACAAGCAGTTTGTTGGTCCTCATTTCCTGAATAGTTTGATGCTCTTAAGATGTCTCCTTGTTTATTGCATGCAGATTTTACTATCTTTGTATTCAAGGTGTGTTCATTTATTGTTTAAACGCAGAGGAACAACCATGAAGGTTATGGTGAGAAGGGATTTTAAGGAATCAAAAAGCCCTCAACTCGAACAGTGCATAGCACAACAAAGCCTTCTTGAAAAATAAGGTATTTACATACCCCAATCCATCACATATCTCAACATTTTGGTAAGAACCCTTGTTTCGGGTATAGTGGGTGGAGCCATGCAAATTATTCAAATCAAAGTTTAAGGAGCTCAGCAGAGGTAGAATCCAAGACCTTCTCTATTGGGAAGGTCAGATGTCAATGTATTGTGCAACAGAGAGTACCTCGTATCTAATCTTGATGCCTGTTGCAAAGCTAGAAAGAATGTCTTTAGGTTTTCAAATAGTGAAAAACCCCCACAAACAATAACAACAGGAAACAACCATTTTCCCTGGATTTTACAACAAAATAAACCATTTGGCTGGAATTGTACTTGAAACATTTGTCAACAGGTAAAATATTAATTATATATTATTATATTTAATACTGATTAACATTCTTTATGATACACAATATTTCACCCTCTACCTATCTCCAACTATTAGTGGTGCCACGCCCAAGATGTATGAATATAAAACTAAATTATTATGTGGGCTTTACTGGCACCTAAAAAATCTACTAAAAGCACATATCATAAAAAATTGTCTTTATTAAGAAACATGACATTAAATAGCTCATACATCACCATAAGAGCATAAAACACATCGATACGTCACAGCAGTAAATCGATGTGTCCAGTGTTAGACTGTTAACCAACGCGTTTCTACCCGGAAGGGGCTTCTTCTGGGTTTTTTTTTTAATCAAGCAACAGACACTAGAAAAAAACAACATACATAAGTATGACAATCACTTTGCATATCTTCAGCATTTTGTCCCTCAAGGAGCCATGTATGGATAACACAACCCTCCCCCTAGACAAAGATAACAATTATATGCCGGACAATCTTTACATCTACCTCCAACAGGAGTAGCGATGTCAGAGCCCCAGGTGTGGGTTTACTTCAATCCCCTCTGTCAATGGTTGAAGTGGAACGAGCTGACCTCTAAGGTAAGCACCACCTAATTGGTGCCCCTTCCTATGGCGGAGGACACTGGGGGGGTCAAGAATCCACCACCCCTGAACCACCAAAAACAGGTGAACCCGCTCTGACTGGTTCCAATTTGAAGGGGAGTGGGTGCCTTTCAGGAGAGAAAACTTGTTCACAGTCTTACACCAGACACATTGATTTATTGCTGTGATGTATCGATGTGTTTTATGCTTTTATGGTGATGTATGACCTGTTTCGAGGTAGTAATGTTTCTTAAAAGAACAATTTGTTTTATGATATGTGCTTTTAGTAGATGTTTTAGGTGACAGTAAAGCCCACTTAATAATTTGGTTTTATATTCTCTATGATACACCATTGATTCCACTGGAGCCTGAGTATTGAAATCCAAATATGGTTGTAACACCATGCCATACTGTAGGAAATGTCAGTGCATGTTCATGTATTCTTAAGTGCAACTCCCTTTAGTAAATAGACATCCAATATGTCATCATTTTTTCATGTATTCTTGGTCAATATGTTGGCCAGATAGCTTTCTTTACATTAGTCACCGCAAAGGAATGCTGGGCACATTCAGGTGATGTAATCTGCAAAGAACTTGACTAAGCTGGCTCTTTTAACATGGCATCATCGGGTTCCACAACAAATGAAAGCTAAAAATGGCAAGGACGTGCCGACTGGACACATATGAGGTGCCAGGGATGAGGCTACACTGTTTGTTTTGGGATTTAAACATAGTAGTCTTATTAATGGCCATGTATGGGCAGACAAACTGGAACATCTGAGAAGTGTGTACGGGCTGGCATGAAAGGTAATATTCTGTACTAATAGGAGATTAAATATTTGAATAAAATGGCTTAGCAGTTACTCCTCTATGTAAGATGATGATATATAAAGGAATATTAACCCCCTTGTGTTTTCTAATGTTGGAATTTATACACTGGAATAGTGATGGCGCGAACCCGGAATTGCGCGTTCGCGAACGGCGAACGCGAACTAGCGCAGA
>CM070033.1:111211487-111236018 GCA_036250615.1 Ptychadena robeensis | reverse complement strand
GCTGCCCAGTGCCCACCCATATTAGATCTGTGCACTTTGTAACCCCATGGGATTTTTTTTTCAACACCCTATTGTAGGTCATTAATAAATATTGCAGGCTTCCGTCCACATTAACAGCCCTCCGTGCCAATTGTGTGTGCCCGCCCCACCACTGCCCAGTGCCCACAACCATACTATCTGGTGGCACTTGTAAACCCTAAGGGCGATTTTTTTTCACACCCGATTGTCCCAGGGTATATAATAACATATTGCAGGGACCTTTACCCGTCCATTAAAAGCCTCCTGTGCCAACTGTGCTGGTGCCCACAACTGCCCAAGTGCCCACCCATACTTCACTCTGTGGACACTTTGTAACCCCAGGGGATTTTTTTTTCACCCCTATTGTACGGTTTAATAAAATTGGCAGGGCTTTCCGTCCATTAAAGCCTTGTGCCAACTGTGTGTGCGCCCACACTGCCCGTGCCCCCACCATACTTATCTGGTGGCACTTTGTAACCCCAGGGGATTTTTTTTCACCTATTGTAGGGTATTTAATAAATATTGCAGGGCTTTTCCGTCCATTAAAGCCTTGTTGCTAACTGTGTGTGCGCCCACACTGGCACCAATGCCACACCCATACTTATCTGGTGGCACTTTGTAACCCCAGGGGATTTTTTTTTTCACCCCTACAGTAGGGTATTAATAAATATTGCAGGCTTTCCGTCCATTAAAGCCTTGTGCCAATTGGTGTGTGTGGACCCCCCCACTGCCCAGTGCCCACCCATACTTATCTGGTGGCACTTGTAACCCTAGGGGATTTTTTTCACCCTATTGTAGGGTATTAATAAATATTGCAGGGGCTTCCCGTCCATTAAAGCCTTGGTGGCCAACTGTGTGTGCGCCCACACTGCCCCGTGCCCACCCATACTATCTGGTGCACTTGTAACCCCAGGGGATTTTTTTTCACCCTATTGAGGGTATATTATATAAATATTGCAGGGCTTCCGTCCATTAAAGCCATTGTGCCAACTTGTGCGTCGCCCACACGCCAGTGGCCCACCATACTTACTGGTGGCACTTTGTAACACCCCAGGGTTCCTTTCTTTCAACCACTAATTGTAGGCGACATAATAACATATGCCCAGGCGCCCCCTTTCCCAATCCATTAAACCTTGTGCCACCCACTGTGTGTGACCGCGCCACCACAACGCCCCCGGCACGCACCCAGCCACATTATCTCCGTGAAGGGCCTAACACCCCAGCAATTTTTTTTCAACAAAACCTAATTCATAAAGGCGTCATACCTAAAAAGTGCCACGGCTTCCACATCACATTACAGCATTGTGCCCAACTACGTCCATGCACCAGCCCACATTATCTGCGCCACAGGGCCTTGTACGTAAAACCACGAAAAAAATGACAGGCAGAGGCAGAGGCACAGACCATACCCGCAGGGTGTTCCAATCTTATTACCCCCAATTGTGCAAAAGACCCACAGTCATGGGGGCATCAATCCCTCGGCATCGCCATAAGCCTTGTGCATATGTGGTGACTTTTCAAAGCTTCCTTGGATATCTTGTTTACTTGTCCCTCTCTGCGTAGTCACCGCCTTGATTAAGGAGAACGCGAGCTGTAGTGGCTTTACTGGGTGGCCACAACACTAATAAAGAAACTCAGACCCCTAGACCTTGACGCTCCCCCGCCTATAATAAATGCAGGAAAGGTAGGGAAATTTTACGCCAGCTTACTGGAGGTTCTGAGAGGATGTGCAGCAGTTGAGGAGGGGTGCTGAGGCTCAAATCTGCATGCCTATAACAAAACAACCGCGCTTTTAAGGGGCGTATGTCCACAGCACAACGTGACTCTATCTCTAGGGAAGTAGGTGACACTAATTCCGCCTGCTTATTGCTATCATAACACCACGGACCGCCAGGCTCGGCAGGACAGGCGCTTGAACACAGCGTGGCTCGTTGATGGAGACATAATGTCGAGCTTAGTCTGTGCTACAACATCGCCACAGCCCTTGGTGATTCGCACCCTGAGAGAACGACTCGAGCCGACAGATCGCAGACTAGCCGTCGCCTTAAGAACTGTTCGGATATTGGAAACGTCGTGAGGAAGCGAATGAACCCCCTTTATCTACAATGGTGTGCAGACTTGACATGTGGTCCGTAGACGCTATCACGGGCAGTTGTGCATCTTGAACATTCTGCTGGGGCCATCGTACTGCTTCTAGGTCCTGTCAGAAAGGACTCTCAATTGCTGCAGGTGGCATAGTGACAGAGATAGGCGAAGTCGCCCCTCGGTCAAAAAAAGTGTGGATCACGCTCACCTTCCTTAAGATGACAGGCAGATGGGATTCGCGAAGGGACTGAAAAAACAGTGGTGGATATACGTTTCCTAGCAAAGTCGGCTGATTACATCCTTGGCCTAAAAATGGTCGTCCATAGCTGGCATACCGGCACACACCCGACTTTCATGAATCCTCTCGCCATCACTAGGGTTCAAGTCGCAATGTTTCAATTTTCCATTCTCCTGGAAAAACATAAATTATTTCTGGCGTGGTCGCGCTGCTAGCAACAGTGGCTGGCTAACCATACCATAATTTTTTCTGCCTAAATGTAAATGACAAATTTTTATGGTCAATAATTGTACTTGCCAAATTTTTCTGGCCCTCTGGCTGTGGCGTTGCATTAAAAAATGCACATAACATGTGCACTTTCCATTTCGTGATCGCTACGCTTGTCATGGTGAAGGGGGCTGCGTATCATCATATGGAAGGCGACACGCCGTCAATGAGTGTGTGTGCCCATGTTGGCCACGCCCAGATGAGAAAGGCGATTGCTTAATAGTGATCAGACAAAAGCGAAGTCGGTTGAAATAATTTGTCGTATGGAAAAACTAAATTTTTTGATTTACGCCTACGCTACTGTTGCCATCCGGCAGGACTTAAAGCGCACAACGTAGCCTATCCCTGAGAACTGAGAACTTCGGTGAATCCTCCAAGACCCCGTACGCCTCTAGTGATGTGAGTTCAGAATATCAGTGAAGGATGCAAAGTCCAGCTTTGTGGGGCATGGGTCATAGCAAAGGAGATAGGTCCATCAAACGGGTCTAAGGGTAATCACTCATTGGCAGACTTTATTTTCTCCCATTGACTATCATTGTAGAAATCCTTGGTGCGGATTTATTGGGTGAAAATAAAAATTCTCTTTTCTTGGGAGTTGTGTGGGAGTTTTGTCATGGATTCGCCCTCTGTTCATGTCATGGACGCAGGGATTTGACCCCTTGAAACACGTATCCGGGCAACACAACTCCCAACACATTGTGGCCAGAAGGGTCCCTTTGGTTTTTAAAAAATTCGCACTTCCTCATCTCATTGAAGTCAATGGGCCGGGTTTCGGCCGTGTTCGCCGGGTGTCGCAAACTTTCGTGGCGCTAGTTCGCTTCGCACGTTCGCCGATAGCCCAGCATCCGGGTTGCGTCAGAGCCATTCACGTTATTCGCAGTGGTATAAATTCCTAACATAGAAAAACACAAGGTGGTTAATATCCTTTAGATATCATCATTCTTATTCATAGAGGAGTAACTTGCTAAGGGTCTCATTTTATTGCAAATATTTAAATCTCCTATTAGTAGCCAGTAATATTTACCTTCACATCGCCCATTCATGGCAGCCGGCGTACACGCCTCTTCAGATGTTTCTGCAGTTTGTCTGCCACATACATGGTCCTATTAATAAGACTACTATGTTTAAATCCCCCCAAAACAGAACAGCAGTGTAATGCGCTCATCCCTGGCGACCTCATACTTTCCGCAGGAATCGTGGAGCACTTCACGTAGCCATTTTTAGGCTTTCATGTAATTTTTCTTTGTGTTTTGGAACCGCGATCGATGATTGATAAAAGGGATGGGAGAATAGATCGGGATGGTATGCCGGAAAAAATGTAAGATGGGAGGGAAAGGAATCATGCAATGAGTGAGAAATGCAGCGGGGTGGTGCGGATGGGCCACGATACAAACATAACTTGCACGTTGAGGCTTAAAATAAGAGGCCAGCTTAGTCCAAGTGCTTTGCGAGATTACGAACAATTACCATGGTCACTCTGAATGTGCCCAGTGCATTCCCTTTGTGGCGGTGACTAAATGTAAAGTAAAGCTATCTGGCGCACATTATTGTATTGACGCAAGGACTACATGGAAAAAAAGATTAGGCATAGTTGGATGTCTATTTACTAAAGGGGAGTTGGCACTTTGAATAACATGAACATTTCACTGACATTTCCTCAGTAGGGGCATGGTGTTACCAATTCCTTAACAAGCCAATTGTGGATTTCAAATAACTGCGTCTGCTCCAGTTGTGCCATCCGATGGGTGTATCAAAAGAGGAATATAAATAAACTCTAAATTATTAAGTGGGGCTGTGCACACACAGTTAGCACAAGGCTTTAATGGACGGAAAGCCCTGCAATATTTATTAATACCAAATAAACTGCAACATGTCTCATTCACCAGGTGATCTCTGGGCGATTGCCGTTATGGCTCCCATACACGGGTAAATTTTTCACTAGATTTTTGACCGGCTTTTTTTTTGATCGGCCAAACAAGATCGGACAAAAAATAGGATCGGACATTGGACCGACATGTTGGTTTTTTTGGGTCAATCGTTTGGTGGACCCAGAGCTTCCTATGCAGCAGCCAATGGCCGATTTTGGGGAATTGGCCATTTTGGAGATTGGCTCATGTCCAAATCAACCACTAATTGGATTCCCAAGATGGTGTTCCATCGATATCTGATCAAACGCCGATTCCACTATGGCCCATGTATGGCTACCTTTAGGCATAGTATGAGGGTGCTTCTCAGTGACTGTAGTGTGGTTGCCACTTTAAAGTGAGCATGTGACTGGGCCCTTTTGTTGATACTATCAATTACTGTGGGTTCCAAGTGTTGAAGTGTCATAAATATAAAAGTTTGTATAGGTTTAGGATCCTATTTCACAAAAAATAGGCACAAACTAAACCTATACTGATTATTATCCTACCAGGCGGAAAAGGTCTCAGCACCGTACACCACCCGTTTCCCACAGGCTACGCGAGTGTGCCCAAGGACCAAACCAGGGATACACTGAATGGGGACGGCGTAAAAAAAATATACTCCACAAGCGTTTCAGGACTTCAAGAGGTTGCTGGCAAAACAAGTTTCCCTATATGGGGGAGAGCCAATGCCAGCAATCTCACAAGTAAGTGATCATTACATGTTTTACAGTTGTAGTGTTCTTTTCTTGTTTCCGCTCCTCTACAGTTCCCAAACATATTGCGTCTGTCCATTTTTACTTTTTTGGGAGATACATATATTTTTTTAAGTGCATTGCATTCGCAATATGTGCAAGGGGCGATTTGCTCAAATAAGTTATCATGGAAGTTAATTATTACATTTATTGTGAGTATTAAGCAAAGAATTTGCAATATTTTGTGAATATATGAATATTGCCTGTGCTGCTCATCACTAATACCTTGCAAAAGGGATGGGATCTAGACCCAAGGGAACATTCAAAAATGACTTTTGATGGGCTAAGCTGGCAAATACATATAATATTAAAAAATTGGCAGAGGACCAGCACTAGAACCCATTGGATGGCATTTCACTTTCGGAATTTCTTGTTTGCATCAGTGTCCTCCTTTACAATGTCCCAAACATCAGCATTCAGAAAACCAAAAGAACCCATGCACTGTATTTAACTTTATACCTAATTAAATATTAGAATACGTTTTAAATAAATTACATTACATTTCAGTAGATGTAAAATAATTTGGTGTATCTCACCATGGTTGTTTTTCTACAGCCTTTTTGCAAAACACTTATGGTCTGGTTCCACATATTACAGGGGCAGCTGCTGTCATTGCTTAGGACAGGCTTGCAGATAGTGAAACATGCTTATGAACTGAAAATCGATATAGCCCCTTAAAATCTTCACTGTAATGCAGAAGACGGCCCTCATGGCAGCATCACTTCGTATTCTTTTAACGAAAGCTGTAAATTACTTAAAAACACATTATTGAATATAATATATATTTGCTATGTGTGGTGGCATTATGTGTGGTGGCATCTAAATATTAGCTACCCACTTTTAAAATGTATTCATCAAACTCCTAGATGTACACGTAGTTCATTGGTGACACATTAGAAAGTGACCAGCCTCTAAGAGTAATCTGGAAAGAATGTGCTGTTTGTTGAAAAGGGAGGTTTAAAGATTAATTAGTATTAATGTTTGTGTAACCACTAAGAGTGCTATTGACATCACCATGACCCAATCACCCCCCTGTTTAATTAAGCTATTTTAGGGTTGGCAGATCAACAAAAACTGAAAGAGGATATCAGCTGTATATGTTTAAAATAGTAGTTTGCACGTAGCTAGGGTTGGAAAATGCAATGCAGCAATAAAATAGTGAGTTATCTCTATGTATGAAAAGAGTGAAAAGAGAAAATCACTCATACTATAGGCATGCATCTCATAATCATTAGATTGTGGTGTTTCACCTATTTCCATGAGAAAATCCAGAACATAGTCATGCTGTCTGTATAGCAGAGCCAGATGAAAGAGCTGGCTTTCCCTGTGTATGTGAGAGCTGGCTTGAACTGCTAGCTCACTTATACATACAGGGAGTGCAGAATTATTAGGCAAATGAGTATTTTGACCACATCATCCTGGGCCTGTTGTCTTACTCCAAGCTGTTATAGGCCTCGAAACCTCCTCAATTAAGCATATTTAGGTATGTGCATCTCTGTAATTAGAAGGGGTGTGGTCAATGACATCCACACCTATATTAGGTTTTTGCATAATTATTAGCAACTTCCTTTCTTTGGGCAAATGGTCAAAATAGGACTTGATAGGCTTAGAAGTCAAACATAGTTTTGGGAGATATCCTTGCAGAGGGATGCAGCACTCTTAAAATTGCAAAGCTTTTGAAGCGTGATCATCGCAATCAAGTTTTCATTCAAAATAGCAACAGGGTCGCAATAACAGGAACAACAAGGCAATAACTGCCCATGAACTGAAAAAGCAGCGTGCAGCTGCCAAGATGCCACTTGCCACAGTTTGGCCATTTCAGAGCTGCAACATCACTGGATGCCCAAAAGCACAAGTGTGCAATACCAGAGCAGAAAGCTGAAAGACGACCACCACTGAACAAGACAACACAGCGAAAACTCAAGAACTGGCCAAGAATATCCAGACTGATTTTTCTAAGGTTTTATGACTGATGAAATGAGAGTGATCTGATGGCCAGATGGATGGCACTGGCTGGATTGGTAAGGCAAAAGCCCAGTCCGACTCAGACCCAGCAGGTGGAGTGATAACTGTTTGGGCTGTATCATCAAAATAGCTTGTGGGGCCTTTTCGGGTGAGAGGACAAGCTCAACTCCCAGTCCTACTGCATTTCTGGAACAAACTTCTTCAACAGTGGTACAGGAAAAGTCTGCATCCTTCAAAAAACATGATTTCATCAGGACAATGCTCCATCCACGCGTCAATCTCACAGCTGCTGCAAGAAAGGTATAAAAGAAGAAAAACTAATGACATGGCTCTTTTGTTCACTGATCTGAACCCCATTAAGACCTGTGGTCTCTCATCAAATGTGTGATTACAAGAGGGAAAACATACAACACCTCTCTGAACAGTGTCTGGGAGCTGTGGTTGACTGCTGCACGCAATGGTTATGGTGAAACAGTCAACACTGACAGAATCCATGGATGGCAGGCTTTTGAGTGTCCTTGCAAAGAGGAATGGCTATATTGGTCACTGATTGTTTTTGTTTTGTTTTTGAATGTCCAAATGTATATTGTGAATGTTGAGATGTTATATTATTTTTTCACTGGTAAAAATAAATAATTGAAATGGGTATACATTTTGTTTTTTGTTAAGTTGCTAATAATTATGCACATATAGTCACCTGCACACACGATATCCCCCTAAAATAGCTAAAACTAAAAACAAAAACTAAAAACTACTTCCAAAATATTCAAACTTGATTATATGAGTTTTTTGGGTTCATTGAGAACATGGTTGTTGTTCAATAATAAAAATATTCCTCAAAAATACTAATTTGCCTAATAATTCTGCACTCCCTGTAGAGCCGGAGCACCAGTATATCTGACTTACACAGTGCATAGGAAAGATCTGCCTGCAGGCAGCTCTTCCATCTGCAGTGTATGTGAGTTGGGCTCAAGCTGCCCAGCTCACAGACAGTAGCTGCCGGTCAGGGCACAAGCACTGGTCAGCAAAGTGGGAAAAACATGAAGTGTTTTTTGCCCATCAGGTGCTCTGGCTGGGTGCAGTTAAGCTGGGCATAGACGTGACGATTCCTGCCCGATTCGACAGCTGATCGGATGCCGTGTGCGTTCCCGCACGTTCCCAATCGGATGCGCCAACTGGTCATATTGACCAAAAATCTGCCGTCATGTTGGATCGCACAGTGATCCGACATGACGGATAATTTAGATCAGATTCCATTAGTTCGGATGGGTATGGCAGCCCCCAGCCGAAGTAATGGCCAGCACACAAAGGGTGATGATTCTCGGCACTAGCGGCCGTGCGTGATGACATCATCACATCTGCTAGGTCAGCTTGGCAGTCGACAGGAAATCGTCTTGTCTATGCCCAGCTTTAGTGAGGTTATTTACCTGCTAGATATTCCACTGTTAACTGTAATTGGTATTACTGGAAAGTAAAAGTATTAGTAACAACAGTAATACTCACCAATGCTCTGTTGACTCAGTAACTTTACAATTCCTCTGGCATTAGCCTTGGTTTCCATAGCCAAGAATCTGCATTGAAGTCTTACATAATCATGTGCAATACCAAGCACATGCACTGACACTCATTATGTAATTACTATAGATTGCCATGCATTTGTTGTAACTTGTGACAAAATGACACACCACTGTGAACCTTAAGCTGCCTTGAGTCTTCAATACTTGAGATTTAGATAGACTGTTATTACTGCAGAATGCAACAGTGCCTGGTTAACAGTGCACAACCTTCTCAGTCTTATCTATGCTATGTAAGGATAAGATAATATATTGTTCTATATAGGTCATTATAGTAAACCTATTTTAACATTACAAGTTAACATGTTCAAAGAATGCTTAAGGCTAAATTTACACAGGTCCTTTCCCAGCTGCTGACAGTAGACAACAGAAAGTAACCAGGCTCTCCTGTAGGGTGGCATTAGGTGGATCGATCATAAATGCCCCAAGCGATTGAAAACCTTTAGCGATTGAAAACACCTCATGTCACTTTCCCAGGGTGGCTGATGGAATTGGGCATTTGCGGGGCAGTTGACAACTGCCACTATCAGTGAGCCCTAAATGGCCTAAGTGTTATATATTTATATACACAAGTGGATTATCTTTGAATGTGGGTATATACTGTGACAGACTAAGGATCTGTCACCAGAGGCAGGTAGGGGTTATAGAAATCCAGGGTTATGTTGGCAGCTTGTGGCAGTATTGTGTGCAGTATTGCTTAAAATAAAAGGACCTGGATTGTGGAATAGGTTGTAAGGATGGAAGGGTTTCCCATTTCAAACCCAGTATCAGGTTTGGTTTTAGCTGCATCTGAGCAATGGCATGGGCCCTCAGCTGATCTCATCAGAGGGGAGACAGATAGATCACTTGGAGAGAGAGAGAGAGCCATACACTGCCACTATTGTTGGATGTTTGCTTGGGGGTTTTTTCATTTTTTTCCCACTGGGCTGAAGTAAGCTACTTTTTACTTTTTAAAGTGCTGGGCTAAAATTTCCCCATAATCCCAATAGTTATAATCAGTATTTTTAGGCAAGCCAGAGTTCATGATGTTTTAAGAGTTCAGACAAGAATTTATTTTATATCATTTATACTTTTTGGGGTTTTTTTCTCCTCAGACTATAGCATTTTCAAATAAGCAGAACTTTAACCACAACAAACTGTACCATCTTGCAGGTGAAGCTACATGGTGACCTGGAATTAGGAGAACAATCCTGGACATTTGAACAGATCAGATAAGGTAAGTGTGTGGGCTAAAACAAGTTTCTAAACTGCAGGCATTTCCTCTTGCTTTGGAGGGATTGAGTGATATGTTATGAAACCCTCTGGTTAGGCCCCATACACCTTACAATCCTACCATACAATTTCTGTACAATCAAATTTTCTTCTACCAAAACCATGTAATATGAGGACCTTTCTAAACCTTCCAATCACTATGTATTCTATCAGGGAGGCCACTATACTACACAGTTGTTGGGAGATCTAATGGAGATTGTATGGATCGATCTTCAGGTGTATGGGGGGCTTAACAGTGGGTGCACAACTTTGGTAAACAATCAATATGATCTTAAGATCAGTAATTTTTCTGGATTCTGCCATACAGTCATTGAATAATTCTGCTGATAAACAAAAAAAGAGTAAAGGCTTCCATACACAGGTCGATGCCCATGAGATGGATCATGAGCCCGATATCAAAGGAGCACGGGTGGCAGCACTAGTGCATCATCAAGCTCAGTCGATGCTTTGCATAGGGACCCGCAGTCCCCATACGAAGCAATGGACATCGACCACTATTTACGGTCATGGCCGATAACCCTGTCTTCGAGCAGGATTGATCCCACTTGAAGATAGGGGTGGCCGCATTAGTTATGCGCTACATAGATGGCCGTGAACATCCAAAGTAATTACATCGGTCTAAGAATTATGTACATGCTCGTAATGGCTTAGATCGATTTGGCAGCCGACTTTGGCCCGAATTACAACTTTAATCAATGGAAATTGGGTGTAAAGCTTGAAGTTGTATTCCGGCCCGAAATCTAAGCGTGTATGGGGGCATGTAGACATAAACATCTTTCTGCAAACATCTGTGTTGGGTCATTGTGATCTCTTAAGTCAGTGTAGCATTGCTAAGCAATTATTGTTCAGTTTGTTGCAAATTTTGTGTTATGTCTCTAAGTAGGACTATTACTGTGTTGCCAAGCTTCTCCCCATGGATGATCATGCTGCTTTGCAGTTGCCTCAAAGCTAGATTATGTTTCCATGTGCTAAGTTGCTATACTGTTGAGTGCCTTCTGTTCTTCAGCTGTTGTAAAGTTGCTGTTCCCTGCTGTAATTCAGTCAACAACTGCCTCATTAAAATTATTTCTTTGTTGGAACGGTTTTCTCTTAGGGTATCTGTACTGAGGCCATCTTTTATAAAGGCACAAAAGGGTGAGGGTAGAGTGGGAACCAGGATCTGGGAATATTTCAAGTAAAATTACAATTTAGCTAGGGTTATTCTAAAATCAGACATTGAAATGCATGGTAAACACATTGTAAGCTTGTGGCAAGTGCATCTTAAACACCCATAAATATTTCAGAATCATATCCATGTCTCTTGCCTCTTAAATGGCTGACAGATCAACAGACCTGGGTAATCAGCTATTCTTACAGCTTATTTTTGCTACATTTTGATCGCAGCTTAAAGGGCTAGCCTCTGTAGAGATTTGCTTTTGTCACCTAATGATTCCAGGTTAATCTTGCTTGTCATGTTCCTGTCAATTCTCATAGCTTAATTATAGGAAAAAGTTATCTTTCCTATACTGTAATTGTTTCTGATCCTTGGAGTGTCTGTACTGTTTGCTTGCCCTGACATTTTGCCTACCTTTGAGCTACGACTTTGCTTGCCAATTTTGTACCGCATCTCACATATTTCTGTGGTCAGCAGTTGCTGGCTGTGTAGCTGACTCTCCCAAAGCAAAGTCAATCACTGCTTGCATGATGTTCTAGTGTATATCCCGGGAGACTTCTTTAGACTCTGCAACTCAGTCTGCACTTGCAGGTGACAAGGTGGGTCCAGTAATCCCCACTGTGTCAGGTTGATAAGTTAAAATATGCCTGTCATAGTTCTTTGCACTGATTATACACTCCTGGGTGCTTATAACGACTGGCCCTATTTCACGTACTATATTATAATAACCAAAAATGTGACTAAAAAGGTCTTTTGATTATCAGGGTGAATTTGGACCCCTGGGTGGCTCATTATAGTCATATGCTGTGATTGGTTAATGGAGTTTACTGGTCTATGTTTCCTCTGGAATTCTTTATTCCCCATGATGCTTTATAGACTTTTGTAGAAAGGCACAGATGGATAGCATACAATGCATCAACCTTAGTGCATCACTGTTTGTGTTCAAGTGCTTCATATGCTGATCATTTCTAGTTCCATGTTTTACAGCAGAATGTGAGAACTGTGTGGCTTACAGAAATATCTGTTAGGGGAGTGCTGGCTTGGGGATACAAACTGAACCAGATACAAGGTTTGAAGGAGCCATACACTGTTAATGATGCTACAACAACGGGGTGGCTGTATACATTTCTATGACTTGGGCAGTGCTGACCTGAGGAGAGACATAAGGAAGGGGGGAGAGAGATACCAACACTTTAACCACCCCATACCACCCCTTCTTTCCTCCGCTGCCCCCCAGCACCCCCACACTACCCCAACAATAATTACAGGTGACAGCGTTCTGGAATTTAAAGTGGATAAAACACTTTGGCTACAGATTTATTAACACACTTAAACAACATAACAAAAATGCAACAAAAGAACCCCTAACCCCAGGTCCCAGGACAGTGTCCCTGCTTCCAAACGTTACCGCTGTACCCCACTGGCCCCAAAATACTGGCTCAGTGGGTACTATCGGTGCACTGGCTCCATAGATGATGATGACCTCACAGGCCACACCCCCAACACAACCCTAAGGGTCATTGACCCAGCAAGAGCCCAGTGATGACGTCGGTGCCTGCCAGCAGGTCACCCTAAAACAGCTCCTCCTACCATTGAACTTTATGGACGCCGTCCTGGACCCGCCTGCTGTGCCGAAAATAATATAAGAAAACCCCACCCCCACCCAACACAACAGTAGGGAGGGCGGACGGGGTCCGTCTTCAGCGGCGAAAGAGGCAGCATTACTTCCGCCACCGGGTTTTAACCCGCGCAGCTCCACCCCTTTCGCCAACATCACTTCCGGTCCAAGGCGCCTAACAGACGACATCACTCTTGACACGCCGAGTTCCTCCTCCGCATCCTGCCCCAGTCAGGCACCCCTACACCTAGGTGCCCTGGCTGGGGGTGTTGAGTCTGGTGACCATTGTGTAAAGAATCAGAACATGAAGAAGCTTTCTCATTATAAACCGATCAGTAAAAGTTTGTAAATGTCTGTAGGGTAGGCTTCTAATTTTCTGACTTTCATGCCCACCAAATCCCTGGCCACAGGTTGCAGGTGATGTTTTAATGGTGTAGGGATGTAAAAGTCAATATGTATAGTTTTCTATCTTGCTTTTGTCATAAGCTTTCATGTCCAACTGTTGAATCTTGCCGCATAGAACTATAAACACAGTAATAAAAATCGCATGCCAGTGCTTGAGTTACCAACGTTGTTCTTGTATGGTTTAGTAACAAAAGGAAGTCTTTTCTCTGGTCAAGAAAAAGTATTTGGAGAAAAGTTTTGTGCAAGTAAACACAAGTGCTACCAAGACCTTAGTCATCATATTGTGTGTTTAAGCCTTGAATTACATTTGATTGAAACCGAAATCAAGCTTTCAAAAACTCCAATTGCAAACACCTAGTATCTTCACTATGTTACTACGACCTTCCTTGCCTTATAGCAGGCCTGTCACCAACTATATTGCAGTAGCAGACCACGGGCATTACTACAGACTGAGCAATTGTATACATATTAAGAGTTCCCCACAGTTGCTCTGCTGGGACTGATAGATCTGTGAAGGTGTTAATTTATTCTGATCATAATATACTTTGCAGTAGTTATTCAAATTCAATTGGACTTGTTTAGCCTTCTCAACAAATCCACTTCAATGTGACTAATTACTAATAGTTATATCTGCAGGGACATTATACAGTGACTATACAGCAAAGCTGTCAATGTCTCTTCTAAAGGGGGGACTACATTGTTTCTGAGTCCAAGTCCATCTTCTTGCCCATATACGTATACTGGGAGCAGCACTCGCAGTATATGTCTATAGACACAAAGACAATCATAGCTATGCCACATATCAAGGGGCAATAATGTTGTATATGTTCTGTGTAGGAGATAAAGCTAAACCAAAGGAAGAATATTGTTTCTCATCATGTGGGAATGTGTCCTATTAATTATCCAAGAGGAAAAGACTGCGGAGGCTACTGCATGTTACATTATTCTACCCAAACTGTTGTATCCTCATTAAGAAAATATGACAAACTAAATAAATTAGTCAGCTACATTCCTTTAAAATCCTAGGTAGGTTGAAAGATTTTGTCCAGTACTCCATAATTCCCTTTTGGGTTCAAGCCAAAATTAGAGCTATATAACAGTCGAACAGTCCATTTGAGATCTAGAACATCTATTCAAATAAAGCTGCTTTCAACATATTACATTTAATTAGAAAAGTTTTCAAGGAGAATACATATTTTCTGGAAATGAAAGTGTATAAAACTATACAGCTTGTTTTTACTCTACAACACTCTTAATTAATTGCTTATGACTCCTACACTACATGACTATTCCAAATTGCAGTTTATAATAATATAATAGAAAGTTCAGATTTCAGAAAATTGTTCCTTTACACCAGGGGTCTCAAACTCAATTTACCTGGGGGCCGCAGGAGGCAAAGTCAGGATGAGGCTGGGCCGCATAAGGGATTTCACCAAAAAAGTCCTCATGATGAAGGTATGAGGGTCTGTAGTAGCAGCCGAGGGGCTGTTATGCCTGCAGAGGGGCTGTTAAGCCTGCAGATGGTCTCTGGACAGCCTGCAGTGCAGAGGGTCTCTGGTGCGGCAGCCGAGGGGCTGTTATGCCTGCAGACTCTGGTGGCAGCTCAGGGTCCCCCTTGCAGCCTTTGATGCGCGCGTTATGGCCGCCGGGAAGTCCCGTCTCCGAGCGTATGACGTACTTCCTGTTTACACAAAAGTACTCATACTACCTCGGAGCGGAACCTCGGCGGAGGCTTCGACATTTAACTATTCTTGGGGGTAGAGCAGAGGGGAAAGCCCCAGCGGGGAGGGTGGGGGGAATGTCCGACCCTCCCCACGATGACCAATGCTCTCCCCTCATGCTGCAACTTCCTGCTGCCGACAAAACTGACCTCAGCGTTGGCCCAGGTGCGGGCCGCAAAACAAGATCCCGAGGGCCGCAAATGGCCCGCGGGCCGCGAGTTTGAGACCCCTGCTTTACACAGTGGTGCAAATGCACTAAGTGTTTAGTAAATCCCACTTAGTGAATAACTGGTAAATGGCACATCCTTATTATAAGGATCAAACCTTTACACAAACTATCTGCTTCAATTCCCCCCTCACACACACATTTGCATCTAATACAAAACTTTCTTTAACTAGGTCAGTCCATAATCATCTATTACTTGTTTAAGCCAATCCATATTATATTTGCTAACCTGGTTGGGATCATTATGGTAAAATATCTATTTCAAGTTTAGTTTAAACATTCTTTACAAGCACTCTAGCAATTATCTATACAGCAGAATCTATAGCTGGCTGAAACCCAGAAGCAGCAAACCATAACATTTCCGCCATCATGCTTTCGGACAAGATTCTTATTAATGCTACTTCAGTATGTGCCAAATATTATAACACAATTTTGTTTTCCTGCACTTATGGAATGAGACTTTTAACAGTATGTGTGAACTAACAAATTTAATTTAAGCAATGTAAAACTTTTTAAATATTATATACCAAAACTCGTATATAATTATTAAAAAAAACTTTTGTCTGAAGAAACATTTTTTATTTGTTTAATGTTTGTACATGAGTTTTTATGATAAAAAAAGTTTTTACAATATTTTTGATTAGGAATTATAAGTATATATATATATAATCATAAGGTCCTGGTAGTCAAAATATAAATTGTGTGCGTGAACCTTTGTATTGGGCATGTGGGTATCGCAGACTTTCTAGCGCTCATAATAACATATTTTGCTTGGCTATATATGCCAAATATGTCACTTTTGCAAAGGTATTGAACGTTTCCACATTTTGTCACATTACAGCCACAAACATGAATCAATTTTATTGGAATTCCACATGAAAGACCAATACAAAGTGGTGTACACGTGAGAAGTGGAACGAAAATCATACATGATTCCAAACATTTTTTACAAATAAATAACTGCAAAGTGGGGTGTGCGTAATTATTCAGCCCCCTGAGTCAATACTTTGTAGAAGCACCTTTTGCTGCAATTCCAGCTGCCTGTCTTCTACGGTATGTCTCTACCAGCTTTGCACATCTAGAGACTGAAATCCTTTACCAATTTCAAACATTTTAATTTACTTTTAATTGTAGATGTGTGCATTTTGACGTTTAAATGTTGCAGTAAATACCTATAGATCCCTTGATGGGATTTGGGCATTCTGTGTGAATTTGGGCTTTCTTGTGGACCTCTTTTTTCATTAATCTGCTTGTGGGCTAAATAAAATATATATGAGGTAATTAAAGCAGAAGGATATATTCGACTGTGTTCTTTTAAGAGGGGAAGTCTGCCAAGTACTGGATTTGTGTGTACAAGCCATGATGGGTTTATATATTTAGAAATGTTTCATAAAGAACTCGCACTAATGTGTGCTTCGGTGTAACATTTCAGGTGTTATTAATAGTAAGAGCAGTGACCTTTTGTATTTAAATAAATACATAAGTATCTTAGAACACTTGATTATCTGTGACCAGATATGTTATTTAGCTTTTTATTATGCAGACTAAAACAATAGTTAAGTACGTAGATAGTGGGTTTATTATGTCAGGAAAAAAAACTGTTGGATCCATGCATTTCCTTTTGACTTCAAACCAGCTAATAAATAAAACATTAATCTTAAAGAACATATTTTATTATATATACCTATTCATTCTGAAAATCTAGTTAGAAAACAAGATGACAATTCTATAAACACCTTTAACTTTTCCAGGGTATAAAAAAAGAATTTGAATGTGTCTCATGAACTTGGAATGTTATAGTATTTCCTTTTGTGGCTTTAACAGCATATCAGGAAGGAAAAACATTTCTTATAATGCTAAATTTCAAGTACAAATACCAACATAACCCAATACTGTTGATCACATGTTGTGTAGGAAATTTGTCCCACTCTTTTAAACAGCACGGTATAGGCTGAGCACTAGGGAGGTTAAATATGGTTAATTTCTATTATACCACCCAAATGTAGTAATTGTTTTGGTCACCTAAGGCTTTATTTACTCTTAATAATGTTTTAGAAATTTGGGTGTGTAAGGGTGTGTAGTTTGGGTGTGTAAGATGTAAGGGTCACCGTCTTGGCCAGATCTCTGCAGACCATTCCTCCCGGCAGCAGGACAAGAACCTCTGCCAACACTGGTCTGTAAAGAAGGAAAATAGGTGATGTCCCCAATGCAGGAATGTTGCACAATGTCTCAATGAGTCCAAACATCCGTTCTCTGTGGTGTAAGTTATGGTACTTTATTGATGTCATTAGTTCAGGTAGTGTCTGCGCCATGCATGCTATCTGAGAGCAGACTTGCCTTCACAGGTTTACTCATCCTAGCCCACAAGGGCTGGTGTCCTGTAAACATGTTCGCTTTTCTTCCCGCAGAGCACAGTACGGGTGTTCTACCCACCCTGTTCACCGGTGGGAAGAAAGTGACTATTCATCCACTAGCTGGATCAGGAGCAGAAAGATCCGGCCAGTAGAAGAGACTGTATAGAGAAGCCAGTCTCTAGTCAAAGAAAACTGGCTTAAACCGGAAGTGACATCAGTGATGTCACATCCAAAAAGCTAAATCGGGAACTGTACGTTTCAGGTACCGGAAGTGACGTTTGTGAGTTAAAGACAGGCACAATTTAACATCTGAATCCTACACTTCTTATAACATTTGCACATAGCACACACCCCACTCTCCTACAGGTGTTTTAGAAAAACTAATTTATTTTATTTTTAACCAGGCTAAAAGTATACCGTATTCTTTGGACTATAAGACGCACCCAGTTTTTAGGGCAGGAAAACCAGAAAAAAATATTTAATATATACCGTATTTTTCGGACCATAAGACGCACTTTTTCCTCCTAGAGTGGGGGGGAAATCAGGGTGCGTCTTATGGTCTGAATGCTACTTAATGTACGTGGTGTCCCACGCCGTTCCCGTCTCTGCCGCGCACGATCTCCGCGCTGTTCACTTCCTCCTTGGTTTGACTGACGTCCAGCGTGCACCAGCATCTTCTGACACGCCCCACAAGCACACGCTGGACGTCAGGCAAACCAGAGGAGAAGTGGAACACAGGAGGGGAGGAGGGGGGTGCGGGCCATGGGAGCAGCCTGATCCCCGGCCGAGGGCAGACACAGGGGAGGGGGAGGGGGACACCGGCGGCCGGAAGAAGATGGGCGCTGTGCTGGACGTGCTCCTTCTATTCTTCCAGTTGTGCGTGTATGGGGTGAGTGTTGTCCTGGCCATGTCCTGAGACCGAGAGGGGGCTGCTTGCGCGGGGGGGGGGGGTCTGCCCGGGCCATAAAAAGTAACTATGTACAGCCATCAGACTTCTCTCTACCCCCCCCCCCCTCCGGCTATCGATGGGGACTCCACTCACTGCATGTGGATGGGAGAAAAGATCTCTACACTACACACACGGACGACAAGAGCTGGATTACTATCAACCAGTGAATTGTAGTCAGCTCATCACACACACTGATCTATCCCCTTTTGTGTAGGAGTGTGAGTTACACTGATCACTATGTGACTCTGAGGGGGCTTAGGCTGTGCAGTGACAGGTCCTCTTGTGTCACTTGCTTGGGCTTTCCTGCTATTCTCACAGAATGGAACTTTCAGCTTTGCTGGCTCAATGATACACAACTGGAAATTTTTATTTGTTGTGGATTTGTTTATGGAAAGTTACATGACAGATTTTGTCCGTCTGTTCCCATGGCATAGGACACCGGTGTGATAAAAATTACATGTTAATGATGATTATAAGACATGGATGCATAGGAAGGGGTGAGAGGTGCCTCCCTCTGGATCAGAAAATAAGAGCAAGATCAAAGAGATCCCAGAGGATCACTTTTCGTCATGTTCGATGATCGCATGCACGGAAGTGCATTTCATGTGGGGATTGGGGATGCCGTTGCTAGCTTTAAAAAAGTTAAAGGGCTTGGAAGACCCGTATAACTTATTCTTTACTTCAAACAAAGTAGGTGACATTGCTGTTTTTATCACCAATTCTTGTCCTGGTCCCAGGCTTCTAGGTCTCCACATACAATACAGGACTAGCAGGGAAACCCAATGATGGTCCAGATCCCAATAATGTGGGGTGTTGGCCACCCAGATTCCAGATTTTCTCCTATGTGTTGACTGACCTCCAACATTTACTACACGGTACAGTGGGTCAGAATAGTTTTTTCTGGTTGTTCCCTAAAAACCTGGTGCGTCTTATGGTCCGGTGCGTCTTATGGTCCGAAAAATACGGTAAGTTTTCACAACTGGGTTAATGCAATGAATTAAATTAATGCAATATTAAACTCGGCCAGCAGATGTCACTAACAGCAGTACACTCTCAGCACAACACATCATTCTCCTCACTGACTGGGAGGAGGGGGGCCAACAGCTGCAGAGTCTCTCCTCTGCTCTCCTTGCTGGCTGTTCCTGTGTCCGTGGGAGCTGCAGAGTGATTGCAGTTTGCACGGACACGAAGAGAAGGATAGATGGCAGTTCATCTATCCCTCTCTTCATTGCTTAATGCCAGCAGGGCTCTAAGCTCTGCTGGTATAAGCAATTATACAGTTCAGATGGGAGAACCTGACACTGGCCGGCATCTCTCATCTGACAGCTCCCCGGCTAATCTCCTTGCTGGGAGAGCTGGCGGGAAGCGGGTCTCGCATTAAGACCATAAGATGCAGGAACTCCCACCCCCCGCCCTCCCCTGATTTTGGGGGTGGAAAAGTGGGTCTTCTGGTCCAAAAAATATGTTAGATATCATATCATCATATTCAGTTATAATAAACACTATTTTTTTAGATATACATATTTAACATTATACTTTTTTATTTTTAGCCACACATTCTTATTTACAAGTATTTCAACTGATATTAAAATCTAATGATGCGTATGTCCACCTTTCTGCATCTATAGAACCTCCTGGGGGTTTCAAATTCTCATCAAAAGAATGGCAAATTTTTAATGGAGAAGCCCATGATTCATTTGATTAGGTGATATTGCCCTGCTTGGCTAATCCTATATTAGACTATACAGGAAGTGGTGATTTATTTTGAAGGAGAAATTTGCCTAGAAAATGCTGGCCATACTTGCCACTAAAATTGATTTGATGGACATGATGATATTCATAAAAACTAACAATGCTAAAGGTATATGCCCCCACCCCCCTTAAAAAAAAAAAAAAGAATCAGCCTATGGAACCACAACCCCTCAGTGTATAGTGATAAGGTATACACTATTTTTCCATTCTGGTAGGAGACAGGCTTTTCTATTTTAGCTTTGGAAAGTAAACTAGCTTTAGACATGTTTTGCTTTAATACACCAATGACTTCTGTACACATTTATTCTGCGTTCTCAGTGAGGTTAATTTTACCAGAAGGCACCATAAGTCTATAGGCAACTAAAGGAAAGGCATGGCTTTCCATATATAGTTTTTTTTACCATCACCAGTAAAAAAAAAACATTCCATTTAAACATTTAGGGTATTTAAATGTAAGATGAATGCAACAAAAATAAATAAAATGAAAAGTATTCTTTGTGAAAAAATGAAAGAAACCTTTGAAAACCAAGCTCTGCTATCAGTATTTGATGGTATTTTGTTTGTATGTGCCAAAGGGAAATATTAAAAGTAGTTAACTTAAAAGGCAGACTTGGTTTAGACAGCACTTTGGAATATAGTCAGAAATGAAGGCAAATAAAAAATATTGCTTTCCTTAGAGAGATGTGTAGAGAACCTTTATTTCCTCCTTCTCTGTCTCTAAAAATGTATGAATTATATTGGACACTTGAATAGGTATCAACGTTTTATTAACTGAATGTTCTTGTGGAACCTTTCTCCTTGTTCATCACTCACCATTCCAAGATTTTCTGGGGGGAAAATCTAGGTGAGAGTGCAAAAAGTGTATATTTAATAACATGCAACAACAAAGTTTCTGGTATTAACGATGAAAGATTCTGAACTCCCTCTTTGTACCCAGGAAACGACTCAACAAAACGACAAAAAGCCTCCCAAACTTCCATCTCTTCAGCTGTAAGAGATTGTTTGAATTCTTCATCATGCAAAACAGACTTAATCTGCGGACATTTTCTTCTTTTAGTTTTCCAGCACTGATGCTGGGAAATTTCTATACAAGGTACTGAAAACCTCTTGAGTTTATTTACCCATGGCCTTGACAAGATTCTTCATCAATTTACTTGATATGGAAAGGAGGTAGATACATTTTATTTGGATCAACCAGAGGCAGAAACTTGTCACTGCTCGTTCCGGGTGAATAGGCATTGCTTGGTTGCTAGTCAAGCCTGACATAATGTTCTGCAGTAGACTGGCTGTAACACAGGCACAGGAAGCAGCCGTATTCTCATCAAATAACTTTTAAACCGCCTCACATGTTCCACTGGTGTGACTTAAAACTAATAGCGTCCAACAAAGTGTTCATGTTCTCGTATGAGACAGAAATGGACAGAATGTGCAACTGGTACGCTCAGGTTGGAGTTACCATTGTGCAGTAAAACTGCCTTCAAGCTTCTTTGTGAAGAATCGATGAACAAACGCTGGTCAAATAGGCAGTGCACAAATCATTGAAGAGTCCATTGATATCATGGCAATAGCACAAAAAACCATCAAGAGTAAAGAATGAAGACAGGTTATGATTTCTTTGCCTATAGTGAGTTATTTTCACACCATCTGCAAGCAAGTTCTTTTGTTTAAGTCTGGAGGCAAGAAGCTCAGCTTGATCTTTAGATAGCTTTAAATTATGAACAAGAACATTTAGTTCAGCTTGGGTAAAAGTCTTTGGTTCTGTGTCATAATCCCACAAGTAGTCTGGGTCTGATGTTTCTAAAACGTGGCCAGCGGCTTCACCGTATTCCTGATCACCTTCTACCGAAGCAAGACCTGGAATGGGCAAGGAATCATCATGGAGAACAGGCCTAATTGCTGAATCTAGGCTAGGATATACAATTTTGTGCTTTGTTTTAGCTGGAAATCCAGTTGTATTAACCTGACAAGAGAAGCAGTCATTGCTGTTCCCTCCACACTATTGGGATGGCAAAGGCAAAGGCATTGATGTCCTTTGTCGATTCAACCATTGCATAGACCACTAAAACAGATGGTGCACATGAAATATGGAGCCCAGGGTTTATCCTGGTCACCTTATGGACAGTCAAAGTACAACATGGAACAAAGTCGCTAAGCCAGCCCATGTGCTCTTATGGAACAAAAGTCGCTAAGCCAGCCCATGTGCACTCAAAGAGAAGATGGAAGAGACGCATAGCAGGTAAGCCAAGTCTCAGGGCTGCTTATTCTGTCCACCCTCAATAGAGTGTGACCTAGCAGTACTGTGAATTGGGAGTGGGGGACAAGCCCAGAGACTTACCTGCTGTCGGAAAGGAATCTTCAGTAGCTGGATAACAACTGGAAGAAGCATGTGTCTGTCTGCCTGTGTGTGTGTGTCTTTCAGAATTGTGTCCTTGTGTGTTTTTGTCCTCATTTGCTAATGACAGTGATGATGGTTAATACGGTTGTTTACTTTACATTGTTGAAAGAATATTCTCTATATTTTATCATACCTTTTTTAGTTCAGAATATTTTTTCTTTCTTGTTTTCCTCCTCTAAACTTAGATGCATCTTATAGTCTGACAAATCTTAAGAAGGGAAAACTACAGTGAATTGCATTTGTTTTTACCATTGCCCTGGACACACACTGCATTGACATGGATAAACAGTATAGCTTTCTATGCGTTTTTCAAAACAGATGAATAAAATCCTCTAAATGTTCTTTAGCTAAACTTCAGATAGAGAGCTTAAAACACAGATGGACAATATAAATGGGAGATGAAATCTGTTCTGAAAGGGTACCCCATTTTAGGCTACTGCAGTGATGTAACATTTATAGACCAAGTACCTTGCCCAGCTTGTGATTGAACAGCTCTCTCCACCTATTCTGCTTGTTAGCATATTTTCAGTTCCTTGTGCTGCTTCCCTCTCTTGCTATCGGAGCGTAGCTGTATAATGACTTAAGCCCCCCATACATGCTTCGCTTTGCACTCGTTTTGTCGGCCGAACAACCCCCCGTGCGTGCTCACGGCGGTTGGTCTGTTGTGAAATCGGGGTGCAAATCGAAAGCTTAAACTTTAAATTCAGCCATGAATCGGCTGCAAAATCAATCTAATCCATTATGGACATTTCATCACTTTGGACCACAAAAGCGTTCCGAACAGGAATGGCCCCATGTGATGACATCATCAAGTGCGGGAGATCAACAGCTTTTCGAAGCTTGTATGGGGGGCTTTACATTAGGTTAATACCGGGTCATATTCAACTATTTAAACTGCTGGCAAGAAAAAAATATTTATCCAACATTGATGAGCTGCAATAATGTCACTCTATACATGTCCCTTGTGTCTAAAGGGATCGTAAGCTGGGAAAAATCGAGAGGCATGCCTTTTAAGATTTATCTGCCATTGTTATTTTAGGTTTTTAAGCTACTTGGTTACTTGTGGTAAATAGGTCAAACAATATTAAAGCCAGATGACCAGCATATTATCCAGGTTGCAACTGTTTTCTTTCAATGCAATACAAATGGGGCATACAATGATTTCATTGGTCAGCTGTACAAGTTCTTTCAATATTTCATTATTATTTTCAATACAACATAAAATATGAAACGTTTTATGATTTCCATTAGTGGGGTTATGCCGATAAAATGGATTGTTTCAGAAATGCAAGAAGCTCGAAGGCACATATTTCACAGCTTCCAGCATGTAAGAGCATGACCAAGTACAGTACATTTTAAAGGAGCTCAAGGTGGAGTTCAAAGCCTCAAGCTCTCCTAAAACAAAGAGGCTGACTTCATTCCAGCACTGTATCCTAGCAGCCATTGCCTGCTATATTCAAGCCTCGCGTTAAGAAGAGTAATAAGAGCCTGATTAGAGTTGGATCAATCTAAGGAATGCTGAACCTGCCATGGTTTGTCCTCACCTTGTTCATTAGATGTTGTTAAGGATGAGGAGATAAACACTTACAAAACATTTTCGACCACAAAATTAAACAATACAGCTTTCAAGATTCACTATGTATCATGTTTCTCTGGCACACAGAAGTGTATTTTGCAAACTGATTTTTTTTGTTTTGTTTGCAATACTTTTGGCTTGGCATGTCAAGTGAAGACTGAAGTATTGGTGGGTAGGAAAGACATAAATGTATTATGTGTTTTGAAAGGGAAAGGGAATACCTATTTGTGCTTTCCTTTCCTACCATTTATTATTGCAGATATTTTTGGTGCACACCTTCTTTTTTTTTTTTTTTTTTTTTTTT
>CM070033.1:111199171-111211472 GCA_036250615.1 Ptychadena robeensis | reverse complement strand
TTTTCTTTTTTTTTTTTTTTACAGAACCACATAGTTGGGTAAAGGGCTGGGTAAAAGCATATCTTGAACACAAGAAGCATGATCTGCTTATTCAAAGTGCCCACCTTACCATATTACATTACACCTTCCTAAATTAGTGGATACAATTTCAAAATGCGGGGGATATAGTTTACCAAATTTTTCCTGCGTCTTACCGTTAGCACCTAGAGAAGGATAACGTCCCAAATATTTTGAGAAGACAAACTCGCATTGAAGCTTCTACTTTGATTACCTGGCATTCCTTGGACCTTTTCCCCCGTGCAATGTCTATGTTACGCGGGTACCAGGGATCCACAGGGGGGACCGGGGGAGGCAGGGAGTCTATTTGCACCCCTGGTCTTCACCGGAGCACTCCGCAAGGAGGGAAGGACTACGCTGCCGGGGTGCACAGGTCCTGCCTCACCTAGAAGCCCAAAGGGGTACCGGGGGTGCGTTGGGGAATTGAGGTGCGCCAGACGGCGAGAGTGGTCAGGGTCCAATCCAAGTCGAGGGGTACAGAACTCAGCAGATCCGGGTCACACGCAGGGTCAGGGCCACAGGCTAGCGGGGGTGATCGATATACAGAGCAGAGGTCAGAGAGCCAGAGATCAGAATAGTCCAGGTGAGAAGCGTGGGTCAAAAGCCGGGAGATCAAGCAGGGTTTAAGCATACAGCGCAGGGTATAACAGGGAGCTGGGAACAAAGACTCAGCACTTGTTTACTGCCATGCTGAGTCTTAAATAGGCTGCAGGTCACACCCGCTGGGCTGGGCTTGCTGATCAGCTTCCTGTCCAGAAGTCTACAACTTAAACCACCATCACAGCGCGGCCCGGCTACTGCGATGGCAGACCCCCGAAGTGCTGGCAGCAGAGGAGGACATGGTATGCCGAGAAGGAGTGGTAGATGGAGGTGGCCAGGGTCTCGCTGGGCCCCGAGGGGCACGTGAGTGACAGTCTACATTTGAGGAAATGTGTTTGCCAAGTAAGCCTAGTTAAAGGTAAAACTATTAAACGCACATTTTACATTAACATTAAGCATTTTTAAGAAATATGGGAAAGAAAATGGATCTCTCAGCCCCAACCAGAAAGACCTGTAGTGGGCCCAGAACAACATAAAGATGAATTTTTAAACAGTCTTGTTTACTGAGGAGTGCCGTGCAACCCTAGATTGTCCAGATAGATGGAGTGGTTTATGGACAGCCACCATGTACCAAATAGGCAGCAATGTCAGCAAGGGGATGGCAGAGTAATGTTTTGGGTCAGAATCATAGGGAGAGAGCTGGGTGGCTCCTTTAGGCCCCCCATAGATGTGTCCATCGGGTGTGATCAGTTGCTGCAGGAATGCCGGGAATCTACTCGTGTACAGTATGGGTAGCTTTAGGGTCCGTGCAGCTGTAGAAAAAATACTCTGATCACTTTCTTCTATGGTACAAAAAGAGGAACCATATTAACTGTAACTTAATCATCTTCATGCATGACAAAGAACCATCTCGTGCTGCAAGGAATTCCTCTGCATCACTACAAAGGAGAGAAACTTATGGTGTGTCCTCCATCCTCCCCTGACCTCAATCCTATTGAGAACCTTTAGCGCAGATCTATGAGGTTGGGAGGCAGTTTACATCCAAACAGCAGCTCACATCATGTCATATCCTGACATCATGCATAGAAATTTTACCAGAAACTTTTCAAAACCTCACTGAATTCTAAAATTGCTATGAAATAAAGGGTCCAGATTTAACTAATGTTAATTTGAGCTGTAAAGATGTGTTTGATTGGAAATGGCCTTTCATTTCAGTAATTCTCCAAATTTAACAAACTGACTATTTTCAGTCGTTTACAACCTATAAAATATTTTTATTGAAATGGTTTTTTTTTTAAACTCTGTTGTGCATATGAAATTGGAACAGTTCTGGAAATCCTGGAAAAAAATAAAATTTAGAAGGTTTGTTCAGTAAACCTTCTAAATGCAAAATACATTTGAAATATACTCTTATAGTTGATTGAAAATTATCCTGCCACTTAAATTGTCTAGTTAGGGAAATCAGAGAACATCATTTGTAACGGGGTGCATTAATGGCCTACAATCAGATGACATAAAAAATGGCTTTGACAGCTTTCCTTCTTCTAGTCTTAGAGTTATGTATATTCAACAATTTACTAACTCCCTATTCCCATATACAGTATGTATATATGCCACATCCCATATGTCAAATATATACCAAAAGAAAAGGATCATGAAGGGAGCAATGTTCTTCACATCAAGCCTTCACCTCCCATTGTGAAGACTAGGGGTTTCTAAATGAACTAGTATAGACAAGAAAAGTGTTGTCCCTGGTCTTACTCAAACCAATGTTTTATGTACATTGAGAACTTGGTTATGAGTTTGCAAATGTTTTTTTGTCTACCTAATGTAACCATGCTTAACTGTTATTGTTGATTATATTGTATTTACTATTACTGTATTGCTCACTGATTAACTGCTGGAAATAAACTTTGTATATATTATTCTACTGATGACAATGCTGTCTATACTTGGTGCCTTTAAGGTCCCTTTAGAAACCCCTAGTCTTCACAATGGGAGGTGAAGACGTTGATGTGAAGAGCATAGCTCATGATCCTTTTCTTTTGGTATATATTAGAGTAATGTATGTTTTATATAAAGATACAGAGCACTAAAGGTGGGTTTACACATGTAGATTTTTTGTTCCTTCAACTGCAGATTCGATTTTTTTTATAGAATTTTTTGTCGAACATCGTTCGTCCATTTATTGAATGTAACATTTAGATTTTTTTGTTCATCCATCTTGATATCGTTTGAAAATACATAAAGAATTACTACGAAAAATTTACCAACATGTTTGATGACCTTTTGACCGATTTTTTTGTTCGAGGTCGAACAAAAATTATCCATCGAACCAAGTTGCCATTCTAGATTTTTGTACAATTAACCAAACAATCGTTCGTTTTTCGTCTATCGGACGAAAAAATCTAGACATGTAAACCCACCTTAAGGCTAAATGTACATGGGCTGTTGATACTCTGCAGCAATGACAATGATCCATTGAATCAAGTTTGCATCCATTTCTCCGGATAATGACTACTATAGAAAATCTTTCTGGGTTTTTAAATAGAAGAAGCTCATCTTTACGGCAAAATCTCTTAAAGATTTGTAACGTGTATTTGGATTTCAGAGTTTAAACCAACAGTTCTTACACCATTGTTCTTACTGTTTTGTTTCCATTCATGCAAGTATATCTACAAAATGCTCTTTAAAATCTGGCACACAATGAATTATAGTTGTCTGGGGCAAAGATGTAATAAATTTTTCCACCTTGTATGTAATATGGCTTGTACAAATATTGCTGTTCGGTTGATTGTTATTTTAGCAGGTGACTGATGACAGTTCTGCAAGGCTGATACTCATAAATCTGTGATCCCTTACCTTTATCCTCAATTAGCATAGAAAAGGCTGACCTGTGATTCTGAAAAAACTTTAAAGCTGAACTTTCTAAACTGCCATTAATGGCAGGCTGATGCAGCCTCAATCGCATGGTTTATGTTGCTTTACAGTTTGTGAAGGTGTCCAAGGCTTTTGGCAAGCAGTTTGTGTTGCATTTCTCCAGGAGAGTACTTTACAAGTAAAATGGTGACATACCCTTCTGGCCAGTTGAAAGACCTCATTGGGTTATTTAAAAAACACACAGTTACCCTTTCCCTCCTAAGGTAATTGGCAGGTTAGTGATCAGAATCATATACGGTGCAATAGGGTTAGCATTGAGGGGGACTACTCTCAAAGAATGATGCCAAGTACATAATTTGTACTTACAGCTTATTTCAGCTACATATGAACTTTTTATAGGCTGGTGGTTTAATTGACTCCTGGAGGACTGAGCCATTTGTCCCTTGTTAAACACCCCATTCAGACAAATATTGAATACAATGCAAAACAATTCCTCCTGCAGCCCTACATTAAATATATCTAAGCCCAAGTCAGACATGTGTACCCCGTCAGACCTGAAATGACCCCTAGGCACTTCCAACAACTTGTTAACCGCAAGACCTCCAGCCCTGCAAACAAATTTAGCAATAGATACAGTTGGGCAAAAATGTATTTAGTCAGTTACCAATTGTGCAAGTTCTCCCATATAAAAAGATGAGAGAGGCGTGTAATTGTCATTATAGGTACACCTCAACTATGAGAGACAGAATGGGGGGAAAGAATGCATATATGCACTACATGGCACCCCATGACACTACATACGCTCATCATGTGGACGGTGCTAAAGAGCCCTTCAGCCACTCAACCAGTCGACCCATTCAAGTTCCCATACAAAAACTGGAACGGCATCCTGAAAACAAGAGAGTGCATCAGCTATGTCGATTAACCTACTTGGCATTATGCCCGAACCCAGTAAGGTCACAGTTTGTTCTCAAAAGTAATGGAAATCGAACATGGTTTGGTTCCCTGTTTGACCAAGCTTTCTTCGAGTGGGATCGTTTAAACCCGCTCAAAGAAAGGCTGGAAGTTTTTTTTTTTTCTTATGGATTTGAGTGATCTATTAAAAAATCGAGCCATGTATGCCTAGCTTAGGACACTTTACATATTAACCTTCCTAGCAGTTGAGACGAACCCAGCTCGTTCACTCTCAACATGCAAAAAGTGCACTGAATGAACTGGGTTACTCTGCCACTGAGAGGTTCCCTGCATCGCTGGCTCACCTGATCCGGCGTCTATGGCGGCTCTAAACGACTGCGGGAGGCTTCCGTCAGGGGAGAAGATCCGCGGCATGATTTTCAACTTTTTCAAAGTTTTAAAACTTACTGCATTCGCAGGCGGCGCGATTTTTCAAATCAGACTGAATACAGATTTCTGCTTAGAGAGTGCACTGAGAAATGTCATTTATTATTAGACATCAACTTTAAAAGCTCTGTAAGTCTAGTAGCAATGAACCTGTGTATGGGAAGTAAGCTTAAATAATGGTTGATCAGCTGGGATAGTGATGAAACCCTCCTCAGGAAATGACAACAAGATGAATCTAGTGCTACCATTGTCATCTATCACAATCAGGATGATATAACATGAGTGACTCGTCTATTAGAGAAGGAGGCTAGTGGATCCTGGTGGGAAACCATGTTTGCACATTCCAATATAACCAATGGGGTTTTGAATTTCTTTGTCCATCCCATAGTGGTGTAACTTATTTTTGCAAGGGTGTTGTCACTCGTATAAATTTACATGTGTTATTTGACCCGAGAAGATAGCAAAACAGTAGAGTGGGAGGACAAATTGATAGTAGGGTCTATTCATATAAGGTGGACACTTTACTGCTAACTGGTTTCTTAATTTAATTTCATGTGTGTTTTGTGATGTTCTTATGTAATGGATTATATATAGATAGGGGTGCACATAACATTTTTAGTTAGCTCCTCACCAGGAGATGGTGTTTGGTGCTCAACCCATATGTAGGATGGTCTCCCTCACTGTCCTCTGCAACAGCTTCCTGTATAGTAGATTCTGCTGCAGATGGACCTCCCTGTTCCTTATTTAGTCTTCGATTAGCTGCCTCCATCCACAGGTCACCAGCTGGCTTTGGGTCAAATGTAACTCTCACTCTGTACAACACAGTTTGAACCCCGAGATCTCATAACTCAGTAGTGACACCCTGACATTTCTTGGGTTAGTAACTAACCAGAGACTACGGGCAGTCCAAATGTCAACCTTTCATAGTCATATTCCAGCTGTCACACAGTGCTTTCTTCTTGTCAGATTTTACCCTTACATATGTCTGCTCTGACTTTCATTCCCCAGATCTCTGACACCCTTAGAAGTTCGATCTTTTTTTGGGGATTATTAATTTAAATTACCAATTTCACACCCTAACTGCAACCTTTCATAGTTATTCATGTTCCCCTGCAATTATCCAAGTAACCTAAATTGTATACATTTAACACGCCCAGACACAGACTGCCTGCAAGTTGTTAATACGCATATGAGCTCTGTAACACTAATGCAGGCACACATAGCTAGTTTTTGGCCCCTTTTAAATACCAGACCCCTGTGCACCCCTGTATATAGAGTTTTTAATGTATAGTATTGTTTAGTTTAGTTTAGTTGGGAATTCGTATTTCATGGAATGCCTGTTAGTCTTGATCAGATTGTATAGACAGGTCACTCCTCTGTGTTCTGTTTTAAAAGGCAGCAAGTGTTAGTGAATGGTGACTTTCCCAGAATGTAACTATTCAATTCTTCTGTATGATGTGCTGAAGAAAAAATGTGGCTCCCCCTGTACCCTGAACCACACTAACCATTACATCAAAGGAGGTATAAGATGCCATAACCAATTCCACATCAATCACGTAATTGAGGGAAGTCCCATGTGGGAAGGACAGGTGGTGAATTAAATGTAATTTCCTGGGCTCCTTCTTGAGCAGCAACCCCAAGGGGGTACAATGAGATCGGTACTTGGAGTGGAAATTAAAAGAACGCCCATTCTACCTAAATGTATTACCTTATTCAAATTTTCTAAAAGTACAGCAGGGCATTCCTTGGCAGATATTAAATTTGGGCAGTGTAATTAACCATTTTCCCCAAAGGAAATGACAAAGCCAGCTCTAAATCCATCTAAATCAGTGGCTTCTCTGTCTGGAGAAGTGCAGCACCAAGTCAGTGCAGCATTCGACCGGAATAGCACCCAGAGCTACCATAACCCACATGTTTAGGTGCCATCATCAACCTCAGCCAAAACATGTATAAGATATCCCCTATCCCCTATATAAGATATTCACTATCAGTAGGCATATAGCTGCCAGCAGGCTGCCGTGATACACCAACCCTATCACCAGACAAATCAATTTCACAGTGGCCTTGAGTGTGTTCAATGTGACTTTGCTTTGGAGCTCAAATGGAGCCTCCATCGCTGGCACTGGGGATGAATGGGATGTATGGCACTGCAAGAAAAGGGGAGGGTGTACTTGCCAGTCCAGCTATGTGCACTGACGAAAATCTCCTTCCAAAAAAGACTTGTTTCTATTTTCTGCTCCTCATCAAGCCTTCTACTAACCGCCCCACTAACTAGTCACCCCTGTTTTACCTAATGCCCAATCTGTCCATTCCAAAGCCAACAGTTTTCCTAAGCTGCCATTAATATGCTGGACATTGTGATCAATTTGTGGCTTTTTTCATTCACTCCAAAAGCTAAGAAAGAGATTCATGCCACTAGAACAGTAAGAGGTGAGGCTCTAATTGCAACACTTAATGGCTGACATTTGTAAGCACTCTTTTATTCGTTGGCCAACCGCTGAATAACAACCATTCTAAGGTTGGTCAAGGAGAAGGAAAAATGTGTGTGTATGTATGTGGATATACTTTATATTTATTTTTTTAAATTATTTCTCAATTTTAACACTACTGGGAGAGTAAAGTAACATAATTAGACAATTAAACAAACCCCAAGAAAAGACTATAAAAAAATTCTGTAAAAATTTATTCTGTAAAAATCCCTTTTCTAATGATAAATTGCGACAAAAAATTGTCTCAAATCACACACAGGTATATCCCTCAAAGTGCTCATAATAGGACACCATAAGGGCTTGTTTCCAAGAGTGCCCAACATTGTAAGGCCCCCCATACACCTTACAATCTTTCCATACAATTTCTGTACTGTATTCTATCAGGGAGGCCACTATACTACACAGTTGTTAGTAGATTTAATGGAGATTGTATGGATCGATCTTAAGGTGTATGGGGGGCTTTAGATAGGCACAGACTACAATGTGCACAATGTGGATGCATCAATGGGAAGCAAAAAAAAAAAGACACAGAACATAATTGTGAGCATTTATTCTGTGTCTTGCTATTGGAATGATTAGGTTGCTTTACCACCGATGTGCTGGTAAGATACCCAAAACTGTAGGCAAGACAGAAGCAAACAGCAGGCAATCCGCTGTTTGGGTGGCATAGACTCCCAGTGGAAACAAAGCCTAACTGAACATTTTGATGGAGGTTTGCATTTTTTAAAATTCTCTCTCTTATATTTAGTTTGGTGTGCTGCTGACATGAGAAAGAACACCATGGTGAGAGCAAAAGAGCTGTCTTGGGCCTTCCAAAAATCGAGTAAAGAATTAAATAAATCATTAAATCAACTGTTTAGAAAACAGTCTACAAGTGGAGGACTCTATGACTTTTGAAACATCTGCCAACATCCTCAGCTTTGGTTATGCAAGCTTGTTCACCCCAAAAATAGACCTCAAGTTTCCAAAAAGTCATCATGGGACCTACAGCAGACTCTTGCTACTGTTGATGGGAACAGTGCATGTATCTACAAGAGGAGTAGTGATGAGCAGCATAAGCAATATTCGAATTAGGGATATTTCGCGAAAAATTCTACTAATATTTGATTTTATATTCGCAATTGTGAAACTAGATTATAAACGCCTCGCAATTACCTTCAAAATTAATGGTCACATGTGCTATTTATTTTCGCATTGCGAATATATATTCACAATCCATACCCATAGGCATCCCAATGGCGAATATCAAGAATATTCGAAATTGTGAATATGGGCCACCATAGTCGCAAAATTTGCAAGTTCTCGAATAGCCGATATTCGCCGAATATATTCATAATTCGAATATATGAGCTCAACACTAAAGAGGAGTCAAAACCCCAAAATAGGTGTTTAACTTCCATGGAAGATGTGCAAAGTGGAAACCTTTTTGATTCTTTAAGAACACCAAGCCCAGACTAAAGTGTGCCACAGAGAACATAGACAAACACCAGGACTTCTGTAAAGATGGTTATGGGACAGATGGAAAAAAAACCTGACCTGTCCAGTTGCCTTTTGTTTAATCTCTTCTGCACTGTCGATTTTAATTTTTTTTGTCAATCGTACCAGGTGGGAAGGAAACAATTCCTGATTGATCACCTATCGAATAGAAAAATCGTCAGTTGTATGGCATAAGAAATCCAGAGTGTCTACTTCCACTCTTCCACCCGAAACTAATACGGAAAATTGAATTTCATACTTCCCGTAATTTTCCTTTCCTGATACTGCTCCATGTCAGTGACGTACGGGTTAGGCTCTGCCCTACTACCCTCTGATAGGAACCCTTAACTATAAAGGTTTTACCCCTCCCGGTGGTCAGTGTTAAGTAACTCGCAGCAAAAACTCACCGGGTGGGAACCCGTCACTGACATGGAGCAGTATCAGGAAAGGAAAATTACGGTAAGTATGAAATTCTATTTTCCGTATTCCTGATTGCTCCATGTCAGTGACGTATGGGAATTAACTAGCCAAACAAGGGTGGGATAAATGCAGTACAAAACTTTATTCATAATATCAACAGGAAGAGTATGTAGACCAAAGAGTATTCGTGGCGGGTGTTGCTCACTTTAGGTTATTGTATAGTCCTTACATCCATATCAAATAAATAAGAACAATATTAGAATGAGTAAGGAAAAGTATATGCGATTTCCTTTGGATAAAGGACAACCACCATTGTCATAGATGTAGTACAAAAATACATTTATTTAATATCACAATCAATTTATGTTAAAAAACATCCAAAGAGGAGGGTGACCTCGCAGGTCAAAGCTTAATAGTTACAGTTGATCCATAAAGAGCAAAGTTCATAAGCACAAAGATCCCTTCCAAAGGGTAACCTCAACGTTTCGCCCGTGTGAGCTTCCTCAGGAGGTATATAGAGAGGATCTAATGTTTAGAGAAAAGCATACAAACATCAGTTTATACATGACAACATCAAACATATCGTGCATTCTTCGTGACATTCATAGTGAGACATCTAGTGGTCTTACCAGTGTATTTGCCTGGTTAGGTGAAAAACCCAATTCTTTAAAGTGAATAAAATCAATAATTTGACAACCTCCTCTGATAAGGGGGAGGAAAGACAACGACAGTCCACTGGGCAAGAGGATATCGGCAGATGTGTAGGATAAGCATCGTGCTAGCTGGAAACAGGCATTTCCTATTGCAGAAAAAAGGCTATAGTTATCTATATATCCTGGTTACTGTTTTCAGGAAGAATCAGGTAGATTTGCCAATGTTGGAGGGGACCATTAGGGAGTCCTCCACAGTGTTACAATCAAGAGTCAGCCACTTACTTTTAGTTTAGAGGTCTGTTTATGCCAAAAGCCGCCAGGATACCCAGAGCCTAAATTTGTCCTACCTTATATTGAGAACCCTCTACATTTATGCCCAGGGCTGGCAATTGAGTTTCGTGCCTACCGTGACGCGCACCGATTAGGTTATAGTAAAAAATTACTAAAAAGTGCGTAACAACGAGCATATAACCAGGACAGACAAAAACTCCTATTTAATAAAAACAAAAAACAGGAGACATGGGAAGACAGAAACAACACCCGAAATATTCTCCCATTCCAAAATTACTGACGAGTAACGAAAAAGTGTCAAAATACATTCGACCACACCCACAGATCACATACAGAAAAGCCAGATCAATTGGGGACAGGCTGGTTTCCAGCCATCTTCACCCAATGACATCTAGAAAAACGTCCCCTGGCATCTATAAATGTGGGAGGTGCAGGGAATGTAGGTGGATTGAGGAGAGTCAGGAGATACAACTACCCAATGGGTCCCTAAATAGAAGCCGACAACGCATAGACTGCTCTACCAGGGGGGTTGTCTACATGTTTCAATGCAAATGTCAGTGCTTCTATGTAGGGAAGACTAAACGAGAATTAAGAACAAGGATACATGAACATGTTCGTGACATTGAAAATGGGAGAATCACATCTCCTGTGGTACATCATGTTGGACATATACATAATTTCGACTTATCGGTCGTTCGTTTTACTGCCCTTGAGTGCGTACAAGAAGACAAGAGAGGAGGCGATTTTGACAAAATCGTCCTCCAGAAAGAAACTAAATGGATCGTTAACCTAAACGCATCCAAATATCCTGGCTTAAATGAGATGGTAAGCTTTAAGTCGTTCCTTTAACATACCTCTGCCATCCTGTTGATATATCTGTCTATCTGTCATTAGAGCGCTTGGGTGTGACTTGTGTGTCTCTATTTTTTAACTATTTGTGCTTTACCTTCTCCTGACAATATGTCATCAGACCTGTAGACTGATCACTGTGCAACAATGGGGAAAAGTGAAAGGCGCTCAGGAATGAGATTGCATCCATTCATTAGCCCGACACCGCCCCCCTATGGGACAAAAATAATTCTTTATACTAGTCCCATCTCAATCTGTGGAGACGTAAAGTCAACACATTACCTTAACAATGAGGTTCCGTGTTTGACCTCATATCTGTTCTTGATGAAATGATAATATGCCCTTTTCCTGCTATCTATGATAATGATTCCAATTGTCTACGTCTATGTAAACACCTGGATGAATAGAATAAGGAAGGGCAGATGAAACATTGTAAATAAATAAAGAAAGGATCTTGTATCTTTTATATTTTTATTTTTATATTTTGTCTTATTCCACTATTGTACAAATTGCTTACAAAACTGAAATACCTTCAAGACTTTGAAATGTAAATGATATTATCAACAGTAGTGTACATTTTCTGACATTCTTTTTCTTTAGTCGAGGCGGGTCTACACAGACTTTGGCTATAATCTTATACTCCATCGGTCTTCTCCAATATCTTTGCCACTTCCAAAGAATTAAATTATATCTTTTTCAGACTTGAAACCTGACAGATCCTTGTGTGGGCGGAAAAAATGGGTTAGATGGCCCTTGCTGTCCCCATACTCGGCACCTCCCTGTCACTCCAGACAGGAGGGCTGAGCCCAGTGTGTCTACATCCACTGGATCCCGCCCACATAGGCTGGCAAAAAGGGTGGATGGACGTTCCGCCCTGTTTAGGAGCGTCGGTTCGGACGTTGCGCCATCATGCGCTAAACGTCATCGCGTTATTGTGGGCGCTACTGTATTGGTCAATTGACCGTGGATTGCGTGGGTTTTGCTCCCCGCCTACTCGCCCGCCCTGCTCCCATATGCAGGAAGTGGGGCAGAGACAGATGGCGGAAGTTTTTCCATCTACCTCCATCACTTCCGTACCTGCGCTAATGGGTGCGCAGTGCGGCGGCCCCATCACTTCCGGTCCTGCGCTAATCGGTGCGCATCACGGTAGGCGCGTAACTCAATTGCCAGCCCTGGGCATAAATGTAGAGGGTTCTCAATATAAGGTAGGACAAATTTAGGCTCTGGGTATCCTGGCGTTTTTGGGAGGAGGTTGTCAAATTATTGATTTTATTCACTTTAAAGAATTGGGTTTTTCACCTAACC
>CM070033.1:111181256-111192891 GCA_036250615.1 Ptychadena robeensis | reverse complement strand
ATAATAAAAGTATTCCTCAAAAATACCACTTGCCTAATAATTCTGCACTCCCTGTATGCTTCCATAAAGTATATCAGGAAATGGAAATTATGGTAGTAGTTGAAAGAAAATTTTCTGTTTTCCTGGCTAACTCTATGGTAGCATATAATGGGAAATGAACAGCCTCAAAGAAGTGTGGAATTGGCACCAGCGCCAATTGAGGTTGGCATACCCCAACCCCCCCCTTCTTACACAAAATAAAAAAACATGCCACAGAGTTTAATGGTAGCTGAAGAGGGGTCAACAGCCCATGGGTACTAATGAAGCATGAAAGGAAGCCTACCAAGATATTAACATCCTTGTTAAGAGTTTATTAGGAGCCATGCAGCAAAAGCTCTTCACAGTACTGATTCTACCAATCAAAGGTGACTATCTAAAATGTTTAAAAATGTTTAAATTAAGTTGTAGCTTTGTGATGGTAACATTTTATTGATGACATTTGGCTCTTGTACAAGGCTGAGGAAACATGAAAGTAAAAGATAAAAATGGTGCCTTTTTATAGGTCAAGTTCCAGTCCTAGTAACTCTCTTGAAGGGGGCTATAGCTGTTGATTGGAAGCTTTTGATCTGCTAAAGGAAGTTCAAAAAGCTACAGACCGACTGTATCATATGTCAAGCTTTATTATTCCCATAGTTTTACTTACATGACATTGTTTTACGTGACATTACAGGTCTATAATTTGTATACCAATTTAGTAAGTTTGCTTAAATGAATGTTAATGTTTAAACAGAATATAAGAGTTAGATTTTTATATATATGTTATATATGTCTGCCTATAACTCTTAGCTTATTTATCATGCAAATTCCAACTTAAACGTGGAAACGTTCCTGGCCTGCCTCCATTTTATGCTTACACTCCTGACACACTCATGCATAAGGACCGGTGCATAGGTATGATATAAGGAAGTCTAAACAAAATGAGTCATGCGGTAATTAGAAATGTAAAGCCCCCAATGTAACAAAATGAAAACCTAACTACATTTTGCTTTGAATAGAACTGAAGTTTTTTTTGGAGTTGTAAAGTTACTGAGTGTCTGTAAACAAAATAAGCACAATGCTATACATTTTTTTGTCTCAACTTTAGCATTCAACCTTCACAGGTAAGATTAATGCTGGACATAGATGCTTAGATTTAATGGCACACGGCCAGTCATTCTGAGAATCGGCCGCATACTCTTTGTGTGCGGCCATATACTATGGATGGGGTACCAAGATTGGCGTAAAAAATACGGACATGTCTGTTCTTCAACTGATTAATGTATGGCCCGATTAAAGGTGGGTGCGTTAGATTTAAGCGTTAGATTGACCACCGTGCATGTTTGCTGCGGTCAATCTGCCGGAAGCGAGCACGGCGGTCAATTTGCTGCAAAATCAGGTGCAAATCTAAAAGCCTATGCCCAGCTTAGCAGTAGCTGATGTTGGCAGTTACCATTTTGGATGGATGACTGAGCATCCTGGCCTGCATTTTTTTTATATATTTAATTTGTTCCATGGCCATACCAAAGAGCTTACCCATGGTATCTCTAACTCCTTAGCTTGTTGTGCACACGCCTCTGCTAAAATGGTAGAGTTTTGTCTTATTAAAAAACTGTCCCACAGAAATTCACAGCTTCCTACATTTGTGGCCTAAAGGTAGCCATACACAGGTCGATTTCACACTCATTCCTCCCTGAGCGATCACCAGGTGCGGCCCACCTTGACAGATCAATATCAACCACAAATCGGATCGGCCAGGGAACCAACCTGTCGGTATTTGGGCACACATCGTCCAGGAATTGGTGGCCTAAGGTGGTAGACACGACGTTTTCTGGTTGATCCATCGACGGCTCTAAAATTGAGGGAATCAATCAGATCATCCATCAATCGCTCTGGAATCGACTCGTCTATGGCTACCTTAAAATGTGTACAATTCAATCATGGTACATATCTGTTTTTGGGTCAAGTAAAACATAAAAATATCAAATACAATATGCCGGTTGCATTAAGTGTGAACAGACTATATATATATATATATATATATATATATATATATATGATATATATTTGTCCGTCAGATCTTGAGATTTTGCAATGGAAGTAGTCGATGGGGAATTATGTAGGAAAGGGAAGGAGAAGAATAAATTAATATTTCAAACTTTCTGTATTCCAGTTAATTGATTGAAAAGTAGGTTTCTGATGCCTTGACTTGGTAAAAATGTTAATGTGTTATTTATTTCTCTGTTTTTTTATTGACACTATTGCTTTTGCTGTTATTTTGCTATTGTGTATAAATCTTGTGAAGTTTTTGAATCAAATAAATCAGGGTTCTTGCATGGCATTTAAAATGTACTTTTATGCTTGACACTAGATCCTATTTAAGTGGTTCCTTTTTGCTTTAGGATCACATGCATACAGATTGCTAAATTCCGCACAATTATAATTAATATTTATACAACTATCAATTATCAACTTCTATCAATTAGTAAATCATCCCTTCAATTTTTTGGGTAGGAATTTTGCCCTACATAATATATATATGTAGTACTTTATCATACTGCATCACAAAAATGCATAGGAAATACACTAATTTTGTTTTGTTTTATTTTTATTTACAGCACTTTATTGCATTCTTCATAATGACCATGTTGTGTATTTTATTACATTTTTTTTATGGATAACCCACTTAAAAAATTTTCTGTATTTAAAGTGGTCATGTTGCTGAATTGCATTTAGAAATCATGTAACTGGTGTGAGTATAAAAAAAGAAATGCTTTACTTCTCATGTAGTTCTGCTTTACCTTTTCTTAGCATTTGCAATATTCTTTTTCTGGTATTCTGTCTTCCATGTTTAATTTTTTTTTATTATTACCAGTTTTATTTTTTTCTTCCAAAACAAATTTCACAGTAATTATTTTTTATGTTTTGATTAAGTGTGTCATATTGAGGACATGTATGTGTGTGTGTGTGTTAATATATATATATATATATATATATATAATTTGCCATTGTTGGCTGAGATTTTTTAACATTTCGTAATTCTGTAAAAGGCTACATTTCCTTATACAACTATCATTGCAATAAACATATTATAAGAAGCTGCTGAAGCATAAGCTTGTGAAATTCTTGGAAGTAACATTACTATAAAGAATGTGCTAGGTGTGAGGTTTTTTTTACATTAATTTGTCTATTGCAACAAGTTAAAATCTCCAGAAAATAAGTCTGTGCTAAATATAGAATTTTATGACCGCAATAACCTCTTACTACTTTTGATTCATGAGTCAAATAATGAGGCTGCTAACGAACAAACCACCCTAAGCACAACTGTTCTTAATCATGGAGTAAAAAAAATCCCAATGTCCATGGATTTCAATATTGCTCCAGTAGTTATAATGGAGCATATAATGTATTCATTATAAAGAAATTGATGATTTTATTTATCAGTTTTGCAAAAATTTGCTTACATTATAAGAAGTATATTAACATTTTGGATTAAATTGAGCACGGTAAGAATCATTGTCAGGTTTTTATTTTCCCATTTCTGAAAGTCACTCTTACTACTTGTCCAGAGCACCAATTTGGAAATGAAAAATGTGATTTATATTAAGAACAAAAGTCTTAAGAGGTTGACAATGGCTGTGCTCACTACTGCACTGCATCAATGTTGAGGATCATGGTTTTCGCCAAGGCAAAGAGAAACATTTTCCAACCTGACCGATCATGGCTCTTACAATTTGCTGCTGATTTTGTAAATCAAATTGAAAGAAATTCATTTCAAATATCATATCAATACCAATCTAGGGACTAGTAAACTGCAATATATTCAGTTATGGTTCCTGATCTCCTTTAAATGATGTCATTGATGGGAACATGAAGTTGGAGCAAACATTTTTATACGGTAGTCTTTTACTTTCGGTTCCCTATTCTTTTTACAATTCTTGAAATCATTCCTTTACCACATATCTTTACTTCTTTTTAATTTGTTAGCCAGTAAAGGCCATCAATTAAATTCCAAACAACTTATTGGCTAGCATAACATTATGACTTTATCTGAAATCACTGTTAATAATAATCAGCTTGAAATATGTAACTGGAATCATTATAGTCCAACAGTGGAGCAACCTTCTTTCATCAATCTGATAATAAGTTTTATACTTAGTACATACAACCTCTCCTCTGACGTCACCCCTCAACATTCCTTAGATTTCCTGAAAATAACAGGTAGCCGTTTTATGCTCACATCACCAATGATTTAATCACCGCCATCAGTGATAAACAACTGCAATAAATAATATATTTATTACACCCAATACAGCCATACTTACGTGCAGTAAACGCAGATCATTAAAAGTCATTGTAAAAAACAAAACAAAACCTGAACAATTACATCTGAACTCCTGTTAAATCTATGGCCTTAGTCAATGTCTTTAAATTGCAAAGTCAATGATCCAAAACCAGTATGCAAATCAAGAGTATTAACGGTTTCTGACTTTCAAAGTCTGCATGCATGTTCCAGATCAGTCATTCCAAATGAATTGCATTCAGAGCGTCAGCATGACAGCCAGGCAAAAAAAAATTCAGAAACAATGTCAGCCCCCTTTGTCTAAGAGTTTTATTAGCACTGCATCAGGAATATGAATATGGTCTAGTTAACAAATACAAGATACGGTTAATCAGATAGCCTTTCTTACTGATAATAATTGCCATTGCATAAATTATTATTAGGAATAGACGGAGATGTCTCTACATATACCTCGCTACAGATATCTTATCAAGAATCCCACAGTTCATTAGGTTAAGCAGGTGTAAATTGTATCAGAGTAAACTGCTGGAGAGTGTCCTCTGACCCTAACAGCTTATAGTTGAAGGTACACCAGTTACACAAATTTGCTTCAAAAGGTTAACATTTCTCAAGACCACATTTATTAGCTTGTTGAGCCCAAAATATATATATATATATATATATATATATATATATATATATATATATATATATATATATATATTGTACAGCTATTCCTAAAAGAAAAAGCCAGATTTTCCCCAATTAAACATGGCTCTGCACTTTTTTTTTGCAAAACAAATGAAATGAAAGCTTTGGAAATAGGTTTTGCATAGGGAGCATGAATGATCCCTTGGATGGTCAATAAGATGGATTAAATTTTGACATTAGTATGCAAATTGTATGTACACTGTAAGTGAGCTAATCAAGCACAGCAGTTATTTGCATGCTAATGTCACAATTTCTGCATCTTATCACTGTAGAATTACAGTTCCTCCAGTGCCCCCAAATCTTCTAGAGAAAAAGCAACTGAATAAACTTTATAAACTACTCTCACTAGGTTTAATGACTCCATCATCCTGTATGTTTTTGTCTCGCGCCCTTCCCTCACCAGGAATGTATGTGTACAACAAAATGAAAGCACTAAATGGCTATGCTAAGGTTGCTGTAAGCATGACCTAGTTATCAGGATTTGCAAACAATCTAACCAAATTCGGTAAGTTTACAACATATTGAACAAAAAGCAACAAGACTGATTGTGCTCCTCGAGTTCCAATGTCATTTAATGACCCATAAATTAAATTAGTAAGTGAAATAGCAAAGACATTTTCTATTCTTAAACATGTATTATTAGGACATATTGTATACATTCATATGATTATATTTTCAAGATAAAGGTTATATTGGTTAAGTTGGCCAACATTTTTCTCTTATAGCAACCCTTGACTTTTTTATCTTCACTTGACCAAGAATACTAGGGTGTCAAACACTTCCCACACTCTTTGAAAAAATATTATTCATTAATTATACAACATTAGGCAAGCTTGTATATTGATTACTGTTGTCATTAATAAACATAAGCTTAACAAAACAAAGAACAAAAAGATTTGCTCTAAAAGAAATCCATTTTTTACTTAGGGTTGTCAAGTGCACCTTTTGTAGCACTAAGGAAAGAAACCATTCCCTCTGAAGCTATGGGTGTCCATATGTTTATGAAGTTGGTGCTGTGGCGTAAATTCCTTTTGTCCCTATAAGCGTCTTTCTGTATGTTTTTCTATTGTAGGCACAAGTCATTGCCCCAATGCAAAACATTGGCGTTTCATCTTTCTCTTTAGTACACTTCGAACCTAACTGCAGTCTGTCAGTCTGTAGATCCAGGTTGAGTCATGATCTTTTTTACCAGCTCCTGCTGGAGTAGTTCATGCAGCTGTGCATACTGTGAGTATATACCCACAAATCCATCATTACTTCAATTTTCAAGGAAAATGTTTCCTTTAGTCTTCATAACCAGCTGAACAGCCTTTCTTGGTCTTCTGCACGAAGACTCCATGAGCGGTAGAGGGGTGGTAGAAGATGCTCTTAGAGCCATGCAAGACCTCTCTTTCCATCCATCTCTCAGTCTACTTCTTCTTTTTCTTTCCTATACATTCATCTCTCTCTTCTCCAAAATTTTGAGTCTGAAAGTAGTTTAGAATAAGTAGTGGACATGTTTTGGAGGATGTATGTAGTCTTGTATGTAGCAATTTCTCTATGGAAGCAGGAATAAAATTTAAATAAGGCAAATGAGTATTACATATTGAATGCGTAAATAATAGTAACCAACCCTTGCATATCATATCTCTTAAAAGTTTGGAATAAATATGCTGTTACTTACAGTCCTCTCAGACTAGTTAGATAACAGGCATTAGGAAATATTGGGGAAATCTTTCTTTGCTAGATAACTGTGTAGCATTGGTGTGCAATCACAGTGCAGGCCTTGTTTTGTTTCCATCAGCAATACTGAAGTCCTTGAAATCTTTTCCAAAGGAATTCATTTTTATATTTGTTTATGCATCTTATCTCTGCAATTTTTATTGAGCCAATTGTGGCACTTGGCCATTCAAGTGCCTGTAAACTGGGGAGGTACAGAAGGTAAAAGTTAAGTTTTGGGTGAGGCAGAGTAAACGAAAGCAGGATACTTATTATGTAACTTCCTTGATAGTCATTTTTTTTTGCTAGAAGAAAGAATGGGCCACCCAAATTTACCTAAAGACCTCACAGACCAAACAGCAAAAAGAAAGCACTGAAGTTTTTTCACTTCAGCCTGTACCTTTTAATATTGATTCTTTACTTACTTAACTGAAGTTGGTAAACAGCCTGGTAACCGCATCAAATGGTAACAAAGCAATGCAGGCCATGAGTTTTAACAATCATATGTTAGCACCATTTAAACAAAGAAGCTGAGCTCCTTTTCTTATGGACCCACACACATTTTTAGAACTTCTCTAATAGATGTTGGTAAATGAAGAAGGTGAGGTTTACAACTAATCTGAATCTACTGGTTATTTCTAATAATGTACCAAAACCTGTTTTCTGTGTGGTGTTCAAGAAATAGGATAACCTATGGTAAATAATCCAATAAGCAATGTGTTTGTGAGCCAAAGTTATATGTGTGAACTGGCCCTAGGTGACCCTGAGTTAGTGTCTATTTTCCATCGCTACAATGAAGTGCAGACTAAGTGCCAGTAGTGCATAAACAAACATAAATTGAGTGAACATTAAAGAGATAAAGAGGAAGTAACAGTTTTTAAACTAACAGTACATATTAAGCTCAGGATGCCTCGAAGCATTGTATCTAGTATTTATCTGATTAATTGTGTACTTTGCTAAATAAATGTTACATTCATTTTGCAAACTTTATGTGTCCTTAATAAGTTTCATTAAAGATTAAAATGTGGTGTTTATATTTAAGTGGCTAAAGGGATAATAAATCTGTGAGTATGAGTGATAACAATTTATTATAGGTTTTCTACAAGCAAATAAACGCAGAAGGCCTATTTACAGTATGTATGTAAGATCTTCTACATGTAGGATCTGCTATTGGGGGAAGGGGGAACATGGGATAAAATGCTTCTCTGGTGTGGTATAAGTAATATTATTCCTATGACTAATAGTATTTCTATGATGGCTCTCTTGGAATGTCCTCTTTTATTTTTAAAACAGAAGATGGCAGTGTATATACCGTTTGTGGATGCCACAGTCACTCAGTGATGCATTATTTACATTGCAGTAAATACCGTTGTTATTAATTAGGATACATCTTACCTCAGTAAAGGTGACTTCCTTTTGTTTCTGAATGTATTTGGTGCTAAGATTTCTTTATTGCTTTTATGATCATTGCCAACCTTTTTCCTAAAGAACAAACAAAAATGAGTTTTCTTTCTTCAGTAATCGTAAACAATGATCTATTTGAATTTGACTAATTTGGTATGGTCATCCGGTCATTGTCTTGTGGTTTTTTATTGCCCCAAAACCTGTAGCATATGTTACAGAAGTAGAAGCTACGTGTGATGATATTTTACCAATGTTGGTAAAGCAGTGACTATATTAAAACAAATGGATTTACGTATTGCTTAAATACACGTTTAATGAAAAAATACAAGACTGTTGCCATTTTTTTCACTTTTTGATATTTGTATTCTGCATATCAATGTGCTGCAAAATTGATGCTCACAGAGCTTTCACTATTTATTTGGGACATAATTGCGTCTAGAAATGGTTAAAAAAAATAAGATGCAAAAATGATAGGGGGGACTCGGAAGCTACATTCATCACATCCGGTAGAAAATAGGAAAAAAGGGGGTATCTTTGTGGCCTTGATAAAACAGAGACTGATGAGACGGACATTCAATATCTGTTTGTATCTGTGTTGAAACAGCCCTACCCGGGGCAAATTTGACGCGCTCTGGGTTTGATGGATCTTCTTCTTTTCTATTCATTTATGTTGTTGTGATTTTAAGATTTGATACGAATTTGCACAATCAAGGACTCAAATAAATATTGTGAATCCCACTCCTCCGACTGGAACTCCATTTTTGGTAAACCAATTTTTTTCACCTTAAAAGTCCACTGAGGGTTGGCCACCCTCTTTCTTGGGTTTAGTTCACCCATACCCCATTTTTTCCTGGTTAAAAAAAATGTTTGTGAAATTTTGACAAGCTGACTTTGTAAGTTAATTGCAAAGCCCCTGAACATGGTATCATCCACCAAATTGCTGGAGATGTAGACAAAGGTTGTGGAAACATTGCAAGTATTGCTCTAGCACATGTAGTTTTTGCATAAATAAATTTTAAAGTTAAACCTTCCATACATCTCCAGTAATTTTGGGGCTTTACAATTAAATTACATATCAGCTAAATGACATTTTATGAAATCTTTCTAGTAGTAAACTTACCTCCCTATAAACTTCAAACTTTTTTAAGGTGGGCATACACAGTTTGACTTTTCTGTTCAATCAACTTTAAACTGGTCTTTTAAGTCAATCATTGGGAAATTGATTCCCTTTTATCGATCATATTAGTTATTGATTTTCTTAGGAAATTTCAGTTTATGGCTAGTTTTATTTAATGCCAAGTAAATTGTAGCTCCCATCTTATGCTTATATAGGCATGCACACATGCAATATGTTCAGACCGTAAAGAAGCATGTTTATGAAGCAGTGAATATGAAACGTTACCATTTAATGCAGATAATGGAAGAAGAGCATATATTTTAATTGACAGCGATTGGTAAAAGTGCTATTTGTTCAAAAAAAAAATATGCATAATGCTTGTTTTCTTACTACCTGTAATGTCCATGGCCAGTTTAAACTATACATGTTGCTTTTAAAAGCCTTTGCTATAAAATTGCTGTTTTAAAACAGCAATTTTATAGCAAATAACATGTTTTAAATTTTGAATAAAATTTTTACCAAATTAATTTAGAAAGATAGATACAGTTTAATGAAAATAGGTAAGTGTATTAGTTGTAGCATCATTCTTTATTTGCTTATTGACAATATTTTTTACTTTAACATAATACATCGTTAAAGTTGACCAAAGTTTTGGAGACTACCCTTGCTTGCTCAGGCACACATTGTCATGCACCACCATTGGGCATAAATTTTCTAAGCTCCTGCATTGATTTTCATGAACAGATTGATTGTAGTAGATTGTTATGCATGGGAGCTACAATTTACTTGGCATTAAATAAAACTAGCAATAAACTGAAATTTCCTAAGAAAACCAATAACTAATATGATCGATAAAAGGGAATCAATTTCCCAATGATTGACTTAAAAGACCAGTTTAAAGTTGGAAGTTTATAGGGAGGTAAGTTTACTACTAGAAAGATTTTATAAAATGTCATTTAGCTGATATGTGGTTTAATTGTAAAGCCCCAGAAATTGCATTACCCCCAAAATTACTGGAGATGTATGGAAGGTTTATCTTTAAAATTTATTTATGCAAAAACTACATGTGCTAGAGCAATACTTGCAATGTTTCCACAACCTTTGTCTACATCTCCAGCAATTTGGTGGATGATACCATGTTCAGGGGCTTTGCAATTAACTTACGTCAGCTTGTCAAAATTTCACAAACATTTTTTTTAACCATTTCTAGACGCAATTATGTCCCAAATAAATAGTGAAAGCTCTGTGAGCATCAATTTTGCAGCACATTGATATGCAGAATACAAATAACAAAAAGTGAAAAAAATGGCAACGGTCTTGTATTTTTTCATTAAACGTGTATTTAAGCAATACGTAAATCCATTTGCATCATACTGAAAGACAGTGGTACAGTCACTAGATTTTTAGCACAAGATTATGAAAAATCAACTTGTCACATGAGCGGAGTAGAGAAAAAAGACAAAAATAACCCCAAGATGGTTATACCCATACCTACTTTATATATATATATATATATATATATATATATATATATATATATATAAAAATATACACCTTAACTCTGCTTAACTGACATCTCTATTATCTGCTATTTACATTTTTTAATGGGTTGAGGTTAGGGACAAGCTTATCTAATCACGTTGCAGTTGTTTATTGCCATTTTGAAAACTCCACTCATGGTGATAGTTGCTGAAATATTGTGTATAAAAATGTATCATGGGCAGCCAAGAGTCAAGTTTATATAACTGTTTGGTGACATAGTAACATGGGTAGAAAGGATTTATGGTACAATTAAAACATTTTTCATTTAACATTAACAGATTGTTAAATAGATAGTATAAACCTCATGATTGCATGGGCCATTCTGTAAACAAGTCACCGTTTTAACTGCCTATACACATATATGATTCGTCAGTAGAAAAGTTAGCTTGCTATCTAACCATGTTCTCCATATACTGTACTTGTTTTGTGACATATAAAAGACTTCACTTACCATGGTTCATAACAGAAGCTGACACAGATGCTGTCCTTTATATCCTCGCACAGACATCTTGCTGGTGCTTTTCTCTTACATCTTCTAGGGTTTCCTAATCCGTATGGGATAGTTTGCCTAGAATTACAGAAAAAAAAACATTGGTTATTTGATAGCATCTGAAAAACAGAATGCAGCACTTTTATTTTTCCTTTCTAATTTTATTTTACCTCAGTCAGAATCCAATTGTGAGGTATTTTGAGTAAGGATTTTGGAAGAGGCTGTACGCACTGATGACTTCCAGCTACCCACCTATTCCTATGTCTTCATACCGAACAGATAACTTAACCAATAAATTTCATATCTATCCTACCTAAACACTTAAGCTAGGAACACACGGCTCGATTTAAGCATACAATCGATGTAAGATTAGATG
>CM070033.1:111170260-111181156 GCA_036250615.1 Ptychadena robeensis | reverse complement strand
GTTGATTGATTGTACTCGAATCGTTTTACAAATCTACCCGTGTGTGGCTAGCTTTACACTTCTCTCACAACCTAACCTTGAAAATGAACCTAAGTCAATACTTAAAATGATCTCCCAACACCTAGTATATTAGAAAATCTCTGATCATGATAAAAACACAATCTGGTTTTAGTAGTGTAAATGTTAATACAAAGAAAATGTGATCATGTGTCAATTGCTCAAGTCCTTTATTTTTTGAAAATAGTAATAAAGGAAATAAAAAAGAAAAAAGACTTTTTACATTGAAGCAAGTACAGCCTCATGTTATGTGACCAGTCTTTCTTCTAATGAAGGAGTGTTCTATGCAGTGGTATGCACAAACAATTCTGTTGAACCTCTCTGGCTACATTTTATGAATGGCATGTTGAATATAGACCACACCATGAAATAACTTTGTAGTGTCCAGATGAAAGGGAAAGTGTTATCATTTAGGCCCCCTATCCTTTCTTGTGCTGACCATACACAGTTAAAATTTTTCCATCATGTTTGTTCACATTGATCTGACCGAAATCATATGCTATTGTAGGTGTTTAGATTAACCAAAATCTGTCGAAATCTAACTTCAAATTGATCTAGGTAAGTTTTTGCCCATTGTGCAAGTATCTTACAAGTTTTCTAGGTATATCAACACATTATTAGCCAATTATCAAAATATTATATGTAATAATTAAAAAAAATATTACATTTAAACATTTAATTAATATAGGGGTCGTATTTACCCCTTCTTCATTCCAAAAGGGTAAAAATAAATACACAGCAATAGCCACTTACCGCTATAGCACAGCATAAATAAAATATATACTTTAAAAAGTCCTTCAAAAACATTGATATGTAACTTGAAATAGATAATAGGTAACACCCTTTTCCCTATATAGCTACCAACATCCTATAATCATTTGAATAAATCAGGAAAGAAACGTGGCACCTATCCGACCGATAGTAACTTATTTAACTATCTTAGTGTATATTTCATTGTGTATTTTTTTTTTTATTAACGGATATTGTCAGCTTTTAACCCTTTCGGAATGATTATGAAACCCCTATATTTATTCAATTTTAAAATGTAATAAGTTATCTAATCATTACACATAACGGTTTGGGGGCATTTTTTATAATTTATTCATTTTGTTTAATTGGCAGATATAGATTTTTGGGGAAAAATATAGAGGTTAATACAACTGGTGTATTACATTTTTATGTGTAAATTATTATTGCATATAAAAGTATTTTTTGGGTGTTAGGGATTGATTATAAATGGATCTTAAGGCCCCTATACACCTTTTGATTTTTTATTCAATCGACTTAATGCAATCAATTCTTTTTGTTGATTAATTGAAAATCTATGGCAGCCCACATAGTTAGATCGACCTAAAACTACTAAAATTGGGAAAATTTTCGATTGAGAAATGATTGGACATGCGAGAAAATATTAATCGGTTGTATTTGAATTGAACCTTAATTCAATTACGCTTTCAGTCAATCCAAAAACATTTGAACAAATATCTGTTACTACAGTTGGCATACATAACAATCAATCACCGATTTCCCTGACCACCCAAAAATTATCTATTTAAGTCAATTGAACAGAAAATCTAGACGTGTATTACTGTGTGGTGGTATGCTTCATTGATGTTAAGCCCCCCATACACCTTTAGATTCGTACAGTTTAGATCTACCAACAACTATGTTGTATAGTGTCCTCCCTGATAGAATGCATAGTGATTGGAAGGTTTAGATCCCTCATGGGATCCTCATTTTACATGGTTTTGGTAGAAAAAAGGATCAAAGGTAGAAACAAATCTAGTGCCTAAACTGTTGGGAAAAAACAGCACCTAAAAGTGCCTGATCTGTACAAAAAGGTGTGTGTGTTGGCAGTCTTCTATCAACTGGAAATAATCAAGAGAACCTGTAATTATCCAACAGATGGTCATCTAACTGAAATGCTATCTGCTAAATGGAGGCATTTAAGTCTAATAAATGTCCTTTTTTGTATGAGAGGTAATACATAAATGATGGCAAACAGAAAAGGTGCAAATTGCAAACCTCTAATGACCCCTCACTGAATAGTCATCAGAAACGTGACAGCCACACAAAGCACCCAAAGTTTTACTTAAGCAAAATCCCCAGTATGTTCTAACTAGCAAACATTACAATATAATTCACATGTTTAGCAGACTTAAGGTAATTTCTGTGACACATAAATCTTCATGGCATAACCTATATGTCTGCTCTTGCAGTCTATATAACTACAATGCATGTATTTACAAGCAGCACAATAAAGATGGCATACTTTTAAATCGATAAATGTGACATTTTCTAGGCATTCACTTCTGGTGAATTTTGCTGGTGTTTCAAATAGAGGAAATGTTTAACTATCTATGAATGCTGAGTGGTACAACCATTGCTTTACAGAAATAATAACCTCTTTCAATAACCATTGCTTTACAGGTATAGCCCATTGTATTGCCTGAAGCTACGCCAAGACCATAACTGTAATAAAAAGAGTTATATTGCTACATAAAAGTATATTCACATTATTCTCTATATTTTTATTGTTTTCCTTTAATTATTCTGTTACAAAACACTGCTAACCTTTATACTGTATTCAGACGTCCTGTATACCAGATAAACAAATCTGTTAAATTGTGTGATTTGTTACATGGTTACCACCAGGAATTTTAGCAAAAGTGTTACTTAGAAGTATAACAAAGGTTCTGTCCCCATATATGTTGTATTGGGACTTCTGGATGGGTTATATAGGAATGGTAAAAGTACTTCTAGTACATGACAATGGTGTCAAACTCAAACTGATGACCAGCACTGCTGTCTCTCTAGCTCAGCCGATGTTCCATGCAAAGCAACGGACATCAACCGTGGTTCACGGTATCCCTGTTTAGGAGCGCGACCATCAATCCGCAGGGATGGCAGCATATGATTTGGACCAGATAAATGGCCGTGAGCGTGCACAGCACTTGAATCGGCCATCGATCCGACCCATATCTACACGGGTGTACCCAGCAAAAATGTTTAACCTAGGCAAAGGCATCCCAGCCAACCTTGATATTTACTGAGACAATGTCTACAAATGAAGAGAGTTTTCCTCAGATGATGATAAACCTGTTCATATAGAAGCTAATTTAGGATTTGCTCAACACCCTGCTGGTCCAAAAAGTTCAGTAAACTGTGTTCCAAAGGGGTATAAAAATACAAATGGATCACCATGTAATTAGTTTGTATTTCCTGCCCACCTCCTACCAATTTACTAACTCAGGGGATGTGGGATGCCTATGCCTGGAAATCACTGTTGTCAGGCAGGTGGAACCAGCAAGAAGCCATTTTGAAGGATGGTGCAGGCATGTTTTTCACATTACATCTACATTTGCGTTTTTTGCAGTGTGAATGTTAACATTGGTTGTCTATGTAAAAAAAAAGCGCACATTTTTAAAACGCTACACATATAGTGTGAAAAGGCCCTGAATCTGGAATAAGCTAAGCTAACAAATAAAAAAAAAAGACACATCTGTGCTGTTCTGGCTGGCCAACTGATGTTGGGCACAGAATTGTAGCACTATACTCAAACATAAACGCATACAAAATCATGAACTCTGTCCACTCTGTCAAACATGACATTATTAATCCCCATTTATCGGTAAATTGGAATCTCCCAGTCACGAAGAAGTTTCCTTTTTAGTTAATTTTTTATTTTGCACACATTTATGATGGTCCATAATTGCCATATTCTTAGCTAAACCATAGTTTAATTGACAATAAAATTAAGCTTATTATAAATGTATTTTTATTTAAAGTGAAATCTATGTTGACATAAATGGCTGCCATTTAAACAGATTATGTTGCATTACTCTTTGCCTAGCAGGATTTGTTGCCTAGAATGGTACTGTTATTCTAAATCTGGAACATCACTATGGGACAGCAGAATAATGCAGAAACCTCATACCTGTGCAATTTTATACTTGGGAGGGTACTTGATCATGCTGTACAGAATAATTTATATATTTTAAAAGAAAACGTGGGTTGGCTAGTGGCTTGTTGGCTACTAAATATGGACTAATGCTATTAAGAGTTATATAATCATTACATACCCTCCTGTATTGATCCAAATAATATCTAGGTGACAAAAATATATACACTCTTTATCCATCCAGCTATTGCAGGAGCATCTCTTCATCCGCAAGTGAACGCCTGCCGGGGCAGCAGAGATAGTCTCGGGGAAAGAGAGGGGACCTGTGTAAAAGATACAAAATATTCATATATCAGTTGGGAATTTATATATTTACAGATCTCTTTGTGGTTGATCTGTTAACTGTGAACCATATCCACATATGAAAAAAAGCTTTAGAAACATTGCTTTCAAACCACTATAAAAATGGTAAGAAGCATGTTTGTAAAAGATTGTATCTAAATGTGACTTCCTGTATGAATGGAGCAAACACGTGCCATTCACCTTTGAGTATAGAATGGTCATAAATAGGTCTATATATATGCCAACACAGTTGAACCATTCTAAGATATCAATATTTAACAGCCAATGTTATTGCAATAAGCAATTATTATATGCTGAGGATGATGTACAAGCGTAGTCACGTCTTTCTACCATGATGGGTGCAGCTCAACCCCATCCATAAGGTCCCAGCTACTGATGTGACAGGATACTATCCCAAATTCTTTGGATCACTCCACTATCCAAACTATGTTCTAATAAATATCATTCTACATTACATTCTACAGGAAAATCCCCAAACTGGTCCTGACAGAATAAGGGCAGGGGGAGTTTAAGCAAAACTATAGTTTGTTTCTATGCGAAAAGGTCGTTCTATCGTTCTATCTGATGAGAAGGAAAAACTTCCACAATTGGAGACATTTGTTCAATAAACATTATTGTTGGCCTGTGTCATTAATTTTGTGTTAGAGTTTGACACCACTTACCTAGGGTTCCTTCCTTGTCACCACCTGACATAACACTAAGGCAAGAGGCAAAGAGTGTTTCAAGAGGGCATGCTTCAAGAGAGTCTAAATTTCCTGTGTGTGTTAGTGGCAAGGTACCACTTGGGCATATGGAGGTTCTAAACCTGTGCTTCCTATTCCTTTCCCCTATGCAAGTATGGTAGTTTCTTTCTGCCTTTTTTAGGGTATATAGTCTGTTTCCTTTTTATATTAGATAGTGTAACAATACAGACCCACAAAAGAATTATCAGTTTCTAATTTGAAATATATTAACATCAACCGTAATCATCGTCTTATATAGTATGTTATACCAAAAGCATTTTTTTTAAATCTGCTACCAAACATTAATATATATATATATATATATATATATATATATTCGATCCTAAGGTCTTTTTAATCAAGACTACAAGATTCACCTAATATTTATGGACAGTTTTCTCATTTTGCACCTAAAATTAAGTTAGAAAAATAAGTGAATGTTTTGAAAATGAAAGTTTTCGGGAAAATGAAAGTAATCAGACCCATTAGTATAACATTACAAAAGGCCAGTTATAGTTAAAGGTCATAAAGCAGGTGAATGTTCTCTGACAGTGACAATTGGAAGCCATTAGAGAAAGTGAAAATGTTGTCTTTTTATGTTGTCACGGTGTGGCTACAGAAAAACATCTAAACTGATTGATATTATAGTTTTATGTACGCTATATATTGCACATCCTAGTTAAAATGCTTCCTGATCCGGTATATAATGTGCTTTACCTCAACGACTTTTGTGGAAACTTATGAGACAACTATCACTAGTTCAAAGTATGAATTTTTCTGGGACTCAAATATTTATGGTACATGCAGCAAATCATTACTATTGTTCTATAACTTACTGCCCTGCATATGATCCCAGTGCATTCCATGTTGCAATTGTGTACAATCTTGTACTTCCAGCAGGTATTCCTTATCTTATCTCTCAGCCTTTTGACACCTCCAGCTATCTTCTTTCCTGCACACGCACTACAGAATGATACCCCTACAAGATGCCATAATTGACTATACCAGTGGTTACCAAACTTTTCTTGCAGCCCCCCCCCCCCTTTTCTATTTAGGAACATTATTGAGCCCCCCTCCCTATTCAAAAACAGGTTAAGAATGAGGGCCTGCACCCCCCTGGACTATACTGTTATATCAACATATAGGGAGCATAAGTAAAAAAAAAAAAAAAAAGTAAAAAAAAAAAAACATATAGGGAGCAGTGGTGTACACTGATTACTTATTGTAAATACTAATTGTAATAATAACAATAATAATAAATTGTATTTGCTGCTCTTATGTTATTAAAAGCTGTTAAATGTTAAAGTTGTTTCATGTAAAAAAAAAACTAGTAAAAAAACTTTTATTTTGCAACTATACAGTTTGCTTATTTTGTAGATCTCTGAACTGCAATTCAGCTTTAGAATTGAAATACATAAGTTATATTCACTATATAATTATAATAGTTTTACCCTTGAAAATCCCATAACCTGGGCTTAGATTTCCTACAAAATCTAGTACTCTTCTCTGTTTACATGTACAATAGGCAGCTCTATGTAGCCAGGTAAAGACAGTAATCCTGCATTATGCTACAATGGCATGCAGAGTGTTAAGCGTAAGCAGGTAATGCTAGTCTGGGAAGAAAAGTGACTCACCCATTACCGCTAGCACCAATGGCAGTAAACCAGCTCCCAGCATTGTGCACGTTGGACAGGTGATAATGCACAGTAGGTGACCTGCTATAATACCAGCGTATAAATACTCCTCCAGCACTTCCACGCCTATTATTGTCCAGGTGAGCAAAGAGGCAGCTCTCAGCACCACCCACTGTCTGCCCATTTCTGCAGAAATCTATGTTATCACAGCTAAGATTCTTCATTGGACAGTGAGGAATAAAAGCAGATTATTAATCCTTCACTCTGGAATGAATTAACACCTACATTACCATAAAAGGGAACTGCCTTTAAATTCCTGGATATACTTTGGGCAGTGTAAAGTAGTATTTATACTGTATTTAATATGTTTACCTATTATGTGATTTAACAAATTCCAAAAGATGAGGTCATGGTATTATACTTGTGATTTAAGACACCTACTTTGTTACACTTCATCTCATGTAAGGATCATACCAAATATTGCAAGGTCATCAAGAATAAGGAAATAATTTATACTATTTTACACCAAGTACTATGTTAGGTCAGTCATTCTTTCATATATCCAAACCATTTTCACTTTTCAGCCTACTGGGAAATTGGTTTGGTAGATAAATACCTATTTATCAGTTAATGATGACTTTGGTTATGAAAGAAACCGCTCGTCATGCAAGTTAGAAAAGACAATCAGAATACTATTTAGTCAGTGGCCAGCTATACACATTGTTAACTTACAACAGTGGATGGGTATGTGATCTTATCTGGTTATTGCCCTGAAATTATACAACCTGGTAGATAGACTTCATTGCTTTGCAACCCCACCAAATTACAGTTATATAATGACAAAGGTCCACAAAGCACAAAAAGGAAATGGCTTTTGTACTGTATAATTCAACATGTGGTTAAAATAATGCTATAAAGCTCAGGGCTCTGGGCTCTGGATAGGTTAGTCATAACATTGCCATGTGGTCTGGTACTAAGCTCTGCCAAAGAGCTGGTCTACATAACGCTGTACTGAGATATGTAGAAATTATTTTGGCTATTTATTTGAATTGAAAACTTGGGACAAAGATTTTGTTTTATCTTTTCTATCGCAGGTAAAAATAAGATGTTGAGGAATTTGTATGGCTAAAGTAATGTGCAAATGTTTAATTTTGGTTGTTGGAAACAATTGTTCTGCAGCTCTACAAAATAAATATTTAACTTGGGTGCCAATGTATTGAAAGGGTTTATATTATTTTGGAGGTGCTGAATTAATAAATCATATTACTTTTGCTGAATTGGCTCTTGTTTTTGAAATAATGGACATCCCTAAAAATATTGCCTGCATGTATGATAGCAAATGCAATAGCGACAAAATCTAAATTACGAACATTGTTCAGGGATTTTAGCCTCTCTTGATATCACAGTTGCTAAAGATATGTGTTGCAACAATAATGCTGACGTTCTGTTTAATCATATCACAAAGGTGCTCTATTGGAATGGCATCTGGTGGCAATGGAGGCCATTTCAGTAAAATGAAACTATTTTCAGATGCATCAAAACTTTTTGACAAAGTTATCCTGTTTTAAGTAGCCATCATACGATGTGTACACTGCCACAAAAGGATAGAAATGGTCAGGAACAATAATCAAGTAGGCTGTGGCATTTACACATTGGATCTTTAATGTATCATCAGTAGAAGCATGGATTGATGCTTTCCCAATTTCCCAAATATTTGAAACCTTGCCACCCAATTTAGATTTATCAGACCAGAAAACACTTATTGACTTTGTACGTTTCCATTTTTTTTTAGTTATTAATGCCTTTTATTTGGAACCTATTTTCCCCTAAATTCAGGCATTTCTGTACAAAGAACCCATTGAGTATTTTGCCTTTTCAGGGTATTCTGATGGTTATCCATAAAAAATCAGATCAGCAGTATAGTAAATGCCCAGTGGTTCCAACAATTTCTCAGATTTTTCCCCCTTTTTATAAAATGTTTTTGAGGGGAAAAGTTCAAGTAGAAGACTTAAAGTATCTTGGTATTCTCTTCCCTAGTAACTTAGGTGAACTCTATGGCAAAAACTACAATCCGATGTTTTGGGTAGGTGCCACATGCTGATAATGATAAGCTTCCCAAGGTTGCTGTACCTACTGAACATGTAACCCCTACTTGTGAAGCATAAAGGTGTCTAACGTTTGCAGTCAGCCTTCTCCGTTTTCATATGGAGGGGAAGAAAGCATCACGTAGCATTAAAGAAGCTCTGTAGATCGGTGGCTAATCTGGGAGTTAACCTACCTGACATCTGACATACAACTTGGCGGGGGTTGTTACAGTATGCCTGTGACGAGCTTAATGAGACATTGTGCTATTGGTCAACTTCCCAAGATTATCAAAACCAGTGTTCTTCTTTGTGATACAGTGATGGCCCTGTGGGAAAAACGCAAACTGATTATTGTACCGTGCTCCCTATCCCCGATTATGCCCTTAACATCGTCCCCAGCTTTCCCACAAGGCAATGAACAGTGGTTCTTCCACTATAAGGAGCTGAAGGGTATACATACCATTCAGGAGTTATTGAACCCGGTGTTATGTCTGATGAACTTTTTATGTGAATCCTCCAGCCCATTTCCTGATCTATGCCCAGATTTACTGTAGCACTATATTTTGTTGGCCACCTTTCCCTCTCAAGCTTTAATGACAAGTCTAATCTAATAAAGTCTAATCCCCCTAGATGGCACACCGCTCATTGGCGGAGGGTTACATCTGCTCTTACTCCAGATGCCCAACATAATAAGTACGACAACCACATTGAAATTGACAACAACAGTAGCACTCCCACCAGAAGTTGTGGAGAAGGCAATTCTGGGCAGTTGGATGGCAATTAGCAAAATTATGGTCTGTGAATCATGGAGAGAAATGCAATTTAAAATTGGCATAAGTGTGCCAATGGGATTGCGATATGCCCCAATAGCCTCATCTACAACATGGCAAGTGGTGCTCCGGGTCCTGGTTTATACATCTGATGTGAGAATGTAATGTCAAGGGTTCTGGCAAACAGCAGTCGGTTATATTCCAAACAACGCTCTCTATCGACGGCCTTATGACTTTTGCATGTTGACTTTTTGAAGGGGGAAGAGGGGACAATGATAGGCCCCTGACAAAGTGTGAACATATATGCCTATTAAGCGCTAAAAAAGCTCTCCTCGCAGCATGGCTTCAGCTTGTCATGCCTACCTTAAATCATGTGGGGAATAACTTACATTATATTTTGCTAATGGAACAATTACACGTCTAGATTTTTTGACATGTGGAAGAAATTTATTCTTCTTGAATCCAGAACAGATCAAATTGGTTATTTCCATGTTCTGGTATTCAGAGTGGTGATTTGGGCAGATTGGAAGTATTTTAGAATGGGTATGGGATGCACCACCACCCCCTTCTTCACCCACTTACCCATTAACCCCCTAACCCCAGGGTACTCAATAGGCGGACCCCGGTCCGGATCCGGACCCAAATAGGGGTACATGTGGACCGGCGGCTCCTCTCTATACTCAGAAGCGAAGGAGAGGAGCTAATGCCCATCCAGCCTCCGCCCCCCCCCCCCCTTCATCTCCTCCCCGATGTGATTGTGACAGGCAGCAGGATTCTGTGTTCTCTCAGACTAATGCTTCCTGTAGCTCCTCCCACAGATACATCCTCCCAAGCCAATCAAAACACAGGAAAAGGACACACCCTCCCCTCTCTCCACTGTACTGTAGAAACTAAGCTGAAAACCTATGTGACTTTGAACATTCGTAGCAGGAAAACCATTCATAGTATAATGATGAAACTTTTAGGGTCAGTAATGCTCACCTACTACTACTTACACCCAGAGTTTCACCCCTCTAGCTACAAGACTTATACGTCAAAGTCCAGGGTGTCAGAGCATCTGGGGGTGATAGTCAGGGAGTAGGCATATGTAAAGCCCTAGCTCCATGTCTGCTAAAATCCCTGTTATGAACACAGAGATTTTGTTGCAATGCTCAATGGCAATGGGGCATGGAGGGGGGGGGGTTTCCACTTCCATCGGGACCCCCTCCGCTAAGCTATTGCTGTTCTCACAGCACTGAGCATTTCCGCTGAGGCAGGGCTGAACATAGTGAAGAACGTTAAAACTCTTCATCGGCAGATGTCTGGACACAGCATCTGCCGAGCAGGTAAAGTCTATGTGGTCCACAGCCCATCAGAGACCTGGTC
>CM070033.1:111132518-111160454 GCA_036250615.1 Ptychadena robeensis | reverse complement strand
CCAGGATCTGAACTGCTGACAGGTGAGTATTGTGTCTGTTTAATGTATGTGTGTTTTGTTCATTTGACTTTAAAACCGCTTTAATCAAAATATTGAACATCATGATTGAATTCATCGTCGACTGTGAAAAACTCTATGCATGTATGGCCAGCTTTACTCATTCCCATGTGAGTTTTGATGGGCATCTTTATTCATTTCAACCATAGCAGTCTGTGTTAGCAAAGAACTGCTTTGATCAGTAGTTTCAGTTGCATCATGGATTGTGGTTACAGAAGCAGTCAGAGAATATTAAAATGGCTGATCTCTGTTGTCAGATGATGTTCAAGCAAAGGATGCCAAGGGTAGTATATCAATTTGATATTATAATTTCCTGGCTTTAGAAATGTTAGGAATATTCTCTAAACTTAAGATAGAAGTAATGAGAGGGGGGTTTAAATAAAGTATATCTGTGGGTTTGTTTGTAATTAGTAGTTAGTTGAGTAGGGGTGGTATGACTCCTAATCTGATTAATTATGTGGAAAAATATGGTGCTATAGATGTGGGGTAATTGGAATTTGAAATGAGTTCCAGGAGATGGTGTTTGGTACTCACCCCATATGTAGTGTGGTTTTAATAGGTGCAGTCTTCCTTACTGTCTCTTTCACTATATATATATATATATATATATATATATATACACACACACACACACACAGCTCTCCATATCATAGTCATACATACACAGCTTCCCCATATCATAGTCATATATACACAATAGATTACATTTGTTGAGCCACCTGCAGCAAAGTACTGCTCTTGGCCAGGTTGGGAAACTAAGAATTAACTGTTGGAAGCAGGCAGCCATATCCATACGCAGGTACACTCTGTACAATGTGTGACATACAGTGGGCAGTCCACTCTGTACATTGTGTGATATGTGACCTAAAGGGGGCACTGCACTCTGTACCATGTGACGTCACAAATGTCACGGTATCAAGAGGTTGATCCACCCTTTTAGCTGGCAGGGTGGGAACGAAGGGAATAAATCACTGCAATACCAATTCTGTGTATATAAAATAACCAAACTGCCTGCTGCTGATACACAGGGGCTTGCAAGTGTTTTCTGGGCGGACGTCAGCTGTCAGCAAAGCGCTCAAAGGCTGAGCTGAGCTCAGAGAAGCTGGAAGAAAAAAAAGTTACACAGCACTGCCATCTGGTGGCCATTCTATATATTACATCAAACTACCAGGCAGATTGTGACTAAGGTACACAAAAGTGCAAAGTAATACAAACTACTGGTAATATTAAATAAATGTTGGTAATATTAAGTTGGCAACATGTAATTGAAGACTTGACTATATGTTTAAACTAAGTTGCTATGGGTATTGTATTTTGTCATATGTTCTTATCTATTTGTGTGATTCATATATTTTTGTGGTATAGAATTTGTGTGTGTATATTATAAACCTTAATTTAATCAATTTTATTTGAAAAATAGCATGCAGAACACAGAAAAGAACACTTCCCCTCACACTTCTTCCACCATCTCTGACAGTTTCACCCAACAGGTGGGCTTAACCCCCTTGGTGCTTCTGACGGCGCCATCTTGTCCAGCACTTTCTTGTCTTGTATTGCAGCTGACGAGATGGAGCCATCCAGCTAAGCTCAGATCCCTGCAGCAGCACATTCTGCTCTGTGCTGTCCCGGGGATCTGAAGCACTTTATATTGCTTTTAGGCTGGAGTCACACGGTTGTGAGCCACCCATTTACAGCTCCCAATGGATCTTCATCCACAACTGTGGGGCAGATGCAATATTTTATGTCTCACTCTTGCTTGGCCCCATAGGTCACGAATGGGTAGGTAATAATTGATTGACAGGCATTTGATGATTTAAAACTGCTCATTTCAGCAATGTGCCTAAACCAAGCCTAAAGCAAAATAGGATAAATAAAATCAATGTAAGCAATGTGGAATAGATGATGTATTGTAACAGTTATTTTTAATAAACAAAAGTAAGAATAATTATTCAAAATAAATCAAATGAGGTCTTTTAAAGAGACCATAACTAGTCAACTCTTTACACTTCACTGTTGGGTCCTTGTGGAACTGTCCAAGTGCTGAAATCCTGAGAAGCTGATTCTGGGTGATCGACTCCATAAAAAACAATCGATTTCACAATGACAGACTTAAAAAATCAAGGTCAGTTTAAATGACGCCAGTTAAACTGTAAATGGCCAGCTTTATATTAATAATCCTTTTCATAAACATTTAATTTTAAAATCACACTAGTGGAGCTACACATTATAAAGGGCAATATTGTAAGGTACATGAACCCATTGCATCTCCATTATGTTTTCTCAAAAGACATAACATGCAAAGGACCATGAATGAAAGGGATTCACAGACTTGTTCATTTTTGGGCCCATATAGGGTGTTGCTTTTTACATTTTATAATGGAGCATTTGACCAAAACATGTTTTCTCTAAATGTCAATTAAATCAAATGCATAGTTTTACCTCAAAATGTTATCATTAAGAACAACTAACCTACAAGTATATTTTAGCTGACAGTGTGTAAATGAATTGAACATCTATTTGAAGTCTGTGGACAAAACATTGTAAAAACACCTTGATTGACTGGCCTGCTGGCATCCCAAAATGGAGAGTACTTGGAGTAAATAGAGTAGTATTTTTTTGTGGCAACCTATGACAGCTCTTTCTGGCAAACACCAAGGGGACTTTAAATGGTCAATAAGTATTCTTCATTACAAACAAAGGTAAGTAGCTATTTGTGATAAATGTAATTCAACAGAATTTATTTATATACAGTCCATAAAAGAAAATCATTACATTCAGTATTGGATAAATCTCCTCTCTGACATATCACACAAATACCCTGTGTAACAATCTCTATGGGTTTCACGGGTATCTACCACTTCTTCAGGAGAATCATAGGGTTATTGATCTGGAGAGAGATGTAACAACATTATGTGTGATGCTATTTGTATTAATCAAATCATCTTTACATAGATTATGTAGTTTGTACATATGTTCTTGGGGTTACCTTGGTGTGATGTTTCAGCTGTTGGGGAACAGGGAGCGCCAGCCACGCAGAACCCCAGGTCAAACTTATCCACCACGTTATGTTATGTATGAGTTTTATTCCAAAATGTATTAAATTAATTTTTTTCCTCAGAATACTACACACAACAACTCATAATAACAGTGTAAAAAAAAGTTTGCTTGAAGTTTTGTCAAATTTATAAAAAATAAAAAAAACTGAGAAATTACATGTACAGAAGTATTCACAGCCTTTGCTCAATACTTTGTAGATGCATCTGTGGCAGCAATTACACCTTCAAGACTTTTGAATATGACGCCACAAACTTGGCACACCCCTTTTCTTGGCCAGTTTCTCCCATTCCTCTTTGCAGCACCTTTCAAGCTACATCAGGTTGGATAGGAAGCCGATTTAACAACTCTCCACAGATGTTCAATAAGATTCCAGTCTGGGCTCTGGCTGGGCCACTATATCCCATTATATCCCAAATTAATTTGGCGTAACAGACCTATAATAATAACCGTCTTATAAATAGAACAATGGAGGGATGGTATTGGCCTGGCATTCACACCAAACAGTTAAATCTTTGTCTCATCAGACCAGAAAATTTTGCTCATGGTCTGAGAGTCCTTCAGGTGCTTTTTGGCACACTCCAGGTAGATTGCCATGTGCCTTTTTACTAAGGGATGGCTTCTATTTGGTCACTGTAGTATAACAGGATTTGGCCATGAAATGATTAATTGCATCTCTGTGCCTTTCTGGCTGCTAGTCCATCCCAGAGGAGGTGTCTCCATCCCCAGGGGGAATATAGTCTAAATTATAGGAGGCGCCTAGGGAGTCTTGCCTGGAGAAGGATACAGCCTGTCAGCTTCAGCAGAGCCCTCCTGCCAGAACCCCATGGGACAGGCCCTGGGGTATGCAGGAATCCCCAGCAGCATGTGAGTAGCTCATTCCCCTGTAGGGCTGGGGTAGTTATGGACTGTGCCCCCTGATTCATAGGATTGCCCTGGGAAACTTACAGTCACTGATGGATATGAAGACACCTCTTGAGGATTTGGGCTACAGCACCCACTAATTATTGTTTGCAACTAAACCTTACCTAAAGGATTGACCTTTTCTCTGGGACCTGAGAAAGTGCTGTATGTATAAAGTGACTTTCCCTCAGTAAAGTAGCCCCCAGTTGAACAGCAACTAGGGTATGGAAATTCTTTATTGATTATTTAAGAACTGTGTCGTGAGTATACTTTTCACAAACTGAACTGTGTGTAGCAAAGCCCGCTTACTACCTGTCTGGACCAGGGTGCCTGTCTCCCCCACAGTAAGCCGTGCCAGTGTTCCTTCCCACAGCAGGCCCAAGATGGCTGCCCACTAAGAAGAAGAAGATAAAAGCGTGCCAAACAGTAAGAGACACAGCCAGCACCTGGATACCTAGGTTAATGTACTCCCTAGGGTCCCCGCCCAGACAGGTGCCAAGCAGTCAGCCCTGCACCACTCCTCTACACCACTTTATCATACAGGCCAGGTGGATTGCTGTAGAGACACTTGTCCTTCTGGAAGGTTCTCCTCTCTCGACATATGACCTCTGAGGTCTGACAGAGTGACCATTAGGTTCTTGGTCACTTAACTGTATAAGGCCGGCCAGCTCTAGGAAGAGTCCTGGTAAACTTGTTTATTGGGACCTTCAAACAGCAGAAATGTTTCTGTAACCTTCCCCAGACGTGTGCCTTTGAGACCATCCTTTACATAGACAGGTGTGTGCCTTTCCAAATCATGTCCAATCAATTGAATTTACCACAGGTTTTGAGCTTCATGGCAAAAGCAGTGAATACTTATGTACACTTGCTTTCTCAATTTAAATTTTATTATTTTTAATACATTTGCCAAAACCTTAAGTTAACTTTTTACATTGTCATAATGGGGTGTTGTGTGTAGAATTCTGAGGAAAAAATAAAAAGTCTGTAACATAACAAAATTTGGAAAAAACTTTCTGGATGCACTGTAGCCCCAGAAGCATCAACGTTTGTTAGATTTAATATTCAATGAACTCATGCATGTATCATGTATTTATAGGTATAGCTATAGTTATGTTGCTCCCTCCTGATCACTTATATTTAGATTAATGTGTGGCTCTGTTGACCATTTATTCCCAATGTTGCCACAGATCCATATGTAACAAAAAAAAGAAAACTGTGAGCTTTTTATTTTTTTTTATATAAAATAAATTATAAAGCATGAGCAGCTTGAATAATCCAGGTTTGTGATAGACACTCTTGATGAATTCAAATTAAATGAAAAATTATCTGAGCCGAAGCATTAGAGAATGTAATGTTATGTTATCTAGTGTATGGCAAGCCTATAACTTGTCTGACACATACAGGTGTATGAAAATGACAACAATGTGAAATATTTTTAGTCTGATGTCCATTAAAAAGAACATAGTACATTATATTTTTTATTATGGAGCCCCATGGTATCTACTGAGCATTTCTTTCACCAGTGCTGTGGAGTTGAAGGTCATTAAACATAAAATGTGCGCCATCTAGTGGTTATGTTATAAAAATCTTCAATGACTGCACAATTTTTAGGAAGAAAGTAATTAACAGTTATAATAACAAGTTCAGAGTTAATAAAATGCAAGTTAATGATTGTTATATGACCATTTCTTTTGTGAGCTACGCCATCTTATCTTGGTTATCAGGTTATAAATCTTGCCTGTGAACATGGAAGGATACAGATGGATGGATAAGATCGTGTGCATGGATTTTTGGTGCCTACAACATATTAGCAGGATTGTATTACAGCCAGGCCATGAGTCTGGAAACCTTTTACATTTACATCCAAACGATGCATACAGAATTCAGCATTCTTAATAACACAACTTCAACTGGCCTGTTCACTTGCAGAGCATTAGGGTAAGCAATATCACATTACAATAGAATAATTGGGTCTAAAACTGGCCAAAAACGCTCCATAGCAGTGATGGTGAACCTTTTAGTGACAGAGCGCCCAAACTGAAACCCACTTATTTATCTCAAGTGCCAGCATGGCAATCTAAACTGAATTACACACAAATCATATACACACACTACTGTGTTATAATATATAAAACCAGCCCTAATTATCTCTAAAATATATATAAAAAATCAGACGTAACTCGGAGATGTTGCAGAGATGGAAGTTGCAGGATCTAGCAATGTATTGTATGTGAGGTGTAAAGGAGAGTGCAGGGTCAAAGGTGACACCAAGGCAGCGAGCTTGTGGAATGGGGGAGATGACTGTTATTTACTGTAAGTGAGATGTTGGGGGGAGGAGGCTTGGAAGGTGATGGGGAAAGTTATTAAGTTCTGTTTTACTCAGTTTACGTTTAAGAAATCTGTCAGCCATCCATGAAGAGATGGCCAATAGGCACTGGGAGATGTTGTCCAGGCAGGGCTGTGGAGTCGGAGTCGGAGACATTTTTGGGTCCCTGGAGTCGGAGTCGGCAAAAAATGGACCGACTCCGACTAAATTTAAATGGGAATTAAATGGGGGCGCCGACAGACCAGCTCAGATGAGCTCTAGACTGCAGAGTGATGAGGTCATCACGCTGCTCAGCTGACAGCAAAACGCCGGTCTTCATTGGGAGACTACAGCACGGCCAGAGATTATCAGACATGTCCGTTCTCTGCTGCCAAGCTGTGGGGCGTCAGCGATCGGTCACCCCATGTGGCTTCCCCTGATCGCATATACACAACGCCCATCGGCGCAGCAATTGGGCCCCTCTCGGTGCGTGTAGGGTTGCCTTAACCTAACCCCGCCTCTCGCTGATATGAAGTAAATGTTTGGTGCCGACTAAGACGCTTGTATAAGTTAGGAAGGGATCGCCAATATTTCAGGACTGACCGTAAAGCATGTGGAAAACCACTGTCATTCAGCTGAGGCGACAAATCTTAGATTGTTACTTTCAACCTTACACATGACTCTGGGATTCCAGGGAAATCATGATCATGTTTTGAAGTGCCCCTTCACCGCTGCTCTTCTTGGAGCCTTCCACTCCCTATCTTCAGCAGAAGATCAGAACAATTAAGCTTGGCACACATTGGTAGAAAAAATTGTAACAAATTTGAGTACAATCGATTAACTTGCGCGCTTACGTTGTTGATTGTACTCTAATCTGTTTACAAACCTACCCGTGTGTGCCTTCCTTCAGGCGGATCAATAGAGCCGGCCTCGAAGGAACTTGAATTGAAATGGGGTTTCAAATGTTGAAAAGACCCCGTTCAATCTCCAATACTTTTGCATGGAGACATGAAGTCTTCATGGAAAGTATTAAAACACTGTGGCTCTTTCTTGCCTCCTCCACAGCCGTCGCTGTCAGTGTGAGGGACCGGAGCCACACTCCCTCCTTGGAAGCTGTTTGAAGACAAGGCTCTTCTCCCAAGCTTGTGGCGTTTTTATAATTCCACACCCTGCAGCTGGGGAGAAGGGGTCCCCATTGACAGGAATCGATTGTGCCAGGGGGTGCACATTGATTTCTGTTTCAAGTGAATCCCTGATCAATCACAGCGTTGTGCCCTAGCTTAAGGAAAAGCAGCATCATCTTGCCTAACTCAACTCCTCCCTTTCTCTTCTCTGCTTTAATGGCCTTAACAGTGGTTGTGTTCCTGCCAGTAGTTCTGTGTTAATGTATGTCGCCGTTCCCTTCCTTCAATGGATGGATACAATACATTAGCATATTACATACTAGTAGTCTGAGTCGAGAGTCGGAGTTCGGAAAGAATTCTGAAACTGAGGAGTCGGAATCGGGGAATTTATCGACCGACTCCACAGCCCTGTGTCCAGGGCAGTGGAGTAAAGGCCGGGGTGGATAGGTTAATTTGGGTGTCATCAGCATATATGCTGAGATGAGTTTGCCAAGGGAGGAGGTGTAAAGGGAGAAGAGGACCGGGCCAAGGACGGAGCCTTGTGGAACGCCAATGGGGAGGAGGGTGAGAGAAGAAGAAGTTGAAATTGAAAGCTTGGTAGGTGCAGTCAGTCAGATAGGAGGAGATGCAGGAACATGCAGAGTCATGAATACCAATAGAGTGCAAAGTCTGTAGAAGAAGAGGGTGGTCAACAGTGTCAAAGGCAGAGGAGAGATCCAGCAGAAGAAGCAGGAAAAGTTGCCATGGGCCTTGGCAGTGAGCAGGTCATTGGCAACTTTAGTGATGGCTCAGTAGACCAAAAGCCAGATTGGAGGGGGTCAAGGAGGGAATATACAGTCAGATGCAAGAGGAGAGGTTAAATAGTCCAGTCAGTGCAGGGGCAAGGGTGTTAGAATGGGTCTTAATCAGATCAGCAGGTATAGGGTCAAGTGGGCGGAAGGAGAGGAACAAATCAGAGAGGTAACTTCCTCAACACTAACAGGGGAAAGTTTTAAAACTGACAGTACTGGGAGCAGGACACCTCTGTGCTGGCTGACAGCTTGCATGCTCACAGAGAGGACTCCAAATGCCACTGGTTCGCCATGACTGCTCTATGCTATGGGGAAGGTTTATGTTGTATGTACACAAAACATCTTGATTTATTTAATCTATAATAATAGTTAATAGGCCTATGGTAACTCAAGGGTTACAAAAGTAGTAATTGAAGACTGAAACATTTTATTTGATTCAACTATTTTTTTAAATCTTTGATGTGTGTAGATTGTAGGAACCGGAATGTGTTATACCCTGTTCTTTTTCTCGTGGGTGTATCTAAAGAAATGAAAATGTGTGTGCATTGTGAGGAAGTACTACAGTACTACATATGTTTTTGCCCTGATATATACTTAAAGGAGCTGAAAGTGTGTAGAGAAAGGAAAGAAAATGTCACACAGTATACAGTGGCTTGAACTTTTCCACATTTTGTCACATTACATCCACAAACATCAATGTTATTGGAATTCCACGTGAAAGACCAATACAAAGTGGTGTACACGTGAGAAGTGGAACGAAAATCATACATGATTCCAAACATTTTTTACGAATAAATAACTGCAAAGTGGGGTGTGCGTAATTATTCAGCCCCCTGAGTCAATACTTTGTAGAACCTCCTTTTGCTGCAATTCCAGCTGCCAGTCTTTTAGGGTATGTCTCTACCAGCTTTGCACATGAGACTGAAATCCTTGCCCATTCTTTTTTGCAAAACAGCTACAGCTCAGTCAGATTAGATGGACAGCGTTTGTGAACACCAGTTGTCAGATCTTGCCACAGATTCTCAATTGGATTTAGATCTGGACATTGACTGGGCCATTCTAACACATGGATATGTTTTTGTTTTAAACCATTCCATTGTTGCCCTGGCTTTATGTTAAGGGTCGTTGTCCTGCTGGAAGGTGAACCTCTGACCCAGTCTCAAGTCTTTTGCAGACACCAAGAAGTTTTCCTCCAAGATTGCCCTGTATTTGGCTCCATCCATCTTCCCATCAACTCTGACCAGCCTCCCTGGAGAAGCACCCCTAGAGAATGATGCTGCCACCACCATATTTGACAGTGGGGATGATGTGTTCACAGTGATGTGCACTGTTAGTTTTCCACCACACATAGGGTTTTGCATTTTGGCCAAAAAGTTCCATTTTGGTGTCATCTGACCAGAGCACCTTCTTCCACATGTTTGCTGTGTCCCCCACATGGCTTGTGTCAAACTGCAAACGGGACTTCTTATGCTTTTCTGGTAACAATGGCTTTCTTCTTGCAACTCTTCCATAAAGGCCAACTTTGTGCAGCGCACGACTAATAGTTGTCCTATTGACAGATTACCCCACCTGAGTTGTAGATCTCTGCAGCTTGTCCAGAGTCACCATAGGACTCTTGACTGGATTTCTGATCAGCGCTTTCCTTGTTCGGCCTGTGAGTCCTTCCATTTCTGAATGATCGCTTGAACAGTGCTCCATGGAATGTTCAAGGCTTTGGAAGTCTTTTTGTAGCCGAAGCCTGCTTTACATTTCTCAATAATTTTATCCCTGACCTGTCTGGTTTGTTCTTTGGACTTCATGGTGTTGTTGCTCCCAATATTCTCTAAAACAACCTCTGAGGCCGTCACAGAGCAGCAGTATTTGTACTGACATTAGATTACACACAGGTGCACTCTATTTAGTCATTAGCACTCATCAATGTCTATGGGCAACTGACTGCACTCAGACCGGGGCTGAATAATTACGCACACCCCACTTTGCAGTTATTTATTTGTAAAAAAAAATTGGAATCATGTATGATTTTCGTTCCACTTCTCACGTGTACACCCTTTTGTATTGGTCTGTAAAGAGAGAGTTGCACTAATCCGGGTGGTGTGGCCAACATCCCAAAATAAATATAAACTAGACAACCAGATGGGGGGAAAGGAAACCCCCACAACTAATTTAAATTCCCCCTGGGAGTCCCAGGGGCAAGGGGACTTTAACGGCCACATAGGTGTAATGAGGTAACATGTAGTAAAAAGTTCAAATCAATAATAATTAATTGCACGTAATAATTAAAGACATGAGGCATGCCAATGTCGGTCGATGTTACAACATTGTTTTAAAAGTATTCGGAACTTCCATATGCAGTGAGTATAGATAGACATTTAAGTACACATATAAAATTATATAAAAATCAGGTATTAAATACGTTTAGGATAAAGGTCCTGTATCAACAGGATTAAACCCCAACGCGCGTTTCGTGTCGAACTTCCTCAGGGGGTATGTCTTTATCCAAGTAGAGTCTATAACGAAAATAATGACAACAACAACAACAACAACACCAACATAAGACAGACATAGAACATCGGGGAGGGTCGATCAGCATCTCAAGAAATCATAAAGTAAACCAGTCCAAACGGAATTTTAGTTTTTTACTCACAGCGAAGCACCGAAAGACCGATCATTGAGACCAGTGCAGTCATTGCCCCCATTAGAGGGCAGCCATAGGTGAAGAGCGGGAGGCCAAGACAGACCGGCCGGCAACGGGCAAAGCCAGAACAGACCTATACACAAGGAGTGGAACTTGATTAAGGGTTCAATTAATCGATTTGGGTTAAGTTAGAGCTAGTGTTGAGGGGGGCTCAGCAAAATCAGTGCATGGGATAACATCCCATTGGAATTGTGTCCAGTGACAGGAAGTGATCATACCTAGTAGTAAAGTGTAGTCCTTGGATAGTGTGGGGGGGTAATTGGTCAAGAGAGAATACAATTAAAAAAGGTGTAAAACAATGGATTCCAAAACATCAAGCGTGTACAGACTAAAGATAGAAATACTAACCATGGTGAAATAGGTGAAAATGTGGTTGATCCACGGTGATCGATTCAAGACAACGATTAAGCATGTGAGGTGTACATAAATTAGTGCATGTGGGCGATGAGAGAGCCATACATCACAGCCATATATCAATATACACTAATATTGGGTAAGATAGTGTGAGTGATGTATAAGTTGTTTGTAGTAAATGAGTGATCAGAAATGGAAAGTATAGAATATATTTAAAGAAGGGTACCTGTAGCTTATAAAGATCATTGGTATAGTAATGCCCCCCCCCCCCCCAAAAAAAGGTTAGGAGGTCCAATAAGGGTAAACTTCCTAACAGGGGAAGGATAAAGCTGAGTAAGCGGTAAGAACAGGTAGGAAAAGCCAATAGCCGTAGCTTAGGTTGAACAGTCTTACTTTTTAGAGGTATTAGAGTAAGCAGTGGATCCTGTCAAGTGTTACAGGTTGGGGTCCAGAACCTCGTGTCACATCAAGGCCACACCGCCGCCGCGCGCTTATGGCCCCGCCGTCCACCGCGGTGGAGCGTGCATCGGACGCAACGCGCGAAGGCATAAACCAGGCGTGCGCGCCACCAACAGCCCAAGCCATCGTGGCGACGTCTACGGACACTAGGAGCATACACGTCGCCCCAGAAACCAAGCCTGGGAGCAGGTCACCACCCCTGAGGGTGGAGCCAAGGCCAGAGAGGAAAAACCCCGTTGCTGGGAGATTTTTTCCCAACGTTTGGGGGAAGGTGCACCGCACCATATCCACCGTCGCCACGGCCCGAGATATCCCGGCAGTCCCCCAACTCCAAAGGGTGGGAAGGGACAATAGGCACCCCACCCCGATGGGGGACTGACGCAATCGCGGCCGTTAGTGTCCGCAACTCACCCAGTCAGACCGAACACAGTCCCAAAGGATTGTCTAAAAACGGGTTTCAGTGAGAGAATAGAATGAATAAATGTGCTAAGGATGAGTAGCAAATTAATCAAGGTGCATCAATATAAATGTAAATATAACGAGTGGTGCCATAAATAGAGACATATGTGGTATTGTGGAGGTAAACCGTACGTATGGTATAGAGAGTTATGATAATAACTGATAGTTAAATAATTATCAGCTAGCCACAGGATATATCGTAATAAGGGTAATCATGATAACAATGGTGGTTTTTAAAGGGTTCAACGGTAGCCGAGTATATATAATCAATGAGTAATCATGAAAGAATGATAGTTAAATGATCAATGGTTGCACAGTATAATATCTATATATATATATATATATATCAATATATAATTATATATATATATTTATATATATATATAGAGTCATATGAGTAATCATGATACTGATTCAACGGTAACCAAAATAAGAAATGTCTTATCATTTGAAATGATACAGTTATTTAGAGAAAATTAATATTAATATTAAGGTGCTGATCCTCCATCCCGAGACTCCTGCCCATACATGTTCCATGCTTCATTACATACATAATTAATGGATAATTAGGTCTATCAATGGGTATATACAGTAGGTTCATTGCGCCTAAAACGCAGTGATTATACTGAAAAATTATACGAAGTATTATACAATAACCTAACATTCTATGGATTTGCCCAATATTAAGGTATGTTTAAGAAAACATGTAAGCCTTGGTGATTATAATAAGTAATGCCATTTAGAGTTGTAAGTAGGTGTCTGAGTTCAAGGATATATAATATATACTGTCTCAATCTATATTTAATTAGGTCCTTAGTATTTGGACTCTCGGTCCCGTATTAGCGTATCCTAGTTCAAGCCAACATAAGTAGGCATACATAGTTAAATAAGTTGTTATCCTGTTTGTGGCTGTAATGTGACAAAACGTGGAAAAGTTCATAAAGAGCAGCTGGCTGAAAAAATGGACCAGTTGCTTTATACTGTCACCTCACCCCAAATTCCAGTCCTACCAACTAGATGCTTTGTCAAACCAGGGTGTTTTGGGGGTTTTTTTCTTGCAATTGCCCATTAAAAGTACAGTAAATGAAGCCCAGGGTGGTTACATGCAAGACATTGAACCCATGACATCTGGAAAGCCTGGAATCTGGAAAGTCCAATACCTGTTGATTTATCAGAAGTGCACCAACAAGATGTAGGAGATAGGAGTGGACTACTGAAGGAGTCTTATTTTTTAGGTCTAATTGCCACTAAGTGTCAAATAAAAGGTAAAATGTATCCAAAGAGTAGGCTTATAGGAAAGATAGAAGGTGAGCGTGTGAAGAACCAGAAGTAGTAGGCTGTATGGAATACGTGGGATTTAGTCAGGAGATGTAAGAAGGTACCAGGCTGGAGGTTTGAGTCACAATTATAAAATATTATTCTCTGCGTAGCTGGCAGCCAGAGTATTGAATGACAGAAGGTAGACGTATATGAGGAGTGAGAGCGCAATGAGTCAAACAGCAGAACTCACGATAATTAATAATGTTGCCATTTCAGTTGTTGGCAGCATATCTCCATATCCAGAGGAGGTTGTTACAATAGATAAGCCAGGACGTGTAAGGTTAGGCACAAACTGGCATTTGTGCCATGAGAGAGTGTGATAGATGTTGTATGTGATTGAAGCCAGAGACAGATATATTTTCATATAGATTTACATTTTATTCTAGAGTCCTAACACGTATTTGCAAAAATAATAGGATACCACTGGTTATTAAAAAAATCAGGAACTAAATAAACTTTTTATATACTTATCTTACCTGTGTTCATTACTCATTTACGGCGCTAACATTGCCTTTGCTGACCCAATCCTGGATAGGCATGTCACCTTCTGGGGAAAATTAACCGTTTTATTCTGTTTTCTATTGATACCTTGGGAGCCAGTCCCATATTGGGGTTTTACTGGACAGACGGCGACTCTTGTCCTATAAGACACAATCTGCCAACTGCTCTTGCCAACTAGAGCAGGGGGTGGCCAAACCCCAAGGATTTTTAAGGTGCTGAAGTATAAACAATCGACCAAATGAATTCAGGTAAAACAATATTAATTACAACTTTTAAAATAAGTAATTTAGTCAAAATTAATATATAATTAGACCATGTTTGAGGAGTTTCCAATTGGTATTCAAAAGTCTTTTAGTAGTGATTTGTAAGACATCCAAATTCCAATGCGTTTCGCCCTGTTTCAAGGGCTTCTTCAGGGAAGTGTACCCTATAGTCATGGGACTGTGCTCAGGCTTAGTGATTGGGCGATTGGCCTGTAAAGTATTATCTTTAGGAACTGTACAAAGAAGCATAGTTAAGGTGAGAATAAAGGGGGTCAGACTGGGGATCAGTTGCATAGATACACCCATTCCTGGACCATCAAAGTGATAGAATCCTTTATTCCAGTTCACTGGATATGATCTATGAGAAGATGCTGTACCACACCATACACGGTCAAGAAAGATTTGGTATACTCAGCATTTTTCAGGATTTGGCCCAGAAGTAGTGTTGAGCGAAAATATTCGACAAATATTCGACATTCCACAATTCACAATATTTCACGAATGTGCGCTCGAATATTCACAGTGGCGGATATAAGTCATATTATGCTTCAACATTGTTTACCGGCATACATCTCACATATTTGTGCGCAATTCAAACTGATACGCACAATACGCACAGTGCTTGTACTGGCTAATATCACAGAATGAAAAAGAGAGGCTGTGAAGCTGAATCTTTGCGAATAATTGCAAACAGCTGCACGCAATGTAATAATTATGTGAATTGGAATATACCATATGCCGCTCAACACTACCCAGAAGAAGGATGAATTAAGGCAGTGGTTTCCAACCTGGGGGGCAGGCGCGGAGGCATTCCAGGGGGGCACGGGCCCTCATTCTTAACATGTGTTAGGATAGGGAGGGGGGCTCGATAATGTTCCTAAAATAGGAAAGGGGGCAAAATTTGGGAACCACTGAGTTAGGGTAATGTCCACCTTACAGAACCCAAAGTCAGAAGCCAGCAATAGGGTATGAATTCAGATCTACAGATTGTTTGGGTTTTTGGGGGGGGGGGGGGTTGTAGCTTTTTAGGGGTAAGACATTCTAATCGTTTAAATGGATATGCCATTTATGTGATAATCTGGCAGCCCGCCGTTGCCATCAGTAATTCTGTCAGAAAGTCCTGCCAAATCAGCTAGCAGGCAAGAGTAAAACTGTATGTCTAAACAAAGACTTTTTTTTTTGCAGAATAACGACCTATATTAAATAAAAGCAGCAGATTTAAAAATGCTATCAATTACTTAAAAAAACAAACAAAAGGGTTTTAATATGAGGTCTTTGTTTCGTTTTACTTTCAGTCTCTAGTTTTGTGTCCCATAATCCGTCTTTGTTTTACTAACAGTTTAGGTGGCAGAAGAACAAATAGCAATGGCTGCTCACCAATATATTTTCTTGGGGTGTATGGGCCTGCCATTCTTACATTCTGGTACATTCTGGTAGTAAAAAAAGCTAACTGTCCAAGTTATACTCAGACAATATGTAGACCTAAGTAACACACAAAGAACATTTCCTAACAAACCACTAGATGGTGCAGAATAACAAGACTTCTGTTACCTGTCTAATGTCGCAATGGAAGGAAGAGTGTACAATCTTACAATACTCCTTATATTATGCAACTCCAACTTTGATTCATCTTAATACACACCAGGCAACAGCCATTTCTGTCACCTGGTTTTACAGCATACCCTGGGGTCAACCTATCTTTACAGGCAGGTACATGAAAATAATATAGAGACTGAAATGAAAGCAAAATCATTTTGAAAAAATGCTGAAATGAACGTTTTGAGATATCCGATCTAGACGTTATTTTTTTAAAATATAAGATAAATGTTAGGTAGAAGAAAATGGTAGGCTGGCTCGTTCAGTTTCTCAGCAGTCCCCCTTCCTCAGGTCTTCTAACCAGATTTATGTAGATTTTAATTTACAATTTACTTAATCTTTCTAGATAACCCCTGATGAAGGGGGATAGTGTATCCTGGTCCAAACGTTTTTAAATCTTTAGTGTGTGTGCAAACCTAATGCTGATTATTTAACATCAAATTTTCATTCAGTGAGAGCAGACAGGCTGTCTATGGCAGGAGAATACCAGTTGGCCATTAACTGCCTTAATGACCTATTTATTGTCCCAATAAAGTAACATTTCTGGCTGGCTGTTTGTTACAACAACCATGTAGATACAGTATTTTCAATATGCAGGTAGAAAACTGGTATCACATATAATAAAGTACAAGTGTCTCTGCGTCCAGTCCCTGTGTCTGTGGGATTGCGCTACTGCGCATATGCCCCACAGACAGCCGTTGGGACTTGGAGCGCAGAGACTTCGGGCGAAATCTGCTCCCCCTGTAGCACAGAATGGCCAGCAGGGGGAGCACATGTAATTAAATCAGATAGGTGAGGGGGGAGTATGCCCATTTACAGCCTATGCATGATCAGTAAAAGCATTTTTGGTGTATTGTGATGTCACCCTTTTTACAGCACCATATCACTATGATTTAATCTCTGTATGATTGAAACTAATAAATCATTTAATCATCACCATGTTCATGATAGTACACAATATTTATTACTAGTGGTTTAGAGGGATTATTACTAGTGGTTAGGTTTGGAGGGATTATAGATTATTCACTACTGACTTGAGTACTGACTGAGCACTGTTGGATCAATAGTTTAACTATAATGTTTTTTTATTTGTTTATTTTTGCCACTATAGTCAAACAGCAAATCGAATACCTGCATATCAATAAATACAGACTGGACACATTGATAAGAGGGTCCAATAACCAAGATCTGTGTAGGGCTTCTGCACTACCAACACAAAAAGCTTTACACAATATAAAGTACTATTAATTTAAGTCTAGCTGAGGTCTTGCTAAACTTATTCACATACAGTATGTTGTTTGTACATAAAATACATTTTCTGTGGTGTCAGTGGCATGCCAGCTACCATCTGTCATCTAGTTCTGTATATTTCTATACAGCAGCATATATACAACATTAATCAATATTACAGATCAGGATATGGGATTGGAGGATGTGTTTGGTCACTACTCCCATCCCTTAAAACTAACTCCAACAACTACCTTCTATGCCCTCGTGGGACTTTGATTGGAGTAGTGGCCCAAGGGGTAACTATAAAGTGAATCTCGAGCAGAGTAGAAAAAAGATAATATAGTAGCTTTATTAGTGACTATTGTCACAAAACATATTAAACATAATAAAATGACCATGTCAAAAAATATGAACAACATACAGATAGCCCACTATACCATGACACACATGAGGTATAGTGGCTATAGCTAACAGAGACAAACTATGAGCGTGTTTGGGGAGTAAGGTGCAACGATGGCTACATGTTTCGCCGGGTACGGCTTCTTCAGGCCATATACACCTTAGGCCGTGTGAATCTGTATGGGAGACGGGAGACGCGCAGTTTGAATATCTCAATTAGGAAAAATGAAGGAGAGCAACCTATCTGTGAACTTTTTGTCTCTTGTAATTTTTTTTGTCTGGGTTTGTTCTATATATCAGATGTGGAGGAGATGAGAGACGCGCTTATGCTCATGTTTATGATTACACTTTCATCAGTCCCACTTTCTTCATTCCCACACTATACACGGTGGCTAGTCGGGGATGCACAGAGTCTAGTTCTCAATGTGTGGGCGGGCAGACTGGGGACCGTATGTCGGTAGTCCCGACCGCGGCTCCCAGGAGGGTGCTCCTCCGGGCATCCCCGTTCTGGGAGCGGGGTACAGCTGGTGACTGAGGTTACTTCCTCGTCCACGGCTGTGCCGGAGGCTATCTCTCGTCCCGGCTTTCTGGAAGGGGGATGGACCGACCATCCGCACGTTCTAGTGTGGTGGCAGTGGTCCGCTCGGTAACCATGGATGCCGGACTCTCTGCACGCCCGCACAGGTGCCTCCCAGCTCCTGCTGATGCGGGCTCCTAACTTCCGGCTGCGGCGGCTACATTAGCCGCGCGCCGGTGGTGTAGCCCCCTTCCACAGGAGCTTGTGCAGGATTCACTGCACGCGAAGGTTCCTGAACTGTTGGTGGCCACCACGGAGGGAGTCCATACTTGGAGCTACACAGACCGTTCGCACACACATCTATCAAAGGTACAAACTTCAATGATATTTGTCCACTACCCACGTTATCCTTCTGTTTTTCATTGATATATCCGCCTGAACCTTGACCATTATCACTATTGGTGGGCTCCTTTGTTCGCACCGAATTGATTAAAGTCTGACACATAGGTCCTTAGCCTCTGAACAGACATAGGTCATGCGCTTTAATCTTTTGTATCCACATAGCCCCGGTGATATCAGCGGCTCTGGCAGCTGACACTTTTTCCAACTACACAATTGAGTACGCATGGGATTTAGGCTGAGCTAGGTGTCTTGTTGTACAAACAAAACTAATATTTTATAAAATTCCAAACACAGCGGATCCACATCAGATTACACACCCCTCTGGTCCATCTCTATGGGGGGTACTCCAGTACGGCTCAAACCGGGTTCCGCCTGTTAGTCTGTTGAGACACTCCTGCCGCCCACGACGCCACCGTAAGACCTTCCTGGTTTTCCTTTTTTCACCTCATACGAGGACGATTTTAACTGTTTAAGGTACGTGTTCACAGATAGGTTGCTCTCCTTCATTTTTCCTAATTGAGATATTCAAACTGCGCGTCTCCCGTCTCCCACACAGATTCACACGGCCTAAGGTGTATATGGCCTGAAGAAGCCGTACCCGGCGAAACATGTAGCACCTTACTCCCCAAACACACTCATAGTTTGTCTCTGTTAGCTATAGCCACTATACCTCATGTGTGTCATGGTATAGTGGGCTATCTGTATGTTGTTCATATTTTTTGACATGGTCATTTTATTATGTTTAATATGTTTTGTGACAATAGTCACTAATAAAGCTATTATATTATCTTTTTTCTACTCTGCTCGAGATTCACTTTATAGTTACCCATTGGGCCACTACTCCAATCAAAGTCCCACGAGGGCATAGAAGGTAGTTGTTGGAATTAATCAATATTAATGTGATCCGACAGAAGTAGTTTATGTATATGAGGTTTTAAAGCCTTCTATCAAGTTACACAATGGGCATCCTTGGGGGGCAGACACAGGGCTGCCGTCAGGCCGGTACAAGGGGCCCTCCGTTTCCAAGCCCCACCATCTAGGTGGGGTCCGGCGACACAATGCTTGGTCGATGCCATGTTGTTGCGGGTTCCACGTGGGGTCCACGTCCTAGAAACTGCCTCTACGCAGCACACAGCCTCATTACTGCTGTGAGGACATGCTGAAAAAATATCTCAGTACATTCACACATGCATTAAAAAAAGATTTTTATGCTTACTCTGACCTCAAACAGTGCAAACAGTCAGCATCTCACAGTAGGCATAATAAACACCTACAGACAGCTAAAGCTGGATTGTCTATATAAACACACCCAGCTTCATGTAACCCATTACCCAGTGGCGGTTTTAGATAAGGGCAATATGGGCAGTTGCCCAGGGCGGCATCACACTGGGGGGGGGAACAGCGGCATCTGGGCATGAGCATTTTTCCCTATGCCCAGGTGCCTCCCCACACACCTGCCTAGAGGGCTCGTATCTCTATCCTGCTGTGATGCGTTGAGGAGAGGTACTCTATCGTGCTGGGGGGAAGGATCGTCTAGACCTCCTCTGCCTTTACCACGTATCATGGCTGTCCCTGACCTCCTTATACTTATGTCCCTGTCATTGGATTTCATCCCTTTACCCATGGAGGATCAGCATCAAATGTAGACATTATCTAGTTTCTTTGCATGCAAAAACTTTCTGTCTGGAAACATCCAATCCTCAAGACTGTCCTATCTATTAAGACATTTTAAATTTCATAACAAACAGTCCACTGCCTTCATCAGGACCAGGGTGTTGTACTTTTTCCAGAGATATATGCACCCTGCTGGCCCTACTCACCAGCTAAGATCTGCCTGCGATGCACAAAGAACAGACATTGTGTTGGTGTTACCAGGCCTAAAATTAACTATGTAAGGACAATGGGAAGACTTTATTTAAAGCTTAACAACAGCTAAAAAAATTATTCATTCAACTGTAAGGGTTAACTGCTTGAGCTCCCATGCTGTCTCCTCCAATCCTAGATTGGCTGTGAACTTCTTTGCAATAAATACAGCAAATGGCATGATGCTACATGTGAATAAGAGAGAGAACAGAACAGCCCCATGCGCCTTAGATTCACTGGAAGGGTTAATACATTTTTTGGCTTTAATCAAGAAAGGTAGCTAAATAGTGTTATGTAGTTACAGGAATATTGCTTCAAGAGAAAGAACACATTGCTTATAGTAGAAACCTGTAATTGACCATGAGCTAGGGTGTGAAGTGGCCCAGTGGGAGATGGTATGACATGTACGCAATTCACTGATGTAGTCAGGTGTGGGCAGCATGTATGACCACACACAAGAAGAGCAAATATTCAGTACTCACCCCACACACATCGCAGACAAGGGCATGCAGGAAATGACTCACATTTCATGAATGGTTGACTTCACGTAGATAAACTAAGATGTAACAAAGGCCAAATTCTGGAGAAAAACATCGCTCTCGCCATTTAAATGAAGCTTTAATTATTGTGATCACAGGCAACTGCACACAGATACATCAAACAGGCTTTTCATGTAGCTGGACAGAATAAATCGAGGACAAATGTGATCACATTGACAATGCTGCTGCTTGGGGTGGCAAATGCTAAAAATGATGGCAAGGAACGTTGGCACAGAAGGATGGTGTACCTGTAATTTGACTTCTACAGTGTGGAAGTAAATAGGACTTTTCTGATATCAGTCCTGCTAGGATACCTGTCAGGTCTATCGGCAGCCTTGAGAAATAAAAGGCTTTTTATTCAATTACAGACCGTTGTATTTTTCCTTTTTAACAAGCTTTTAAAATCCACCATTGAATTTTTCAGTTACTGTACAAAAATAGAATCCCATTTTTTTACATCCTTAAGCTGTACTGCAGAAGCTTACCGTAAATGACACCATGCTTCTACCCAGGTCATTGCTGGGTCTGTGGTAATAATATACAAAGGTAACTGATGTTTAAAAATAGTATTTGGAAGAAATTACACCTGAAACCTTTCAATTAATATAATGAGCTCCTGTTAACTGGTAACCTTCACATGTGGATTACTCATAGTAAAATGAGCATATTGAGCCTCGCACAACTAAATCCATTAATGCGCTGATTTAATTACGCGTGCAAAGATCAGTAACAAATATTAACTAAACAGATGTTGGATAACAGGCAAGTCAAATGTTATTTCTAATTTGCTGCCATTAGTTATTGAGGTCTGTAGATTGCACTATGTGCAGTAGTCACTAATCATCTGTTCTTCCTTGTATCTGCAGCATCATTTCAAGGCAAAATAAAACAAAGTACAAGTGTGGACCTAAAATATCCAACATATTAGTACACATTTACGGCATCGTTCTCCCTAAGTGAAAAGGATTATGATAATTCATACAAGAAGCATTGTCCCAATCCAGACTTCCAATCCAATCTAAATCCAATCCAGACTTCCAGTTTCCATTAGGAACCCTCCGCTAAGCATATACGCGTCCCAGACGTAGCAGATAGACTTAACTGCTCGGCGGAAGATCTGTCTTTACTGCGCCATCGAGCATAGGGGTCCCGACGTATAATGGAAACAAGCCCTGAGAGGGCAAGATCCATATACAGCAGTCCAATTATTTTAGGAAACTGTTTGCCAACTCTATTTGAAAAATACCAACTTTAATTCCCTGAGGACTTTGGACACCAATGCCTGTAATACAAAACAGGCATGTAGTGAACAATCGCCCACCTGTCCGGCGTCATCACCTCAACCCACTGTCAGGGAGATCCAGGCATGTACCTGGGAGACGGCCACTGGGACAGTATGGGCATGGCTGGAGAAGGTAAGCTACACCAAATGTAGCTTGGGATTACTATAACAATAGAAATCTTTGAGCTTTACAAGGTATCAGTAAATGTACACCTAGCGAGTGTCTCATGAGGACTGACTATGAATGTTAGGCTTGATTCACACTGTTGCTTTCTTCTTTTCTTATTTTTCTGGAAAGTCATTCATAACATTTCTTAAGCCTATTTCCTTTTTTTAAACAGTGTGTTTTTTAATATTTTATTGGCCACCTAATGTCCGGTTTGAAGTCAATGAGGGTATTTGAAATGCCAAAATGACCTTCAATGAGAACATGCTACACATCCATATCTACACATCCATAGTCGTTTCCAGGTGTTTGCATACATTTGCTACTGCCTCAAAAAACTGCTCTATAAACAACAGAAAATCATCTCCTAAATGCTGTTCTATTTGTTCTAGCTACAAGAGGGTGCCTGGAGTGATTCATCTATGCTTGTTTCCAAAGGCTTCCTAATGTTTTGGTATAAGATATCAGGGGAAATTATTTGGGAGTCCACTTTATGCAGGAATTAATTAGGGACATTAAATGGTCTGAAATAGTTGCCCATACTTCTTGGTGAGAGAGTTGAATGCATTGTATCTTTGAGGTAATTAAATACACTAAAATACCATGGGTACTAAGTTGTGTTTCTTGGACTTGAATGAAGGAGTTCAACGAACTGTTCAAGCGTGGAGGTTCATAAGGTTCTTCAAATATGTCTATTCTGATAAATAGTTGTGGGGTGTCCCCTACTTGGTTTGGTTAGCAAGAGTGGACAATATTTATTTTGAGAGGTTGGAGTCTACTGTGCCATGTTATCCTCCTCGAGTAAGTGTTTATTGAGGTAGGGGGGCCTAATCTCTTGTGGTAAAGGTAGCCATACACAGGCCGATTTGTCACCGATTTGTCACCTGATTGGGAATCGATCCAACACCACCTTGGGAATCCGATTTGTGGCTGATTTGGACATGAGCCGATCTCCAAAATGTCCGATTCCACAAAATCCATCTATCGGAAAGGCTGTTGCAAAGGGCTATGGGTCCATCAATGTACTCTGATTGCCAAACGATTGACTAAAAAAAAACCAACATGTCTGTTCATTGTCCGATCCGATTTTTAGTCGATTCCGATTTAGTTTGGTCGATCGTTCAGGGTGGGCAGAACCCGATTGATCGACGATCGATCTCGTGAACGTGTGTGGTGATCGGTCAAAAACCGAGTAAAAAATTGACCTGTGTATGGCTACCTTTACTGTGAAATGAAGCTTGATGGCCAACATGACAGTGGTGTGCAGAAAACAAAAAGGAAGGAAGGGATTAAGGGCTCATTCAAAAGGTTGTGTGGAAATGGTGCATTTCGAGTAACTGGACACCTAAAAAGTGAGACAGTCTGGCAAATGCAACTGTTCCTGGGTCATTTTTCATGTGTTTGGCAGGAAGGATTCAGTCGATAAATTCCCCGACTCCGACTTCTCAGTTTCTGATTCTTCCGACTCCGACTCCTTGACTCTGACTCCTCTGTATGTAATATGCTAATGTATTGTATCCATCCATTGAAGGAAAGGAAGGCGACATACATTAACCACAGAACTACTGGCCAGGAAACCAACACTGTACTGTAATGGCCAAATAAAGCAGAGAAAGGGAGTTAGGCAGAAGATGCTGCTGCTTTTTCATTAAGCTAGGCACCACGCTGTGATTAATCAGGGATCAATTGAACAGAAATCAATGTGCACCACATGGGCACATCGATTCCTGTTCAATGGAGACCCGTTCTCCCCAGCTTGCAGTGTGTGATTTACAACACGCCACAAGCTGGGGAGAAGCAGCCTGTCTCATACAGCTGCCTCACTCACACAGCTTCCGAGTGAGGAGTGCTGGCTCCGCCCCTTCACACTGACAGCCGATGGCTGTGGAGGAGGCAGGAGCCGCAGCTGTTTCAATACTTTCCATGAAGACTCATGTCTCCATGCAAAGTATTGGAGATTGAACGGGGCTTTTCCAACATGTTGGAACCCCGTTCAATCAAGTGCCTTCGAGCTGGCTCTTTTGATTCCGCCTGAAGGAAGGCACACACGGGTAGGTTTGTAAACAGATTAGAGTACAATCAAGCACTGTGAGCGCGTAAGGTAATTGATTGTACTCTAATCTTTTTACACATCTACCCGTGTGTGCCAAGCTTTAGTGTTCTGATCTTCTGCTGAAGATAGGGCAGTGGAAGGCTCCAAGAAGAGGCAGGGCGAAGGGGCACTTCAAACATGATTCATGATTTCCCTTGAATCTCAGAGTCATGATTAAAGTTGATGCTAACAAACAAGTATTTGTCGCCTCAGCTGAATGACAGCGGTTTTCCAAATGCTTTACGGTTCAGTCTGGAACTATTGGCGATCCATTTCCTTCACTTATACAAGCGTCTCTAGTCCGGCAACAAACATTTACTTCATTATCAGGGAGAGTTTAGACTGCCATACACTCACCGAGCACCGGCCGCTTTTGCCGCCGACCAATGGGCGTGCGTGCTCGCCGATCGGCGGTGCCCACATGGGGCAACAGATCACTGTCGCCCCACAGCTCGGCCGGCCAGAGAACGAGCATGTCCGATAATCTCTGGCGATGCTGTTAGTGTTAATGAAGACCGGCTGTCAGCTCTGGACAGTCTACAGCTCATCTGAGCTGGTCTGTCAGCCCCCACTCGGTACGTGTGTGGGGGCCTTTAGGCTCGGGTCACAGTGGGTGCTGTAATGTTATGCGCTGCACGCATTTATTCTTATTGCAGAGAAGTCCTTCATTATGACTGTTAATTCCGACATGTGAAGTAATTTTTTTTTTTTAATTCCCATTTAAATTTAGTAGGAGTCTGTACATTTTTTGCCTACTCAGACTCCAGGTACCCAAAAAATGTCTCCGACTCCACAGCCCTGCATGGCAGCACTTATATTTTCACATTGTGTGGAAGCACAGCCAACTGTGAAAGAGTATGTGTAACTGTACACTAAAAGATTTGAAAGTATTCGAAAATCGAGAAACAAGAGGGCCTTGCTTGATTTGACCTAAGCAGTGGATAGGTGGTGGTCTGTTGGGTCAAGCAACAGTCCTCTGCAGTCATTCTAATACAGCGGGGAAGAAAATTCCCTCCTGATCTCTATAAATTGCTTAGTACGGGTTATTTTTTGTTCTATCTTTTCTTTCTACACAGTCATGGTGGTGCAGTTTTTAAAGATGGACAGTGTCTATAATGATAAATGGTTGGAATCTCCATTCCTTCATACAATCCACTACCAATGTTTATTTGGCGTCTAATGTGACATTAATGTAGTCGTGTTGGTGTTTATTACAGCTATTGGCCTATTCTGTTGTGGTTACTGCAAACTAATTGGATTCGTGGGATCGTAATCCCTAAAGCAGTGGTGGGCAACTGAGTTGATATGGAGAGCCACAAGTGCGGCCCTCGGCATCACTAAAGGGCCGCACATAACATCAATCCAGACCCCCTCGTCGACATATCTCAGCAAGTGGTGAACCAGATCCCGACAGGCAGTCAAAATCTAACAGCACTCACCCCCCTCCTGTCCCTGGGTGCAGCGCTCTTATGTAGACCTGGTTTCCGTGATCAACATTGACAATTTTTCTTTCTAGGAGCGGCAAAGTTGATTAGGAAAGCTGGGTCAGCACGTGGCCACTTCACAGGTGAGTTGCTATGCCCTATGTATCAACAGTTAGGTTTTAGGGGCTGCATGTGGAGGACCAAGGGGGACCGCCGAACAACACCCAAAGGGCCGCATGCGGCCCCCGGGCCGCAGGTTGGGCACCTAGGCCCTAAAGCCTTAAGAGACCTGTAACCTGTGAAATGTGATTGCTAAATTGATGTTATATCATAATGTTAAAGAGTTTATAAGAGTAAAGGTGGGTTTACATGTGTAGATTTTTTGTTCGATCAACTGGCGGTCCGATTTTTTGATATATTTTTTTGTCGAACATCGTTCGTCTATTTATCGAATTTAACATTAGATTTTTTTGTTCGTTCATCCCGATATCGAATGAAAATACATTCAGAATTACTACGACCGATAAAATTTACCAACATGTTCAATGACCTTTTGAAAAAAATTTTGTTCGAGATCGAACAAAATTTATCCATCGAACTAATTGCCCATTCAAAATTTTTGTTCAATCAACCAAAAAATCGTTCGTTCTTCATTGATAGGACGAAAAAATCTACACGTGTAAACCCACCTTATGTTTTTATAATGTTAAAGTTCAGCTATGGCCATTAACTCCAATTCTAGTTGTTCACATCAAAGTGTTGTTTATGTACAGTACACACAGAAAGTATTCACAGGGCATCACTTTTTCCACATTTTATGTTGCAGCCTTTTTACAAAATGGATTACATTAATTTTTAATCGGAAATCTACACACAACACCCCATAATGACAATGTGAAAAAAGACGATTTTGGTAAATTTATTAAAAATAAAACAATTGTGAAAACACATGAACATAAGTGTTCACAGCCTTTGCCATGAATATTAAAATTGAGCTTAGGTGCATCCCGTTTCCCCTGATCATCCTTTTAGATGTTTGTGCAGCATAATTGAAGTCCACCTGTGGTCAATTAAGTTAATTGTACATGATTTGGAAAGGCACACACTTTTCTATAGAACGTCTCACAGTTGACAGTTCATGTCATAGCACAAGCAGGAAGACAAAGGAATTGTCTGTAAACCTCGGAGACCGGATTGTCTCAAGGCACAAATCTGTGGAAGGTTACAGAAAAATGTCTCTTGCTTTGAAGTTCCAATGAGCACAGTGGCCTTAGCCAGGGAGGTGACCAAAAACCTGATGGTCACTCTGTCAGAGCTCCAGAGTTCCTCTGTGGAGAGAGGAGAATCCTCCATAAGGTCAACCATCTCTTCAGCAATCCACAAATCAGGCCCGTGTGGTAGAGTGGCCAGTTAGAAGCCACTCCTTAGATCACATAGATTTTGCCTAAAGGCAACTAAAGGACTCTCAGACCACCAGAAACAAAATTCTCTGGTCTGATGAGACAAAGACTGAACTTTGGTGTGAATGCCAGGTGTGACGTTTGAAAGAAACCAGGCACTGCTTATCACCAGGCTAATACCATCCCTACAGTTCAGCATAGTGGTGGCAGCATCATGCTGTGGGGATTTTTCAGTGGCAGGAACTTTGAGACTAGGATAAAGGAAAAGATGATGGCAGCAATGTACAGAGACATCCTGGATGTTAACCTGCTCCAGAGCGGCATTGAACTCAGATTGGGGCGAATGTTCATCTTTCAGTAAGACAACAGCCCTAAGCACACAGCTAAAATATCAAAAAGTGACTTCAGGACAACTCTGTGAATGAACTCTGTGTGACCCACCCAGAGCCGAGACTTGAATCTGATTGACCATCTCTTAAAATGGCTGTGCACGGACGCTTCCCATCCAACCTGATGGAGCTTGAGAGGTGCTGCATAGAGAAATGGGAGAAACTGGCCAAGGATAGGTGTACCAAGCTTGTGGTATCATATTCAAAAAGACTTGAGTCTGTAATTGCTGCCAAAGGTGCATCGAAAAAGTACTGAGCAAAGGCTGTGAATGCTTGTGAATGTATGTGATTTGTTTTTTAACCTCCCTAGCGGTTGTGACGAGTCCAGCTCGTCCAGTGCTGACTTGCTAAA
>CM070033.1:111117449-111132418 GCA_036250615.1 Ptychadena robeensis | reverse complement strand
GGTGCGCTTTTGGTACAGAAATCTGTACCTCAGCAGTGCGCTAGGGAGGTTAAGTTTTCAAAAATTTTTCAAAACTTCAAGCAAACTGTTTGTGTGTAGAATGCTGAGGGGAAAAAAAATAATGTAATCCATTTTGTAATAAGGCTGTGGCATAATAAAATATGGAAAAAAGTGGTGTGCCGTGAATACTTTCCGGATGCGTTGTATGTGTAGGGTTGGTTCCTAAAAGGCTCTATGTAGGTATTGATGTGCTTCATATGTTCAATTTGCAGAGTATAAAGACAGCACAGTTTTTGTGTAACATAGCAGAGCTGTGTAGCCCAGATATAGAGGCCCCTTTCTGTTACTCTACATACCTTTTGACATTTTATTGCAATGGAAGCAGATGGAAAGCATCTGTCTACACATACTGCTTTGGTAACAATAAGACAGAGAGTTGTTTTGTGCATGCACAGGTCTGCAGCACCATTATTCCCTTTACTCAATTTCAGAGTTGGGGATGATCTTTGTGCATCTCACTCGCATCTTTGTGCTTTACATAACCAGGAACATGCAGGGCTGAGCTAGATCAGCTGTCACTTTACTGTTAGTAAAGGTCTATGCAACTTATGGAAACTATTAAGCTGGCAACACATGCATAGATATGGGCCAGATTGATGGCCGCTTCGAGCACCATATACCCATATCTAATGTGACCATCCCTGTTTGCGACCGGGACCAATCAATCCAGGGATCAAAACAGGGATATCGGACATGACCATAAACCACGGTCCATTTCTTTGCATGCAAAGCATCGTCGGAGCTGGAGACACAACAGTGCTGCGCCTTCAGCTCCTTCAATGAAGGGAACCTCGAATGGTCATATATCTAGCCGTGTGTTCCCTGCTTTACACAATCTGAATTTATGAAGCAACCACAAAACAAGGAAACTCTTACCTATAAACTGTATTTTATACTATGAAATTTTACCTGATCGGGCCACAGTTTTTACTTTGAGATAGAGTGAATGTTTATTATTCATCTACATTATACTCCTCTCTGCGTGTGGGCAGAGCTCATGAATAGGCAGAGTAGTTAGAGGACATGGATGAGTAGGCACAGGAAAACTCAGCTCATTCATAAAACCCCACACATGTTGTACCATCTATAAGCTATTAAGAATAAAAAATACATAGGAGGGAGCAATATAGGATTGTCCAGAAAGCAGTAAGTACATCATACATCATACTTATACCAGGATCGGGCAGAGCTCGTGTAGCCACCTTCATCAGTCTGGATTCAGCTAGATTTTCATGTGCATTTTTTCCAGATACACTTCCATATCGTTATTAAAATGACAGTGGAATTCCACTTAGATTAACCAGGTATATCTGTTATTAACGTTTACAAAATGGAGATGAGATCACTTTTAAAGTGGTATACCTGCTGATGCTTCAATGTGTTTTTGCAGCAAATATTTCGGCTTTGATTGATTGGCCATGTGAAACCTCACATTACTGACTTGTTGATTGGTGTCACAATAATATTGCTCACGTGTGCTTTAGGACCCACTTTAAATGACCAATATTTAAGTAGGTTTTTACTTGAGGAGTCCAACCGCCCTTCTGTCTATACAGTATGAAGTCAGATGCGTCCAGATCCCTTTAAAATGTCTCCACTTGGCAGTATTCAGTCATCATGAATGTTTAATTTAGGACATTATAGCGGTTATTAAAGGTTTTATTTTCCAGACTGGCAGGACATAAAAAATTCCTATTATCTGACATTTTACACTGATGTCTTACTGCAGATAGTAGGAAGTGCTAAGTTTGTTAATGTTCTCAGATCTAAAGAAAAGAAGAAGCTGATTCAAGTTGCCATTTATCTACTGTGCCCATATTGGAGTATATTCAGGGGTGCACGTAACTTTTTCAGTGAGCTCCTCAGATGAGTACCAGGAGATGGTGTTTGGTACTCACCCCATATGTGTATCCTCAATGTCCTTTGCGTCAGCCTCCTGCATGGTAGATTCTGGTGCAGATGGACCTCCGTCACTGATTGAGCATCCGATTAGCTGTCTCCATCCAGAGGTCACCAGCTGACTTTAGGTCACATGTAACTCTGACAGTACAACACTGTTTGAACCCCCAGATCTCATACCTCAGTAGTGCACCCCCGAGATTTTCTGGGTTAGTAACTAACTGCTGAGATTACATGCAATACAAATGTCATCCTTTCATAGTCATATTCCAACTGTCACACAGTGCCTTTCTCTTGTCAGATTTTAATCTTACATATGCCTACTCTGACTTCCCACCCCCAGAACGTGTGCCTCGGAACCCTATAAGTGGGCATGTGAGCTGTCAGCCAGCACAGAGAAAAGAACTGCAGCCTATTTGCTCTCAATGATTTCAGTTATTTTCCCCTCTCATGATTGCAAACAGTGCCTCGTACCCTCTCCTATTAGATCTTATAGGAAAGCAGAATGTGTGTGTGTTTACATGTTTCGTGTGTGTGTATTTGAGTTGTGTGTAATTCAGGTTGTATAAGCATGCTGGCACTTATGAGACAAGTTGTTTTTTTCCAAAATATGAGATAAATAAGTTGGGTACTCTGTCTCTAAAATGTTCGCCATCACTGCGCTAGAGCAATACTTTTATCTTTACAATGTTCCCACATTCCTTCTCTACATCTCCAGCAATTCTGGTGATGATATCATGTTCAGGGGCTTTGTAATTAACTTAGAAATCTACTGAATTAAATAATAACATCTCCTAACAAAAGCACATTTGCTAAGTGTTTCTGAGCCTTAGCTGCTGCAGTTACCCCCCTAGTCTTATACTCAAGTCATTCAGTTTTTTCCAGATTTTTTTTCTAAAATGAGGTACCTCTGCTTATACTCGAGTAAATACAGTAGATAGAAAACATTAATTCCAGTTTTTAATAAAAAAAATGTATTTAAAATAGAGTAAGTGTAAGCATTTGTGATTAACTAGATAGAGGTTCATGGGCTTTGAGTGGAAGCAGTATGTACACTAAGCCAGCCATGGCTTTAAAGCTGTGCACAATGCTGTCAATCACACAGCGGAGATGATAATCAAACAGGAGAGCACAAGGATGATTCAATTATTGTACGGCTGCTGCTTCATTGTCTATTGGCAGGCTGGAGTGTGTTCCCAGCCAAGCTGAATATTGGTGCTCGTGCAGAACTCAGGTTTTAAATAACACCCAGGATTAACAGAAGCCCCTGTACTTGGCTTTGCACATGATGCACACACATATGTGCAACTTAAAAAAAATATATGATCATTTCAGAAATGTCTATTTATATTAAATAGATTAACTTCATACAGAGTGATGCATTACAAGTATATCTATCTATCTATATATCTATCTATCTATCTATCTATCTATCTATCTATGCCTTTTTTCTAATGGTGTTCTGGGTCAGCATTATGAAACACTTCCAAGAAGCGTGGCTATGATGATGAGTTGCCACTGAACCCAAGCGACAAATAGTAGTAGAGAATTTATTTTTGTGGATTGAAGTTATATATGGTCAGCCTTTCAAAGCAGAATTTCAGTTGGCTAGATGAAAGGAAAAAAACAGACTATAGAGAGAAATACAAAATAAAGAGTCTGACCGAGTTCAGGTGGAACTTTTACCATTTTAAGAACATTCTTTCCTTGTTTATAACATTTTAAACCACCCTAGCAGTAACCCACAGTGTGGCTCCAGGTAGACTGTAATTTCCAATATCTGCCCAGGGCACACTTACCTGCCCCAGACGAGACTGCACCTAGCTGTAGCATTGCTGCCCTTGGCTCTCTTTCCTGGATCCATCTCCCTCATTTCATATGTTAACTACTTATTGTCCTCGCACCCCGGTGTCTTTAATGATGCTTGCAATGTGAGGTCCGGAGGGGTATGTTGTTGGTGGGCCAAAATGGGGGGGGAACTATTGTTCTTTCAGACATTTACAAAAAAAGTGTGGTTGTGTCTGAGCAGATCTTCTAGATAGATACATACATATATACATACATACACACGCTCTCTTTCTCTAAACAAGCACATGCAGGAATTAAAGAAGCAGACCACAATTATTGGGAATGTAAAAATTTATTTCTACATGCGCAGTTCTTTTTCTTAGTAGTTTTTCTCCTTAAGTAATATTAAAAACTTCCCCGTGCCAGTTTTACCAGCTGGGTTTATATATAGGTATTTATAAAGAGGAATATTTTACAAGGAGAAAGATCATTATCCATGGAGCAGGTTATTTACAAAAATGGGGGTTCACTCAAATCAAAATACTGTCACAAATATTCTTCTAATCTCTTTAGTATCACTTTCATAACAAGGTGATATTCTGTGCTTCATGTGTCTCCAATCAAACTTTTACATCCTTTCCCTCCCCCTCCCACTATTCCTACCCAATGACTAGACCCAAACAACAACTGTAAGTATGTACAACAGAACAGCACCTTAGCTCGCGCACGTAGGAATGTATTGCCATTTTAGATTAGGAAACAGGTAAAAATGCCCTTTTACCCTGAAGAGGTAACAGGAAAAACTTGGCTTGTTTTACCCTTTCTGCACTGTGGACATGGGCAAATTATTGCCAAATAAGTGCAGAAATCTCAATGGAAGAGGAAAAGGAAACAACAAAGGTAAAAGACAGTGAAGAGTTATAGGACTTCAATTGCAGAGCATTTTCACACTGAACATATAAAAGGATCTTGTTTTCTTAAAATTGTAATAAAAACTCAAGGTACACAGAGGCATTCGTCACCAACTATCCAATGCTTGACATTTTAACAGGCTTTGGTGACATTGGCTGTGTAAGCAGTGCATATGCCTTCAGCATGTAACTTTAGGACACCTCCACTTGAGGAAAAGTCCATTGGCCTAGTTAGACATTCATAGCCTATTGTTTTCCCATGCCAGTGCAAAAATGAGTTTGGTGTTGTGGGTCACAGCCCATATGTTTACAAAGATTACAAGCAGGACCTTTCAACATTCGTATTGGTTTAGAATGATTGACAGCCAAGTAAACTGTGTAGTATCAATTACATTATTTTACTAGAGTAAGCAGACAGAATAATAACTTTTTATTTTATTTTTTACTTTATCTGAAAAAGAGTACCAACAACTTCAGTAACTCCCACAACATGCAGTACCCCAGCTATGTGACCAAGTCAGTAATATCAATGAAAATTTGTCAATTCCAGTAGAATGGAGCTTTTTTGAGCTCTCTAAGAATGGATAAATTAAGTCCACCATAAAAAGTGTGCACTATTGCTTTCAAGGGCAGTGCTGGAGATCTCATGCTGAGATCCACTGAAATAAAAGTCAAAAACCTCTTTATGCAACCTTAAAAAACATGATCACATAAGTTTACAACATAGAAAAAAATTACAAGCATAGATTGTAAGATTGTAAAAAAAGCTGGAGCTTAACCCTTTAGTTATTTATTAAGACCTTTTAAGTCCACCTCTTTATCACCAAACTGGTTATAGTATTATGTTAGGACTAGTGCTAAAAACCAGAACAAAAGGCATATTTTATTATAAAGGAATATATTCTAAGGTGCATGTATAGGACTTCTTCTAACAGGCTGACCAACAATGAAGCAATAAAGATTAGGAATGGTGAAAGATACTCATCCATTCCTTGAAATAGTAACAGTGGACATTGCAGTGTTTGGGTTGATACTGTGTTGATAAGTGGACAAAAATCCACTTGAGTGTGTGTCTCATGTCAGGAGAGATTAAGAAGTCAACTACTTTTGGGAAGGAAGCTGGGGAAATTCTTTAGGCCACTACTGTCACCCCTAACACGCAAAACCATCAACACGCTTGTGTTTAAGGAATTGCCAACTGAAACAATGGCTGTAAGGTGCTACGATAACACCTGCAAATCTACATTACCTCTAAAGTTTCACTGCCACTGATTGATGGACGCCTTACAAAATGTAAATCCAAATAATTGTTTAGTAGAAGATTTTTGCAGCTTAATAATAATAAAAAAAAACTCTACTTGCACTCAATTTGGAAATGTTAGTATAATGATCACAGGTTTAGTGCAGTAAGGTCTAGTTCTTTTTTTTTTTTATAGAAAATAATACTGTGCTTATTTGAGAGGCCTCAACAAAAAGGCCCATTCTTTCTACACATCACTCCCATATACTAATGATGTCATTTAAAGAAGTGCAAACTATTGTTCTCATGTCAGGCTCTTTAAAGGGATCACCTATGAGGAAGTTTAATATCAGGTTGTGAAGCATTCTTGATAAAAGGGTTGCAGTGATTGCCTTTTAAATTGAATCTTATCGAGCAATGCACTTATTGCAGCCTTGTTGGATTGCTTGGGATGCATAAAAAGCTGTGCGAAACCTCAAATTGATTTGAAAATCAGTGATAGAGATCATCTTTAATGCAAGCCATTTTACTCTGAATCTAAATCCAAACATACAGTGTACACTTCCCCTACCCCCAGCTATTGACAGTAAGTATAAAGTATGTCATTTTCCTGGTTGACCAATCCTAGCACTTGTGGCTACAATGGTATATTATCCCAGAAACATCCGTGTGTGTTTTATATGCATTACTACAGAACTTACTAACTTTAAGATTTTAGCTTGGGTATGGTGTATAAAATGTTGCTGCCTGACACGTATTGGATGAGACACCCTCAACAGCAAGCACACCCCTAGACCTGCTCAGGTTGCCCTTTTTAGACTAGGGTTGTACCACAACTAATAAAGAGAGAGAGGAAAGGTCAATAACCACAGCTGCCAACAGATAGATCGTATACCTGCAATATTTAGGTAAAATCATGAGCTGCCGGTTATGCACCAACTGCTTTTATAAGCATATGCCCTCATGTATATTAAGTAAGTGTATCTACAAATGTGGTATATGATTTTTTGGGCGATTGTTAACATAACTCCTGATAGATTTGTATGTTCAGCCCTGGCATTTTCCCTACCTATTTCTGTACATCTTACACAATATATTATTTTGAATAAAACAATAATTTTTGCCCTCTTAAAATGTCTTTTATGACACCACTTCAGCTGAGGTAGCATGCTTGCTCTCTATAAATTGACAAGCAATTTTTGCTTTAGAAAAATTATAAACCTTGCAGGTTTCTTAACCCAGAATAAAATACATTGTGTAACTGGTGTGTTGTGTAACATGCAGGAAAACGGAGGCCTTCGGTTTAAATATAGAAGGTAAAAATCATCATCCTCTTTAGCCACTTAGAGCAATGTGTTTAATAACAGCGCTATTTGGATAGAAACATTTAAGCAATGGTGCTTGCTGGGCCCAAAAGCTTATAAGCCCTTTGTTCACTTATTGAGTTTGTAGAAAAAGATATAATATAGTCTCCTTCAGACGTATTACATGAAAGAAAGAGTTAACCAGGCAATAACCAAACACAGCAATAAATTACACGGCTTTCTTGAGTTGAGATATTATTTAAAAAAGTGTACTTAGGAGCCTGCTCCTCCCCCAATACATGCATATTGCACACCACAATGCTGGGAAGCCAACAGAGTCTGTAGGCCTAACCTGTGCACATAATAACTATGCATAAATGTAATAACCAATTATAGCCAGTTAGATATCATTGTTGGGTTGAATGTTGTGTGCCACACATGCACTGTACACCTGAGAAGGTATCAACTGGCAGCTCTGTACCCATGCAGCACAACCCTCTGCTATTCCACTGGGTGAATGGTGTGGAATGGTGGGGATACTGGCATTTTTTTCGGGAGGGGGGGGGGGGGATATCACAGTAAGGAATTGCTTAAGGCAAACAAAAATTTACGATGACAGGAATCTATCAAATGTCTCTACAGTGCGAATCTGTCTGCTGCTTATTCAGCAAATGGATTTATGCTATAAATGTTGAGTTTGCAACACCTTTTATATGTAAAGCAATTGCTCTACTTTTGCAAAATTTTGAGAATTTTTTTTTGTATGCAGCAGTTTTGCACTGAATATTTATACATTAGACTTTGCCAAAAGCACATGTTAAATGGGTAGAATACTACAGCACAATGATATAGGCACAATGCTATAGTTGATCACCAAAGCTAATGTTAGATGGGCTTGATGCTATAGCTGAGCACCAAAGCAAATTAAATGGGCAGAATGCTACAGCTGGTCACCAAAGCACATGCTATATGATAGCTAATCACCACAGCCAAAGTTAAATGGGCATAATGCTATGACATAGCTGATAGCTAGGCAAATGTAAACGGGCACAATACTGTTGACAACTAGAATGAAATTTCAGAAAGCAAACTGCACATGGTACGTTCACATACAGCAGCTACCTTTATAACCCCCCACCCATTAATAATATAAAATTAAGTATAAATTTATGACCGCTAATTAAAATAGACATTTGGATGGCTTTACTGTAAAACAAAGCAAAGTGCTAAATTTAAAGGCTTACATTTTACTTCCTTCCTACTTACTAAGAGTTTCAAAGATAAATCAGTCATAGTAATGGAGATTAGACCAGGTAGAGGGAGGCACAGTGGTGTCCTGACCTGGCATCAGAAGAAAAGTATGATAAAGAGAAAAGCCAAGTGCTGAGCGAAGCTTTAAGATGAAAAGGCTTGGGAGGGAAAAGACAAAAAACCTAAATGAAAATAAGGTGCTGTGTGGAAATTTTTTTCCTTAAGTGCTAAAAAAAGAAAAGATTGCACTATATAAATGTAAGAAACCTTGCTAAAAGATGACAAGACAATTTGCATTTTAGGGAAGCAAGAAAAGAATAAATGCAATTATGTTTCCCTTGTAAAGGCGTGAGATGGTTAATTTATCACCAATTAACCAATATTATGATACAAATATTTAACAAATTTCCCCACATACCAGCTTACAGGGAGTACCAGGCAGCATTGCCTATGTAATGCATTGTATTGCAGTTGACCATCATGTTGACATATACTTGGTGGCCAATGCAATACAGCCTATCATCTGTCATTTCAAAACATCATCCGCTACCCCTAATCGTTGGAAAAACAAAAGCGTGTATGCACAGGCAGTTGGCGTTACAGTGCAGCATACCATGCACTGGATCGCTTTCAATCACATTTTACAAGTGCTGGATTTCTTTACAACATAAAAGTTTAAATAAAGCTTTTCCTTTTTTTGTACCCAAACCCCTTAAAGCAGAAACAGTAAAGACAATACAGTGCTAATTAAATAAATTCATATAAATATCTGTACATCACTGTGGATGCCCATCCCAGTTCAATATATATAGATATATATTTGGATATATATAGGCTACATATAAAAAACAAAAAAAACAACAAATAAAAATGTCAGTGCATGTGCTACCCAGATCTCAGGATCACATTATATGGGGGAGCCCAGCAAGGGTGAAATAATGGAAGTTTGCTTATCCCCTAAGGAATATTTATAGCAGGTAACCTAAAAGATTCACATTTCTTTCACAGCGTACAAAGTTCCGCTTCATTTTTTCCCCATTTTGAAGTAAATTGTGTACAAAAGGCACAGATAAACTGCATATGGGTTGGAGAAAGTACACAGGAAAACTACAGGATAAAATTATGGAATAAAAAAAGGAATGAAATGAAGTTATTATTCACCCTCTTCAGCCCAGACAGGGAGAAAAGGGTACATATATGTGTGTGAATGTGAGTATATTTATAGACATACACACACATATATACGCATTGTGTATCTGTAAACCCTTATTTCACATCCTACAAGGATCTTTTTATTGTACCATAATGTCCCTATGCAAACGTCATAGTCATACCCTGAATGCTTATTCAAGTATCCAAGGTGAGCCATCTTACAAAGTTGAATGCGTCTCTATTCCAAAACTAAGAAAGCATTCTTAACTTTATAAACCATCCATCCACCATGTTCTAGGATTCTGACCCTGTATCCTGAAAGAATCCATAGCTCACATCTTAGTATTTGCACCAATGTAACTCAGGACTGTTCCTGTACTATAAAAGGAATCCTTTCTAATGTTTCCTCACACTGTAACTTAGATAAGATGTCACAGGGCAAGAACTCGGAATTGGGATCATCCCTTCAAATAATGTCCGGTCACCCCTCTCCTTCTAAACGCTCCCCTTTCAGAGAGCTGGTATGGGCGAGAGGTGTTCCAGGTGGAGGTGGAGTGCAAGCTGTCTGGCAGTAAGTGCTTGGTGTTGGGGAATGTTGTGGGGCTGTGCTGGGGGGTGACAGTACCCTGTCTTCCTCTCTCTTGTTAGTCCTGAGTGGCTGATTACTTCTTTCTTGTGGCTGCTGGGATGCTTCCTTATCAGGACCTTCTGAATGTAGCCCAGGAAAGGCAGGTCCTAGAAGAGAGGGCTGAGGACTAGGCCGCGCTTGTACCATCTGAATGCCTCCAATAGGTATCATTGGGTACGGTGTCCTCTGAAGATGCTGTGAGTGCAGGGGTAGATGAGTGTACAAGTTCTCCCCACTCCTTGGCAAAACGTGAGGCATACCAGGTGAACAGAGGGATCTAAATGAAGAAGAGGATGGTCCTGGTTTCTGAAAACAAATAAATAAAAAGTGTTTTATTACTACTATTCAAGGAATAAATATGTATAGTTCATACCTTTTAGACAAACACAGTAGTGTGATAATTTTCTGAGATATAGGAACCAGTAAATTATACTCAATAGCATCTTTCATGCACTCAATATAGGTTTTAAATGTACTAACACAAAGCGTATGTTCAACCATTAAAGGGGTATTAAATGGAATAATCTAAATTAGATGTAAAAAAAACTGAATAAAAAGTGAATGCATAGCATATGACCATTGCTTTGATGTTTTTATCTGGTAATCGAGTATAGAACACATGGTTATATGGTTGTCTGTGGGTGCCCACATTTATTGTATCTAGAGAAACAGCCATGTGTCCCTACAACAAGACTACAGAACATGTACTTAAAGTGGTTTTAAACTATAAAAAAACACACACATACATTAAACAGACACAATACTCACTTGTCAACAGTTCTGATGCTGGCAAACTGCTACACAAAAAACCCACACTATACTCACTTCACTTGCTTGCAGTTCTCATGCTGGCATCTTAGATCCTGGAGATCTGCAGACTTCTGCCCAAACTGACCCCCCCCCCCTCTCCTCCTCCTGTCTCTTCTCTATCGGATCTGCAGAGACTTGTGGGGGGGGGGAGGGGGTGTGCAGAGGGGGATCAGCTGCTGACGATTTCCTGCCTGGGAGAGATGTCCCAGACACCAGTTGGGCTGCCTAGGCACGACGTAATGCAGTGGGAGGGGAGAACTCGTAACCAGCTCCCCTCCAGCTGTCAGAATAAGATATTTTTTTTACACTTTTACACTTAAGGATGTAGCAATATCGGCTGAGCTGCAGCTGATAATGCTGAGTGACCTCCCAGGTGGTAGGTCCTCTTTAATTTTGCCTTCTCTGATGTTTACAACCTTGCAGACACGCCTGATATTTTTTTCTGGCTTTCAATCATAGTTAGACATAAGGATAATTATTTTAAACAACCAAACATCATTTCTGTCAGTGGAGAGATTACAACTTTTGCCTTACCTTTATTCCTGATGCCTCCAAAATACCAGAAGCCCCGTGAGGTAGAGCTGTAGATGGGAAGACCCCGTGCTGAGCTTTCAAGTAGATCTGAGCATCTGATCTACTCAGGTGTGATTCCTCTCTACCAGGGGATGGATACGGTGATGGTGAGGCTAGACCATCTCTAAAAGATGGATATCTCAGACTAGTCACTTCTCTACTGGGGGAAAGATGTCTGGCAGGGGGTGAAGAACCCCGTTCTGGCGACATGAAGGCTCTGGGTGAAAGACTGCGATGGGGTGATAAGTGCTGAGGAGAAATACATCTCAGTGGTGACAATTCTCTAGCTGATGTCAGACGATGACAAGGAGACATACCCCTGTGGGGTGAGGTACATCCTGTAGGGGAAAAGCATTTGGTTGAGCTGTCTCTCTTCTGAAGAAGGTGTCTTCGGGAAGGACCAGGTCTACTCATTCCAGTGTCTTTTCCAGGGGACCATCGCTTATGTGGCAACTCTTTAGAAGGTTCAGAAACTTGTTTAGGCTGGGGATCTTTACAAGGAGGCTCTGAAGTTTGAAGTGGATGAGGGGAAAATTGGCAAACTGTAGAGCAATCTGCTATTTCAAGGTTTTGTTTTAATTCATTAGGTGAAAAGTGACTGGCTGTAGTTGGAGAGGGATCCAGGTTTTTCTCCTCTTGACTATCATCGTCCTCATCATCTTCATCATCTTCATCAGACTCATCGTCATCAGTATCTTCCAAGTCAGAGAACTGGTGCTCTTCCACCACATCACTGTCCTGCCATCGCTCATCACTAGTTCCTGAAATTTGACACAAATAAGGTTAGCAAGATTATAAGTAAAATACCGTAATAAGAATTCAACTATTGGACCTAATGATACTCAGGAATTGTACAATTCATTTCAATAATCCTTTCTGCACCCTTTTTGAGAAGAATTTAAATATGCCATAGAGATGACTAAAGTTGTTATGTAAATTCCCAACATTTTCTCCATAGTCCGAGTTGAAATCTGAGGTTTACAAGTGTGAATTTTTTAAAAGTCAAGTTTATAATTCCTTAACAATTTTAAATGTATGTTGTGTGGGGCAAAAAAAAATAAACTTTTCTGTTCATAGCCTGTGCTGACAGTATAGCTGTGGGAGACCCCCAAAAGATTCACCCGCAATATGCTGCCGCTAGAAGACTACAAGAGTTGGTGGACACAAGACCAGTGACTCTGCATGAGGAGAGATAACCTTCCTGTGTTAAGACCAGTCATTGAGGGAACATTTTCTGTGGATACATTTAGAAGAAATACACAGAATACACTAAAATCCTCTTGCATTCATGTGACAATAAACATTTTTAGTTTTCAGAGAAATATTTTTTTTTCAGCATTCAATATGGTTAATAAACACCTTTTAATCTCCTGCTTAAATTTCTACTGCGCAAAAACACACTTCTAGAACCCCTGAACGTTTAATCAACGGCTTATGTACAAGGGCATCTAAGAACAACCCAATGCTTGTCGGCTTTCAAGTGTGTTTAAAAAAGCTCAAGTTGATCTATGGTATTAAAAGATTCTATTGAAGTTTTTAGACACCCAGTATGCAGCTGAATACAAGGTGAAGCAAATAAATTGAACTTGTGAAAAGGCATATGGCAGCGCTGGTGTCCTTTGTGGGTAGCTTACCATGTGGTAGGAAGAGAACTTATAAACCAGCACAGCTACCATATTTTTTGGACTATAAGATGCACATTTTCACCCCCAAAATCAGGGGGAAAGTGCCTGCGTCTTATGGTCCGAATGCGCGACTCTTGGCAAAGAGAATTGCTCTCCCGGCAAGATAAGCCAGGGAGCTGTCAGGTCAGAGGTCCGCCGATGTCCAGGTCTCCCATCTGAACAGTATTGCTTATGCCAACAGAGCCCTGCTGGTAAAAGCATTGAAGAGAGAGATAGATGAACGGCCATCTATCCATCTCTCCGTGTCTGTGGAAAATGCAATCACTCTGCAGCTTTCATGGACACATGCACAGCCGTGGAGGCAGAGGAGAGACTTTGCAGCTGTTCCCCCCACGCCCCCCCTTCCTCCGGATCAGTGAGGAAGGTGATGTTGTGCTGTGATGGTAATGCTGCTAGGGACATCTACTGGCTGAATTTGATATTGCATTAATTTAATCCATTGCATTAGCCCAACTGATGTGATTATGTATTAAAAAAAAAAATTCTGGTTTTCTGCTCTAAAAACTGGGTGCGTCTTATGGTCCACACCGTCTTATAGTCTGAAAAATACGGTAACTGTTCTAAAAGTGACTGACCAATCCTTAACCTTTGGCGTTGGCAGCTGATACCTGTTTATTGCTCAGATCTGATACACCCATATACTTCTAAGCTAAATATGTTGCCATTTGCCTGGAGTTCCCTTTTAAGGAGTCTTCTCACTCTTATTCTGGGATTATTCTCTATACCATGTACCCATTGACTGTCTTCTGTATTCTGCACTTTCAGAAAGGTGGGCGCCACTTTCAGAAGTGATATATAGTGCATGCGCAAAGTATTCGCAGCACATAATTTTTTCCACATCTACACACAACACCCCATAATGACAATGTAAAAAGTTTTCACAGTCTTTGCCATGAAGCCCAAAATTGAGCTGGGGTATATCCTGTTTCCCCTAATCATCCTTGAAATGTTTCGTCAGCTAAATTGGAACCCACGTGTGCTAAATTGAGTTGAATAGACATTTTTTGGAAAGGCACACACCTATCTATATATGGTCCCACAGTTCATGTAAGTACACAAACCAAGCATGAAGTCAAAGGAATTGTCTGCGAGACAGGATTGTCTCAAGGTAAAAATCTAAGGAAGGTTGCAGAAAAATTTCTGCTGCTTTAAACATCCCAATGAGCACTGCGATCTCCACCATCCGTAAGTAAAAGAGGCTCGAAACCACCAGGACTCTTCCTAGAGCTGGTCAGCCCTCTAAACTGAGCGATTGAAGAGCCTTAAGATGGGTTTACACGTCAAGATTTTTTCGGCCGACAGATGGACGACTAACGATTTTTTGGTTCGTTGTACAAAATATTAATTTCTGAAACGGCCATTTGCTCGATGGATTTTTTTTTTTCCGATTATCTCAAAAAAAAAATCACACAAGGTGATGGACATTGTTGGTAAACTTTATCTGTCGTTCATTTTTCGTGTATAAAAAAACCATGCTCCTTATTTCACTCAATATTTTTGACCGATTTTTTTTACCAGTAGATACGTATTTCCTGCGCATGAATGTTGGGATTTTTAACAATGTATCATTTTGATCGTCTAGAGTTTTTATATTTTCTTTCCGAGTTGAACTCTGAAACGAAACAATTGCTTGTGGACGACGTACCTACGTGGTTCATAAAACAGTAG
>CM070033.1:111082716-111115018 GCA_036250615.1 Ptychadena robeensis | reverse complement strand
TGAAGACAATCGCTGCAGCTTTCCGGGGAGGCATAGGGTCTCCCTGCCGCCGGCTTCCCCACGGTTGAGAGGACCCTGTTCAGCGAACAGTCTCAACCGCTAGGGAGGTTAAATATCAACTGTCAGTCTAACATCGATCAATTGTACTACCACACAGCATGCTCATTTCAAACATGATTGTTGTCTTTACTGAGACTGGTGTATATGCTCGATAGTACAATCGCAATACCTAAAAAACTAAAATGTACCAACATGTCTGATCGATCGATTTTGTGTTTGATTTCAATTACCCTTGGTCCATCGTACCAGGTGTGCTGAAATTGATTTCCATGAGATAAAAATCAATAGTTTTAAGTGGATGGAACAGAAACATTGAACCGTGTATGTCAACCTTTACAAGTATCTGAAGGGTTTTCTTGGTATTTCCATGGATTTGTATGTGTTCGTACTATGGAGCATGCGCACCAATGAAAGTAAAGGAATCGATCATGTTTAAACCGATCCCACTGTTTGGTGAAACAATCAATGGATGTTAGACTCACGTTCGATACTTAAATTGCACAAGATAATGGGATCTAAGACCGATCGTGCAAAAAGTGGAACCATGTATTGCTAGCCTTAGTTGTATTGTGTGGCAAGGCTGTGCACAATTCAAAACCAAATGGATAGTAATGCAAATTATCTACCTGAATTTCATACACACGTATTTCATCTGTGCATATGGATATATTTGTCTGGTGCTCAGCTTTTAACCTTAAAGGGAACTTCTACTTTAATAAAAATGGCTAGTGATATTTTTCTTCTTAAATACTAAACAAAATAAAATCACCTTTGGTTTTGAATGCAAAATTGCAGTGTTTGCACATGTATGGCCGGTGGTCGGTGTGTGTGCGAATATGTTTCTTCAGCATGCTTGGTTTCTTACAGCGAATACCACACTCCTCACACACATACTTGCCCCTGCCACGGCCTCGAACGTAAACATATTCTTCATTTGATTTGTACCTATAGATAAAAGATCATTCAATTAGGAAATTACTTGTGTCAGTAACAGTTATAAGTCAGAACAAACTTTCCAACAACACACAGCGTAAAGGCTTAATCTAAATAGTACAGCACTTTTAGTCTGTTAACGAATTTGTTATTCAAAACCAGATTCAGGTAGGTAAAAATAAATGGCTCAACTTTTGCCCAAGTGCTCAATCATACACATTTAGATTTTCCTTGGGAGTTAAAGCAGACCAAAATTTTCTTAAGGGCAATGTTGGTTCTCATGAATGCAAGCTGATAGGGTATCTGAGGCAAAATATGAGTGCAGTGTAAAATAAGCTAGTAATACACTCAGGTGGAGAAGACTTTACTATTGCTGTTGACCACGTGGGCTGGAGTAGGCCTTATCCATAGCAAGCATGAAGACATGTAAAATAAGGAAAATGGTTTGGAGAATAAAGCAATGTAGGAAGCAAAGGATATTTCATGTACGAAAAATGGATTGTGTTCAGGCATGGTTTGTTGCGGAGGTGGATACAGGTGGAAGCATAGGCATTAGACAGATACACTGGGGAAAAGAAGGAGAACACTTTTCTCAGGTGACTATGTGGATTACTAATATAATAAGTGTTTAAAAAAAAGTGGCTGTTTGTACAGAACAGATTTTAAAGCTTAATTTAGTTTAATATACACCCTGTGTTTTTTCCACTAGCTAAGTTTGTTTTTGCAACACAAATAACTGCAAATAATATGACTTGAACATGAAACATGCAGGCATGGCCAATACATTTTGTTGTTATACCACTATTTATTGGAAATAGCAAATTTCAAGATTTAATTTACTTTGATCTCCAGGATTATAGGAGTTTGGTAACCCTCTATAATGTTAAGCATTGACAGTGAGTTCAATGGGTGGCTTTTCTGTGAGTAAACTATTTATCCCAACCAAAGGACTTATTGGAAAGGTTAAACTAGTCATACCCTTTAGCAGTGGTTCCCAAACTGGGGGATGCACAGGTATTGCAGGAGGGGTGCACCTGAGGTGGCACCCGGAACTCTTTGTGTGAGAGAGGAGAGAACTGCAGCACCTATTGGCTCTCCACACTGTTCATTGTCTTCTTCCTCTACCAAGTACAAACAGTGAAGACTCTAGATAAGTTCCTGTATTTGTGTGCACACCCCATCAGTCTATGGCTATATCCTGCTTTGCAAGAAAGGTTCCGTAGTGTTGGTTATGGTCTTTGGGACTCCATAGGGACACCATCAGCACAAGTGGAATTTGACTATTCTAGCTGTTGTAAATGCATGAATCCTACACAATACTACATAGACATATGCATATTTATATTTTTTTATACTTCATTTAACATTAGTTTAAAACCAACTGTGCTAGCCTGTCAGGACATCACAGCAGCTTGCCAACTAAATTACCCATATGGCAAGTTCACTCTATTCTAAAGAAGAAATTTCAGGCATTTGAAATAGTTGTAGAATAGAGGTCTTGGAAGTATAGCATTAAGGCTCAATTGATATGATTGTGGTGCGGATTTAAAGACAAAACTGTTTGAAACTTTGAGATGGAGAAAGCTCACAAGACTTTAAGAGACTTTGGTCATACAGACTACCTTGCTGTAGTACAGAAGAAAAGCTCATTCAGTCCCAACACACATAAATAATAATGGATTAACATACATCCATTTCAAATAGGAGAAAATAATAATAATTTACAAATACCTGCAACACTAGCTATGCAGAGGAAATTAAACAATCAATGTAGGACAATACAGAGACAATATTGGCATTATTTTCTTTTGTCTTATTGATTTCATCTAGGAATTATTTACTTTTTTACAGTTGTGTGCAAGCTGGACATCCTGTGCTTTCAAATATTTCTATCTCTTAAGCTGGCCATACACCTTTATATCTCTCTGTCAGATATCCTTTAGATCTACCAACAACTATTTAGTATAGGGTCCTCTGCGATTGAACACAGGTAGATTAAAATTTTTGGAAAGTCCCTCAAATTACATGGTTTTGGTCAAATAAAAGGAGATCTAAAGGAAATCGGACAGAGAAATCTAAATGTGTACGGGGACCCTAACAGATGGTAATATTATACTTCAGCTGATTATAAATAATCATTTAATTTAGAGCAAATGTTCCCATTTCACCAATAAGAATCAAATAGTGACCCAGCACTGCAGATACATATTTAATGTGCATAGTAAAATATCTCCCCCTCACATGTGGCTGGACTCTGTTCCTGTCCTCAGAGCTTTCTTACTTCTCACCCATGTAAACAGAAATGTATTCCTGGTGATTATATTTATACTTTTTAATTATAATTATAGTAATATACCCATTATCATATAATTGTGAACGTTGCTTCCTCTGTGAAAGGAATTACTATACTACATTTTTTTTTTAGATAAGGTAGGAGATAGAATTTACTTTACTACCTGCCTAGATTACTCTAAAGGTGGCCATACATAGGTCAATTTTTCAATAAATTGCAAGCACCATTGATCGCTGTGCATGGTGATTCATTGCTCTCCAATCAATCAGGGGCACCGTGTTCGATTGAGGTTTGTTTAAACGAAATCATTTGATCCCTCTCCAAGAAACCTCAAACGAACAGAAAATCAACATGCTGGTATATCCCTGTTCCATTGCCATTACCTTGGAGGGGGACCGAGTGGATCGATTGCGCAGAAGTGCTGCACATTGATTCTCTGATCAATCAACGAAGCTCGAGCGCAGAGTGGTGACATCATCATGCTGCTCTCAAGGGTTTATCAATTGAACAGGTATCAACCCATGTATGGCCTTCTTTAGGTTGAAAGAAGTTATCCTTTCTTATCCTTATCTATCCTTTTTGTGACCTCACAAAATATTAACATGGGCGCAATTTAGACATTTTTCACTTAGGGGTATAAACACTTTTGTTACCAGAGATTTAGACATTATTAGTGTGTTGAACATGGACTAATTCCATGTTGAAGTTGAACATGGACTAATTTACATTGTGTTCGTGTCATAGCTTCAGTGGTATCCCATAAACAGATATTATAAACTATTTACAATGTCAGGGATGTACTCACTTTTGTGAGACACTGTACCATGCAAACATATGAACATTTAAAGGAACAAGTGTGATGTCTTTTTAACTTGTGATGCAAAATATTATATATAATGGATTCCTGTCAACCTGTAGATTGAGAGAGGAGGCAGAAATCCATCATAGCCTATGGTGCTTAAGGCAGCATGGGCATTATTGAAGATTTCTCAGTGCTCATGTTTTTTATGGATGCATGTTACTTTAACAAATACAAACGAGAAAATTTATATTAAATATTATATTTGCAAACACATTAAAACCAAGTTCACTCTCTACCAACTTTCCCATTACCTTTCACCTACATTAACATGTGTGCTTTTGTAAATCTATCAATTGCATATCATTTCTAGAAACCACAAGCAAAATATCAGAACAAATATGTTGTACATAGACATACAAATCAATTCTTTAGAATAACCATCAGAGCAGAGAAGAAGATATGCAGGTGGGGTTAGGTAGGGGAAAGGAAGTAAGGGTACCTGGGAAGTAGGATATCAGAAAAGCAGGTCTAGGAAAGTGGTCAAGATGGCAGCAGATGACATCTGGGGGAAGAGGTCAAGGGGTCATGGTTGAGCCCTGGGGAAAAGGTCAGAAAATTGTAAATCAGTTCTGGGGTAGACTTTATACAAAAAGGATAATTAGTCATAAGACTAACAATCACTGGGATTATTAGCAGGGATGTGCAGTGTATATAACATAACAGGAAAACATAAATCAGAGGGCTTTTACAGTCTGCATAATGAATCTACAGCCTTTTGATTGGAATGTTAATCATCAATTAGAAAATTACTCTGATAAATACAATCCTGTGCCCCTTCAAGGCTATTAAATCTGGCACCCACAGGAGTGTGGGCACGTGTTCACACCGCCAGCCTTGTTAATATGAAACAATCACCTTGAGGACAGGGAGCAGACGCTCTCTGGTGGGTGAGTGAGTCTATGTGGGGGAGGGGTAGCGGTGAGATCATTGCAAAGAGATCCAGTCTGACTTAATATTTGTCTGCGGTTGTATGATGTAAGATTCCAGAATGCAGCCTCCTCTACCTCTCACTAGAACAGAGAGAGGAGGGTGTAAAGCAGGATAGAAAAAAAAATGATAAAGAACTGAGAAATTGGAGCATAGTAGCAGCAGAAAGGAAAGTGGAATAGAGAGGGTGATCTCTCTAATGCAATCATAATAATCAGTCTAACAATAAAGGATGAACTGCAGGTTATAAGAAGGAACTGTGTTTAAGAAGAAGAGTTTTATCATGTGAAGCAGAGACAGAGCAATGATAATGCTGATGAAGGCCATAAAGAGACAGCAGTATTGTCAGATAAATATTTTAACATTTTCACAACCAGCCGAGCTGCAGTGTATCATACGCTTTTCATTCAGAGACGGAACATTAGAAAACTAGTGCAACCTCTAGAAAACTAGCACAAATCAGCTTAACACCTCAGTACAGAAATAAAAACTGAATTGTGATTGGTTGTGGAGGAAAATAGAACACAAGTGGCTGATGAGTGAATATTGTAATTCAATTTGAATTGCTGCAAATTATAATTTTACAGGTTAAGCATAAAATAATAAAGGGCTAGAGTAAAGGGATAGAGTCTACAGCTCTATTACTGTTTGTGTCCTCACTGTATGAAGTCACCTACTCACTCATCGCAACCATTGTGAAATATTTGTATGTTACATTGTTGTATGTTGTAGGTGCAACAAAATAGTTTTTAACCTATGGAAAAATTAAAAGTGAAATTTTAATGTTTGGTATGTTGTATAGTAAAACCCAAAAATTAGACCCTTGGGTCTTTCTATGTAAATCTTGTTAATCCTCCGAGTGTAGGGGGTTGGGGTATGATGCTGGTAACACATTATTGCTCACCACAAATATGTTATCTGATCAACTATAATCGTTGGTGTACAAAGAGAAGGAAAATACCAAAAAAACCTAAATACTGGATTTACCTTTGCCAGAATGGCAGAAGCTAACCTCAAAAAATGTGTCCCCAAAACAAAGAATTCGCCATGCTGGTTGTCTCTCTGGCCCTACTCTCATGGTTGCATTTGAGTATACCACTTTACCACAGCGAGAGTTTCCATATATATACCAAAAGACACAAACAGCAATTAGAACCTCAAAGATTTTAACCATTTCCTATTTTATTCAATATTTTAGGTGATGCTCCACTTTTAGAAAATACAAGGGTATTACTACAGTTGACCCTTGACTTACGAACTTAGATAAAAAATAGTTTTTAAGATGTTTAAGTTTGCTGTAAATCAAAACCATTTTTCCCATAGGAAATAATTGAAAGGGCAATAATCCGTTCCGGACCTCCCAAATTACCAGTTTCCTAAGCTTTTCATAATAAAAATATGTATACTGTCGCTTCTTTTAGAGCCAATAAAGTTAGAGTATGTTCCTAGCCTACCAGAAACAAAAATTTTAAAGCTCATCTATTTTTTTCATCGTCCTACATTTTTTGGGACCATGATGTACTGAAAATGCATTGATTGTCCTCATCAGAGGAAAATTTGTAGATACCTATGGGGTCCTTGCTTATGCCCCCATGTATGCTCATATATTTGGGCTCAGAGCCAAGTTTCTGGACACCTCTGAGGTCCTTGGGTGCAATGTCTATGCTTTAAAGCATCATTACCTCCTGGGCGTTATGCCCGAACTCCTTAGAAAAAACTATGGCTGAGATTGGGCATGCAGTGATGCAGAATCGCTTGTTGAACTGTTCCGGCCCTGGCTTTTCCCCGCACACATTGCCTGCGCCTCCATGGCGACGTTGATGTGTAGGGGGGAGGGTGGGAAAGCACGGCCGAGATCTCCCATACGGCTCTGTTTCATTGTAAATCGAAACTTTGGTCGTATGACGGAATTAATATTTTGAGTAGGTCAATTATCGAGCCTTAAGGGTCCACTGTATTTACATGGCAAACACTTAAAAATATGTATAGTATACGATATATTAAGTGAGTACAGTTCCTTCTGTCCATACAACATATGCTTCTCATTCCCAGAAATATTTGTACAATATAAGCCTGCAATGTAGGTTTGGAAAGTACAGTGAGCCTTTCCATTTTACTACAACCATGAAAGGAGGGGGGCTGGCAGTGAAAGGTTATTGGGTCAAATTTCTGTGCTGCACTTTTACGATCAATACAGCAGTATATAAAAAAAAGAAAAAACATTTCATCTTTAAGAAATAGCTGGTAAATCAGTGGTTTCTAAATATCCATTTCATGTATTCCTGCAAGAAAAAAAAACATTATGACTGTATAGGATATTCATACAACTGTTCTTGGATCAGTCCACCCAAAGCTAGATCTGCCGTAGTTTAAATATTTCCTTGGGCCAGTGTCAATGAGCTTTTGTTCACGTCAGATGGGTTTTGCATGCCACTACAAGTCTATGGTAATGCAAAACTTAGTTGAAGCAGGTTGAATTCAAGTCCTCTGCAGATCAATTTTGAAAAAGTGCAGTTCAGATTAAGTTCACCTATCAATTCATTCAGAATGATCTAAGAAGGGTGCTGACATCATGCTGATGTAATCGACATTGGAATGTCATTAACCAAGGCCTTAAAAGATTTCAAGGACTTGGTAAAAAGTCTTTGCTTCAGTTACTCTATTTGCCAAGAAGTAAGCCGTGAAAATTTTGGCTTTGGAGGAATGGTCCCTTTTTAAACCACAGATTTTTAATATGCATGTTTTAATTGGTATGTTACACTTGCTTTTATAAAGTTTTTTTTTTCTTAAAACAAAGCATAGTAGAGCACTGTATCACACAGCAACACTCACAGGTTTCAATAGCAAATGTTGCAAAATACAATTACTACTGTAGATGTAAACTACTATATTAACCATAGGATCTTTCACAGCTACACATAAGGGAAGCATTTATGGCACCCAGTGTAAACAGCTTTTTAGAAAACTCAAATACAGAATGCCCAGAGCCGGCGGGAGGCGGGAGGGCAGCATGACCCAGGTGATGGGCATGTCTGGTAGCCGATGAGAGCAGGGCGGGGCTGATGCAATATGTTCAGGGAACCGGAAGGGGAGGGCCTCTTTCGCTGCGGAGAAGCACCCACCCACCCTTAATGTTGTGTTATGTTATGGTTGTCTGCTGTTTTCTTATGTATGTTCTCTTGTCACAGCAAGGCGGAAGCTCGGCAGTGCCGCAAGGAAAAAGGGCCTTTTAAGCTCAGGTGATGTGCCAGTAATGCAAGGGCTGTCACCAGTGAATGGTTAAATCTGTTATGCAAGGTACCCACCGTGCTAGTATACGAGGGCTGGTGGCAGGTACAGTGATGAAGGAGAGAAAGATATACTGGCGGCACTGTCGGGGGACCCCTTCCAAGTTCTTATGTAAATAAAATCGATGGTCATATGTTGACCTAGTTTACAGGCTGTGGCCAATTTGTATTTTACACTTGCTTCTATATAAAATACAAAATTCCAAAGAAGTCAGTGGTCTGTGTTTTATCTATTGCAGTTAAGTAAGTTATTGGTAAAAGGTGGGTAGGAAATGTTCAGGAATCCTGGAGTCATGGAATATTCTTACTATATTAAATTAAAACTACAAGGATAATATTATATTTAGCAAAAACTAATCTGTTTTGGGTGCATTGTTTGGCAGAAGGGCTAATAATCCACATGAATCCTTGCACTAATATATCATAGCTTTAAAATTGTTGTATGATCATAAAGGAAAGATACTGAAGTGCTGTAGCCTTTAAGGGGCAATTCATGTATTTGTGTTACAGTAAATCTTTTTTCACAGGAGCACATAAAGACAATTTTACTATGAGATGCTCTTCCTTCTGTAATGCATTGTACCTTCTGTGGTGTGCTGTGCTTCCAATTTTAAAGGAACCAGACATTAATGAAACATTGCCGTGGGTCTAAAGAAGTTAAAATCAGAGGGAATCCAGGTAGAAGGTCACATTGACAATCCCTGTATTTCTCTAACAGTATGTTTACTGTAAGGCATCCAATCAGAAGTAAAATAGGACAGATGTATAAATAGAGCTATTAAAATGCCACTTTTAAAGAAACTTTGTTTGTAAAGTTAGAATTAAGCCACAATATACACTATGCTAATGCTAAAAGGGAAAACACATCAGCTGTTAATAAACTGTTTTAACACTATTCAGTGACAGAACGTACCCTCCTTCAAAGATTCGTATACGAGAAGGCTCTCCTCGCTTAACAGATGGTCCAGAATCCTCAGATTTTACCCTCTTTTCTTCTTCTTTGACAGTCCTTGATGTCTCCTTAAATACCTGAACAGGCAAATGTGCCTGCTTTCATCACATAACAATTCAGGAAAAGGAAAAAAAGTAACAAAAAAACCCACAAGGGTTAGAAACACTATAGAACAAATTTTTTTTTTAAAATCGACAGCAGTGTTTAAAAATGCACAATGTTTCATTAAAATATATAAAAAATTGACGACCTTTCTTCTTTTGCTATTGTTTTTCATTTTCCATCTCCACTTATCAAATTTTAATATACTATAGAAAGGAGTTTAATTTCAACAAATGCCTATTTACCCCATATGGTTAAATGCTGAAATGTTATGCATGGGCAAAGCTTCAGCACCTCCTAGCAGTGGTAGAACTTGCTCAGCTTCTCCTAAACATTCTTTTTGACCATGAGGCAGCTATCCATATTGTTGAAACAAGAGGAATGAGTACAGTCTTAGAAGGAGCAGTCAAAACTGTAACTTTTGCCCTAACAGCACAGTCCAACCTTTAGGCAAGTAAGAGCCATGAACACTAATGCAGATGCCTTCAGATGTACAGCTACAAATAATGAACTAAATTGCACAAATAAAACTATGCAAACTTTTTTACTTTGAGGAGGACCCCCAACTAAGAACTTTTTATTTCCTTCAAAAGGAGAAAATTGGGACAGTCCTTCCCAGAACGGAGGAAATATCTGTTTCTCTAGTTGGTCTCTTCCCACACATACCAACTGTTAGAGAATTACAGCCCAAGGATAAGGTGTCTCTAGCGAAACATTAGTGTGGTGAACACTCGGGAAAAGATCATATTCACTAGTTTTTCTATTTACATAACACATATTGTGGTAACCACAGCTTCTGTAAAAGTTTGGTGTTAATATTTCCAGCCCAACAACAAGAATTATAGCACCATACCCTCAGCCAAAGATGCCTTTAATTTAGGCCAAAGTTTCGAAATAGGACTGCTAACAAACTAACCACACTGGCTCAAAATATGAATCGTACTTGTCTTTATAACCCTGGAAGGGTAAGGTCTTCCAAGATATAAAAATCTACAGAATTGTAGTGAAAAAAAAAAAAACATATTTCAGAAGAGCTATTTTTTCCTTCAAATTAATAAACACTTAACATCCTCAAAAACTTGTCTCCATGATTTGGCATAAGAACCCACTAAAGGAGACCATGCAAAAGTTGATGCATGTGTGGCCACCTTAGGACTTTCATTAGACATATAGTTGGTTATGTTGAGTGTTGTTAGGATGGGACTTAAAAGGAGCCATTAACTTCCCTATCATTCTGTCTGGAACAGCGCGGTACGGGCAATCGCACCAGTGTACAAAGTACACTGCATAAAATTCCCACCCTCCCCCCAGTACACATTGCCGCTGTCATTAACATGGAGATCATTACATGGAGATCTATGGCGCGCCCCCCTCCCCAGGAAATGCTGAGGCCAGAGAGAACATCGCCACATGATCAATGGGAGCCCAGCTCATCCAGAGTTTGTTTTTCAAACAAATTCTGGACGAGCTGGACTCATCATGAACGCTAGGGAGGTTAAATACTCAATTTGCAGGAGAAAATGTAGTTTAATTTTCTCTGTTGATAGTTAATCATATTTTTTCTGTTAAAGAGGAGTCTTGCCAAATCGATGACAGAACCTTCTTCCCATCTACACAGATTACCTGATTTTTGCCTAAGCTTAAAAGCATGGAGTGGCAGGGCAGTTTCATTTAATTGTAAAATAGAATAAAAGGAAAAAAAGTTCCTACCTCTGTCATTTTGGGTTTCTGGGTCGTAGAGGGCACCAACAGGCTTGAATTCGCTTGAGCAGCATCGGCGCTTGTGTATATCTCAGAACTCATTTTCTGTTTTGATCTCAGTAGGGAGAGTGCCACCCTGGTGGAAATTCCAGGAAGATTTGGGTTATATAAACTAATGCACCAGCTAGAATAAACAGACATCCTTTGGTCAGTTTGTTGAGCGTGATTTGGCTTGACATAATTCAAATAGCACCAGCTGACATTTGTGGTTGTTTGAAGCGTTGGAAAGACTTGCACATTTTTAGACTCTACTTCTTCATGAGGGACTGTCAAATGGATGCTGACTGGTGTTTGAGAAGCACTTGGTCTAGCAGATGGGATTGGAGTGAACAGATCCTTATCATCCTTTTCCTTCTTAACCGTTATGTTATCATCCTGACTTGGGTACTTTTCTGGTGATTTACTGTATGAAGGATGCAAAGGAGATGGAGGCATTTGGGTTTTACTTCTTTCTAATCCTAACAGCTGCTCACGAATAGCTGAAGATTCAGGCGATAGCAACTCTAATCTGCTTTGTGACTGTGTAACACCAGTCCCAATATTTGAAGTTCTGCTTCCTTCCAAAATGGAGTGTGATTTTATTGTAGCTTTTTCATATCTTTCTTCGGAGTCTTCTTCCTCTTTAACTCTTTTTTGCTGCTGGGTCTCCATTGTAAGTTCCAAGCTTCCTGCAGGTGATAACATGCGTTTACTACCGCCAACAGAAGTTGAGCTTCCATCAAAACCTAGAACACCTTCTACAGAAGTAAATGGTATGTATTTGCTGGTTTCTGTCTTTGGAAATGGCACACATAGAAAAGGTATTTCATCAATGGAGCTTTGTTCTTTTGGTAAGACATCAGACAAATCAAATTGGTATGACTTGGAACGTTCTTCATTTATTTTCTGGATAACAATGGAGGATGGAGCTCGGTGTGACTGAGTAAGCAGAATTTGTGAGAGTGTAGTGTACATTGCGTTACCATATGAAGGCATAGGAGTCTGAACTCTGACAGGAACAACAACAACAGGCTCAGGACATGAAGGGATCATTTGTGAAGTAGATTCTAATGGCAATGGGCTATGAGAAGCACTGTGAACATTTTCTGGAAAATATTCTTGACTGGAGGAATGACTAGGAGCAGCTAATGGAGGAGAAACTTGTGGTATGATTTCTGAATAGCGTTCACTAGTCTGTGCAGACAATGGTAGAGCAAATTGGGAATGTACTGGCATGAAGAATGTAGGGAGAAAAGGTAGAGACAGTGGGTAGGAAGAATGTAAATATGGAGAGTGATGCCTGAAAGGAATGTCCATGGCATGCAATGTTAACTGCTGAGACAATGGAAGATGGTCTTGGTGCAAGAGAGATGGTGGTAAAGAAACTGGAGGAGTGTGAAACACGGATGGAGAAATTGGCCCCAGAGAAATTGGAGCAGAATTAATACTGCCCGTGGCTTGAGAAGACAACAGTTCTGAAGCATGTTCAGACAATTGCAGTAGCGGCTGTATTGGGAAGAGAGATACCAGTTGCTTATTTTCAGTTTCATCAGTTGCAGTTTCAGCTGTTCTTGGTTTTTGTTTGGAATGGGAGGAAGGACATTGCTGCTGTTGCTCTGCTGAGGACATAGCAGAAAACTGTTCAAAACTGATTTTTCCAGGTGCTTGGCTTGAAGAAGAAGGCTGTTCAGCTTCTTTCCAGTCTCTAAGGCTTAATTCTGGTTCAAGTTCCACATGTCTGCTTAGAGAGGTTTGTCTTATAGAAAAACACTTCCTTCTCTCCTGAGCTGTTAGCATTGATGTTGCAGTGGAAGATGTTAAATTACCATAATCAAACGATTTGCTTCGGTTCTCGGAAACTTGCAATGTATGAGAAACATTTGGTGTCTGTTCAGATGCAGACCTTCTCATTTCTCTAACTTGGTGATGGTGAGAAGGAACAGTGAGCATGTGATGGCCAACTGATCTGGCAACAGTCTCTGACTGTTGACCCAATGTTTCTGGTTTAGAGCCCTCTTCCCTGTCAAATGAAACAGAATGACTGGATACATGTGAAATACTGCTGTCTTGGCTAGGGCTTCGAGTGAGGGTTGTTGATTCAAAACTTGAATCTCCAGAAGATTGTGCCATTTCTGCTAAGCGAAGTCTCTTCTTTTTTGGAGGGAGCTTCTCGGCAGGAAGTTGTGCAAGAGTTTGACTTCTTTGTGGCCACTGAAATTCCTCAACCTTCTCGGGCTCTTTCAGAGGATCCTCAGGTTCAACCTCTGGCTTCTCAGGTTCTTCGGTGACCAAAATTTCTGGCACTTGAATATTATGCTGTCGGACTAACTTAGGCTGCAAAGTGTGAGATGAGTGAGGATGTTGTCTTACAGAACGATAAGGTGCATCTTCCTCATCAAAGCTACTCTTCTTTTCCATGGACTCAGATTTTTCAAACGAGCTAGTGTGCTGAATGACAGAAATTTCCTTTGAAATTGTAGATTTCTCTCTACTTTCAAAAGGTAATGCATGGATATCAGACTTTGGCGGAGTTTCCGTTCTACTAGTTGATGGCTTGATTGTATCACTAGACAAATTCAAAGATGTATTAGGAGGGGCGTAACAGGATTCTTGTGGAACGGCAGATGTTGAAAAGTCAGACCATGCAGCTGACTGGGGCTCTTCATCGTCCCCTAGACTTTTTTCTTTTCGCCTTTTCCGCAAAGTAGACAATTCTAAACTTGGTCCCAATTTGTAACTTGGCTGTGTAGACCATGCTTCATGTTCTGCATGTCCTTTTCCTATTTCAACAGAACTGCCTGATGCAAAAACTGGAGGTTCTAATATCTGCATTTCAGAGCAATAATATTTCTTGTGAGTCTCATAGTTGCCCCTCTTCTTGTATCGAGCACCACAAATATTACATTCATAGATCAAACCTTTTACTCTACCCCCCTTCTTTGACTTTCTTAAAACTTCCGTTTCTTTTTCTTCCAGATCATCAGATGTTTTTCCAGAGATGTCTTTACTTGCTATGTTGCCTTCCTCCGAAGAGTACTCCATTCCCAATGGTAGCTCTATTGCTGGTTGTCTCTTAAGCAGTCGAGGGTGAGAAGTAAGCATGTGACTGTGGCTTAGTGCTTCAGAGTCTACAATACGGTCATCAAAAGAATAACTAGCTCTGAAAGGATGAGGGGAGCTAATAGTGCAGGCTGAAGAAGGCATAGAGTGGCTTCGAAGAAGAGGCACTGTCTCTGTGGCACTGTGGGATTGTTGATGGGAAATGAAAGAATGCTCAGCTTTTGACTTCTCAGCTGACATTTTAGAATCCAGCTGAAGAGGGCCTGGAGATTTGACATCAAACTGAAAAGTTTCCCGAAACAAAGCTGCTTTAGGTGACTCAATGCTGCTTCGCCTTGACAGTGAGCTTCTCCTAGGTTTAACACTGTCAATCTCACTAGTGTCCACTACAGCCTCGTTAATAGTAATGAGCTTGGTAATATGCTCAATTACCTGTGTCCTAGGCACAGACATTGGTATTGAACTAGTTTTTTCCTCAGCAGTGCCCAAAAGAGGAGACGAGGTTGCTAAAATGTTGGTTCTCTGCCCAATTCTTCCACATTTGCCCAATATAATTTCTGCATAAGACTTGGCATTTGTGTTAGGAGGACTTATTTGCTGTTCTGCACTTTCTGAGCGTGAAAAGTAACCAGATTCTGTGCTACCTTTACTTCCAGGGCTGAGAAATGTCTGCTCCTCGCTGGCCTTTTTCCTCTCACTTAACCTGAGAGCTAGTTTTTGTTTTATAGTATGGGTGTCCTCTGACTTTAGCAGGAGTTCAGGTGAAGGATCTTTAAATGCTACGCTCTCCTCAAAAGCATGGGGCACATTTTGCTGTGATACAGAAAATAGATCCTGCTGTATATTATGCTGTCTTGACATTCCTTGGAACTCAGATGATGGCAAATGATGTTTTTGTTGTGGTGACAGCTCTGTTATGTTTGACATTGTGCTTGTCTCATCCTCTGAATCTGTGCTTTCACCTTCTGATGGCTCATCGATTTCTTCTCCTCCAAGCCTCTCCATCTCTAAATTTGATGGATATGCCTCTGTTCCAACTTCTGATGCCAACCCTGCTTTGATTCTGTGAGCATGAGACTTTCTATGTTTATAAAGATTACTTTTTGTTTTGAAAGAAAATCCACAAGGGACGCAGGGATATGGGCGTTCACCTGTATGAGATCTGATATGTTTTTGTAGAACACTTGGTTTTGCACATGGTCTGCTGCAGTATTGGCATATATATTTTCCTGGTTTTGGGGGCTTCTTCTCTTTTTTATGAGGTTCATCAACTTGCTTTACAGAAACCTGAGTTGGCCGTTGGACGTAAGTTTTCTGTGAATGATCTTCTGCCAAACGTGAGAGTCTGGCATGTAGTGCAGATGAAGACTTGGACGGACCTGACTGTATTGGATCTACAACTTGCCATGCTGACCCTTCAAGGCCATGCTCTGGATCTATGCGTGGGGCCATGAATGCTGGTGAAACAGTTTGTGTCTTAGAAACGTGGAATTGCTCAAGAAGTGGAACTTTGGGTTTGCAAGGTCTTCCAACTCTCCTAGGAGGTCCTTCTCTTGCTATCTTTAGGGAACTTGGGAAATGTGTCCGTGATACAAGATCTTCCTTACTACTACCTGGAAAATCTACTGTCGGAGTTTCTGTGCCCTTAACCGCCTCACCTTTGTTTGGCCTTTTCCTTACACCTTCCTCCGACTTCCTTGTGCTCTTCTGGCCTTTCTCTGGCTCCATCACCTACACCAGAGACTCCCTGTGCTATTTTTGCAATGTCCAGAGGTGTAGCAATACCTAACAACCATGGTAAAATATTAACATATTCTGCATTGCACCTTTGAGGGAAAAATCTTACAAATAGGTAAATTGATTTAGGTTTTTTGGTCAAAAAAGTCTCTACTTGTAACACAAGTAAAATACATACAGTTCAGGTGACAATGTCAATATTTGTAATCCATGATCAGTCACATAAGTGAGAGTACATAAGTCAAAAATGACAGCACAAATAATGTTCCAGTCAATTCACTGTACGGTTTGGCTCTTGACATTCTTTGCATTTATGAGTTGTACTCCATTAGGAGAGGTTATGGAATTCACTGGCGGTCTAGAAAATCAAAGTGTTTCTTGTGTTCAATTTAGCTGGTGGAAGTGCCAATGATCTGAAACAGAAAAATGTAACAATTATTGTATGAATGGTTATCAAAACTATTATAAACCAGAAACTTTAAAGATGCTTAAGACCACCAGATGCTTAAGAATGTCAAATGCAATCTAATAAAGTACATTTTCTACACTAAATTAATGAATATTATACATTCTAAATAATACATGGTATATGTAACAATAATTTTAGTTTACATCAGGCTTTTAATAAAATCTGTAGGACAGAAAATTGTAGCTAAAATTTTGTTACAACATACAACATCAAATTTTTACATGACAAGCTTTTGTTTTAAAATTTTAGTGTTATTAATTCCAGGGTCAATGGACACAGAACAATAATTTCCAGAAGTCACAGAAACCAAGGGCATTAGATTGTGAGCTCCTCTAAGCAGACAGCAAAGAGTTTAAAGGAAACTAAAACAGATGATACTGTGCTGAATGGGCTCAACCCAAAGTGATCAAAATTGAGCATAACCTGGAGAGAGCTTTCATTAGTCAGATTTGAACCTTTCTGTTCATTGTACAAGTATCTGATGGGGTAGATAAATCAGATTTCGGGCATTTGAACAGCTTGGTGTCCCTAAGGTTAGCAACCTTCAGTTGGTTCGGTTTGGCCAACGTATCTTGTACTATGTAAATCTTTGTAAATCTTCTATTTGGGTTGGCAAGATGCTTGCCTTAATATAGGGCCCTCCTATTTTTAATGTGAACACCTTTATCTTCATTACCTGTAAATTAATAGCATTTATGGAATCAGTTTTGCATTGATTACGAATCGATTAAATTGAAAATTGATCTAACATCATTATATCTCATAAGTATATTGCTTGTGTTACTATAAAACATGGCTATTAAAATGATTGTTCTGTATTCACCTAAATTCCACCATTGTTTATACAGAGAAACTGCCTTGCAGACACATATACATAGATTGCCTACATTGTCTGTCTTACAAATGATGGACTTCAGGATGAACGTACAAAGGACAGTTTACTGCTTCTGCTAATGACTTCATTTCTAACTCAAGTCTTCTTATTACATATGGTTTTCATCTTACCAAACAATATTACATGGATAATTTGATAAGCACAGAGCTTGTATCAGCAGTGATGTAATGATTACAAAATTGCTTGCCCTGTTCTGTACTCAGAACTGTGATTATAAACAAGCATCTATTATTATGTGGATGGCACCAACCTAAAAACACAAAGAGTATAGACCTAATATCATCTGTGTATTATTGTGTACAGATGTGTAAAGGTTTGACACAGCATTTTTCTAATGTAAAAGCATCATGTGAATGAATGCTAACAATTTAATTGATTTCTGTTCTCTAACGATTTTTTTCAGAAACTCTATAATGAAGTATTAGAATGTAGGGACTGCAAAAATTTAAGATGACCGACTAACAGCTAGCTTGAAATATCTGTACAGTATACAAATACATTTTCTGGAAATACATTTTGTCTAGCTGATTGTGTGATCCATATACTTGCTGATAAATAAGCCATTGAAATTGTAGGCATACTATACATTTGCTGCTGTTCACTATACACCCTAACAATCACCCTGAAAGTTTCAAATAAATGGCTTTTCCACTATGATAAAAAGGAACAAGGACACGAGGCGCACAACCTAGTGCAACAATGTTAAGTCCTGTAAATGATGAAACAGGGTGGATAAAAATCAATGATTGTTTTAAAAAGATCAAAAAAATCTGATTTTTTTTAATTTAAATTGGATTTTTTGATTTAAATCGGATTTTTTTTGACTTAAATCAGATTTTTATTGATTTAAATAGATTTTTTAAAAAATAAAGTGCTTTTTGAGGAAAAATAAGTTACCATCTCAAGGTTATTCCATGATGAAATAAAGATTTGTTTTAATTATATAGAATAAGGCTGTATATGATTATTGTTTTGGTAAATAAATTCCATGAATCCATTTACAATGTCATGCTCTTCAAGAGGTGTTTGTAAGATTTTATAATCAATTAAACTCCACTCTCAGATATATAGTGGCCAACATCCCTAAAGCAACAGACAGAAGTTGATAATGGCATAAACTACTCACCCCAAATTTCCCCTTGAATAGACAAGGGCGAGGGAACGGGTCACTCAATATGTAAAAGCAATACATTTATTATACACAGTGCAAAATATGAAGTAATGACCATCAGATCAACCAAAAACAATGCCCAATGTTGCGGATGTACACATCCATACTGGTGCTTAGACAATTAAAATAGTCCAACTGGCGCAAATTTCACCCCAACGCGCATTTCATTGAAGACTTCTTCAGGGGGTACGATATGTAATTTCATAGGCCAAATCTACAAAAACAACAGCCAACACATGGGGATCAGTCATATTGAATAACCAAATCCACATAAAAGTGGACACAGACCCTCAGGGGTTACTCACGTCCATAGATCAATATAGTGTGGAAAGACACGATTTCTCAAGATGGTGTCCCCACTGCACCCACACCAGTGAGAAATGGAGAGACAGACAGATACATATGCCGTGGTGATCTGCATACAATACATTTTTTTTAATACATTTACTTTGGTAAACATGATCAGTTGATGGTTTGGGTCGGTCTTGTTGTGTGCAGATCACCAGTGGGGACGCCATCTTTAGAAATCATGTCTTTCCAGATAGGCAGGATGGTGCCGGTAGGGAACTAGTATCTTACAGCGCCCCCTGGGGCTGTTATGTGATTAGAGGTTTGGAGGGGGGGGGGAGGGGTCGGGGAGGTGGGTATCCAATGCGTGGTGTTTTCAAGACGGTTGGGAGGGGGGTGTTGGGGGGGTTTGAGGGTTTCTGGCTGCGTTGGCCGGATGTATACGTATATGTCTGTGTTTTCGTATCTTTTTTCTGTATACTTATGTTTTTTGAAAAATCAATAAAAAATATTTTGGAACCAGAAATCATGTCTTTCCCCCTATATTGATCTATGGATGTGAGTAACCCCTGAGGCTCTGTGTCCACTTTTATGTGGATTTGGCAATTTAATATGACTGATACCCTTGTGTTGGCTGTTTGTGTTATGTGGATTTGGCCTATGAAATGACATATCATACCCCCTGAAGAAGTCTTCAACGAAACGCACGTTGGGATGAAATTTGCGCTATTTGGACTATTTTAATTGTCTGAGCATGTATACAGATGTGTACATCCGCAACATTGTGCATCGTTTTTGATTGATATGATGGTCATTACTTTATTTCTGGCACTGTGTATAATACATGTATTGCTTTTGTGTCCCCTCAACCATGTCTATTCAAGGGGAAATTTTGGTGATTTGCTTATGCCATCATCAACTTCTGTCTGTTTTTGTAAGATTATTGGGCAGTTTCTCTGCCTACAAGATATTATCACAGATGCTTGGTTTACTTTTGCAGTTCTCAAAACTAAGTACAACAGAAAAGTTCTCCAAATATGAATGATTAACCTAAACTGGGGATAAAAAAACTAATATGAAAAGTTGTTATTCTAAAAATCTTCACCTACTTGCATTTTAAAGTTACACCAGCAAGAATGATTGATTTAAATCAGTTTGATTTAAATCTAGCCTTACAGACTAGTGATTTAAATAGTGATTTAAATCATGATTTAAATCGGTTTGATTTAAATCAAATCCACCCTGTGATGAAATACTCATAATAATGGAGCTATAAAGTAGGCTTGGGGTCTGTGGCACGGAAATATCGCAGCATGGCAAGCGTTCACACAAGGCACACAGGTTTCCATAAGTGGTCTGTGTACCTTTAGCACTAGCCCCATGCTTAAGTGTTCTGGAACGCGCAATGCCACACATTATGGAAACATGCTGCACACAGTTTTCCGAGGATTTTTCTGGTAACGAATGCAGTTACCACTAGCGCACCTGTTAGCGGTTAGAGATCACGCACTCCAGGACCGTTGGCTGCAGTGTGAAAGGGCCCTCAGCAAGGATGAACCTTCTACCAGGCCATGTGTGTTCAGCGGTGTGGATACCTGGATGATTACAGAACATCACTTTGTTGTGCACTTTGTGTCCCTGTTCCTATTTGTCTTTTACGGAGGGGTGGCACAATTCCCGTTCATAATGGGAGTTGCACATCTCCATGCTACTTAAATCACCCACCCCTATACTAACCCATTTTTACTCTGTGGATTTTCTCCAGCTCCATATACCTCCTGATTGCCTTTCTGGTCACTGGCATCACTTCTATTTTGTGATCACTGCTGACAGTAGTGTGCAACTACTTTTTACCTTTTTGTTTCTCCACTAGGATGTAGAGAGATCTAATAAAACGCACTGAAGAGTTATTGGGGCTAATGTAGACTAGATGCTGAAGTAGGTCCTGAAATAATGGGATGAAACGCGTCAGAGGATGACGTGGTCTCCAGGGGTTTACATTTGTTGGTGAACCAGGAAAAAACATTTAGAAATTTTATCTGGTGTGTGGAACCTTTGCCTTGTTGTGGATACGTCTTTGGCTTTTCACATTGGGCAGATAGAAGCAAGTGATAATGAAACAGACAGCATTTGCCTGCTGGCTGCTCCTCAATCTCATATTTTTCTCTATCCAGTAGGGATAATGCCAATGCTACTCCTGTTTACCTGGGACCAAGGAGGGCAAGGAATGCAATGTTCATGGTGATTATATCTAAGGAATCACTGTTCATTTCTCATACATCCCCTTCACATTTGGCCCTTCCAAAGAACATAGATCAGGGGTGGGCAAGCTAACAACTAACAATGTTCCTATTACATTTTGCCTATTACACAACACAACCATCAGTAGTAATGCATGGAATTGGCACACCTATGGTGGGTCGGCCATAACAAGCCCTTGGTCTGACCCCTTTATCAAATTTAAGAAGCCAATGTGGCCCACAAGTAAAAGAGTTTGCCCACTCCTGACATAGATGGTTAGTTGGGAAAAAGAATATTAGTCAAAAATAAGTATAAAATAATTAATAGTATTGTACCCATAACAAGATAAGATTTTTACACATTGGCTTGTTGGAATTGAAAAGGCCATATGTAAGCTAAAGAACGTACATCTTCTGGACAACATGTCATAATGTATCTTGATCTAATACCCACACAGATGGCAAAACCCACTGAAATCAAGTTGCTAGCGGCTATGCCTTAAAAGTGTCAGGTCACTAGGTCAACCAATGTGCGGCTACCTCTCCAGGCATAGTGTTTCCCTGGTTGATGAAATGTCATGTTGAAAAATCTAATCAAATCAAACCTAGAAGTCACATTTTTGGAATCTCTTTTGGTGGAAATTGTAACTCTTTGTACGCAATACAGTTAAAAGGTTACATATTGAGATAAGTTGAATTTATAGACAAATCACAAAGTACAAAGATATTAATTGTGTTGCTACGAAGAGATTTGTAATATAGTTGAGCCAAACAGGTTTACATATATCGGACATGCTGCATGGCCTGGCAGGTGACACACTATTTCAGGTATACCAGCACAGCTTGTATAACCTCTTTATCTTAGCTATGTATTTGGTTTTCCACCTTAACAATGGACACAACACTTTATTTACTTAGGTCTCAACTGTATGGTTTTATCTTATGGTTCCGTTTCATAGGCAGAATGATCTTACCACAAAATACAGCAGAGAGGCTCTGCCACAAGTGGAGCGTGTATGGATGGCTGGAGGTTTCTCTACATCACATCCTGTCTCAAGCTGCTGGTCCAACACAGCTGTAAAGTGGTCAAAAATAAAAGCACAAGAGAGCTTCTTATCCCAAGGCATTGCCTTTCAGAAGGCTTCCTCCCAAACATTCCTGCTTCTCAACAGCACAGAGGTCTCCTCTGTTCTCAAGAGCTAACAATCAGACAGTTCTAAATAAAATCTATACTGGGTATACTTTATAACGTACTGAAACATTAGGCATTTTGTTACAATAGCCATCGCTACATTTTAGTCTTATTATGACGCAAGTGCTATTATATAGAATATTACTTACAATAATATTATATTTGGACTAGTTGTAGGGGTCAGGAATAGATTTTTGCTAGTGAACAGGCACATTTAACCATTATTGTTCTCTTTATGTACACACAATTACACTATCACTAGAATTATTGAATCTTCAGGGACAAAAGAAAATTTTCTTGTGTCTGTAAAAGTCATCTAAATGACCTAAACAGGCCATACACGGGTCCACTTACAGGATCGTACTTGATGAGCTTGTTCCACAGTACGATCGCAAACAAATCGATCGCAATACCTAAGAAAACCACCAGATACTTGTACAACTACTAAAATTTACCAACATGTCTTATCACTTTTGGATCGATTTTATATTAGACTTGTACCACTTCAATCCACCAGGAGTGTGGGAAACGTTTTCAGTACAATCAACTTAAAAATCTATCGTTCTAGGTAGATTGAACAGAACTATCGAACAGCGTATGGCCAAGTTAACAAAGAACTGCTAGTAAAATGGGTGATCAAACACATGAACTTACAAAGTACACAAGCAAAAACTTTTTTTTTTTACTCCACCAAGAATATCATTTCCACAATGGGATAGGTTTGGAATACTGAAAGGTAACACATACAACATGGGTCCTGCTTATTGAGTCCAAAACCCATACCACTGTGCGACCAATCCAATGTCAAAGTACATAAAAAAATAAAAGCCAGACAGGAACATCATTTTAACTCTACTAATAACAAGGAGGGACTGGTATGGCAGTGACTACATCCTTTTTTTACCACCTAACTGACCATAAACAGAGATAACCACTAAATGTTTCTGTTGTGTACATTTCCAAATTTTGCTAACATATACTCCTCACTACCATATGGGAACTCATTGAATGGCTGAAGAAGGATTAAATTCCTATAAAGACACAGAAACCAAGCGGTGATATAAAAACAAAGGGAAATAATAAACAAAGACACCGTGCTAATAAAATCAGAAGGGGTTTTACGGAATTGTGAGGGATCAGAACATAAATGGTAAAACTGAAGAAGAATAACGACTGAGGATGCCTCAATGATTGCCAAAAAGCCATAAACACTGTCTATTAATCACAAAAAAAATAACATGTAAGAACAGTAACTGTACAACAAGAGCCCTCTAAAATCTTGTTCATTCTGCAGCAGATGGGGGATCCTCTTCTGCAAGTCCTCCCCTATCCCCTCTAAACTCGTAGTGGCTTCATTTAAAGATGCGTTCTGACGGAATCCAGTGTTAACCCTTCATCAACCAGCGAGGCAACTATGACAAGTTTGACAAAATGTTTGTAGTAGGTACAGCTCACCTGCTCCCTGCCTGCGTCTGGTCTGCCTGCAGTGAATCTTCAGTGTCAAGAGGAAAGCATGAAAGAAAATAACACACGTTTATTTCAAAGCTCCTTATTTGGGCCGTGATGTCAGGGGGGAAATTGCTAATCTGAGAGCCGCCCACAGCTCACTCTCTGTCTCTCCCCCTCTTCCTCTAATCCTTTCTATGACTCTTATGTGTGTGTATGTGTCTCTCTTCTTCACATCTTTACTTTCCATTTCATTCTCACCATTTCCTGCTTTAAGAGGCCTCTGGACGCAACACACCAGCGTACGTACAAGTGCAATGGACTACCAAGGGTGAATGAGATGCCACAATGGAGTAAGAGAGAGAAAGGGAGCAGAGGAAGGGAGGGTGAGCCAGACAAAGGTTGTCAGCAGAGGAAATGTCACTGCGGGGTCATCACTGGCATGCTCACCCCAGGCACACACTTTACTAACACGCTGCTAATTACCCCATGGTGTCATCAGGTAAGCGTTCATCTTCTTCATAACAATATAAATAACCTTTTCAAAAGCCATACTTGTTATGTAACGTAGTAATGGCTAAAGCTCGCCATAGACATTTAGATTTGCGGACGATTTTGCCGCTGATCAACAGCCGTGGACGAGCAAATCTAATGGTTTAAAGTTAAAATCAGTCGGGAAATTGATCTAAGGGATTACGGACATGTCGTCATCACCTGGGGGTTGATCTGCCGGGGGATGAGCAGAATTTTGAAACGTCTATGGGCACTGCAATAAATACTTGTATACTTGTATATGGTGTATTTTTCTAAATGTTTCATGTGCCATTTTTCAAAAAGCAACTTTTTAAAACTCTGGACAACCCTCTACATTCTGTAGTAACTATGTACACTTATGTAGATATTGGTTCAGCTCATCAGTCCACAAATTAAAGTTAAATCTTCAATGACTTAATTAAAATTGTGCATTGTAAATGTCATTCCCAACTAATTTATTGTATTATAAATAGCAGTTTTTGTCAGAATCTCAATCTGTCATATCTGCATGGATGAGTTGTACGAAGATATGTAGCCTGTACAATGTGGAATTCGAAAACTCACAAAAAAATACAATATATATATAGCAAAAAAAAAAAACAATACAAGATCTAGTCTATTGCATTTGCCCCATTACACAGAATAATACCTGTAATATACAACTCTTGTGGCAGGGCACATTGGGTTTGGGTTATATATTTACCAAAATATTGCAGGATATCAAAACTGGCCCATTGATAAAAAAAAAGAACCAAATACTTAAAAATGCAAATAATTAAGACAAAAAATACCGTATTTTCAGACTACACTTTTTTACCATTAAAATCAACAGGAAAGTGTTCCTGCGTCCTATTGTCTAAATTTTTTGTCCCAACCATCCTGGGAGCAATAGCAATGCATCACAGGAGGCAGAAATGTGTTCTATTTCCTCTAGCCAAGCCAAAAAGCCACTGCCAAGATGAAGATCTTATCTACATTAGCAATAGCAGGATCCATTCTCTGAACACACTGACCAACTTATGGAGAGACACATTTTACACATTAGATAACATTAGCGGTGTATTTACATTAACATTCTGCATAAATACATTTTGTAACAAAGACTCATATCTCCTCCCATATGTAAATTGCGACTCATGGGGAAGTTGTTCAGTGTCAGATAGTAAAATTTGTCTCTTTATAAATTGGTCAATGAATGGGTGCTGCTAGTGTATAGACACATGCTAAAGTTTAAGCCCTGCAGCCAAGACCTCCCTCCTGGCACCGTCCATTTGGCTGGAGGAATACAGAGTGAATACTGCATGGTCCAGACCTGCCTACTGTGCTAGAACATTCTGTATTTTCCCTAGATATCTGAATGGCCGTGTTTCTGTTTGTTTTCCCTAATTTTCCTCTCCAAAACTTTGGGTGTGACTTATGATCCAAAAAATATGGTATAGACAACCACTTTGCATGCCTGGTATAAAATGAATCTACCCAAGGTAAGAAAAAAACAACAACTGTATTCATACACAACTGTACAAGCATAATTGCATGCACATCCTTACCTTTTAGTGAAACCCTTTACATGGGTACACCCTTTCTTCTAGCCTTTTACAATGCAATGCCTAACTACCCAATTATCAGCCTTAAGGAATGAGGGTGCCCTACTCAGTATGCAAATAGCAGAAATGGTATGGAATTGTATAGGAAGATTGAAAAGTATATGGTGGGCTTCAAAGTCATATGGACAACTATGCCATATTTATATTACACTTTACCCCATAGGGCTCAAGACTCTAGCATTGGCCTTTTGTTGAGTAGCGGAAACCAATGTAAACATGAGGAAACAAATCCTGAAATCTTAAGCTACATACATAGCAATTTGGTTGCTGGAAAGGAACACACCACAAGAGCATGGGAAGGACAAATGTGTCCTCCCTATAGAAAACTAGGGGTGTCGGACAGGATAATCCTTCAACAGTCTTGTCCAACAGTTGCACAAATGTAAGACTATTATTGAACATGTGTATAAGGCTTTAAGTATCACAAAAGAGATGTTTTTGTTCTTTTGGCATTAAGTAGGAAAGAGCTGGCATAGGAGTGGCCTATGGGTTCTAACATTTTACAGAGAGGCCGGACCAAGAGCCTGTAATGGCTGTCTGGCATAGGTGTCCCAATTCCTGAAGTACCCACCCTTGGCGTGATGCTGGACATGTGTAGAAGGCACATTGTAATCTTCTTAAATTACCTGTACTGCTTTCAACAAATAAAATAATCATTCTGCTGGGAAGGTTGTTGGGAAGGTTAAAAAAAAAAAAAACATATATAAAAAAATGGTGACAAGGTACTCTGGCTCCCTTCCATGCAATGAGCAGAGAAGATTCCTAGAGGTGACTTGCCATTGCCATGAGGATGGTGTGGTGCCACCACATGTCATGCCACTGGATTGTCCCTTTGGTGATGGTTGGACACCCCCAGATATTATGTATTGCAGGGAAAAAGCAGAGAGGAGCCAGAGAGCCTTCTTACCAAGGTGACAACGGCCGGATTACAAATCTCCACTGGAAAAAGCTAAACGGGCCAAGTCTGGCCCCCCATGTCTGGGAGGTAACCTCTGGTAGGTTGTTACTGCTGTCTGTGTCCCTACTGAAAATTATTTATTTTTGCCTTGTCAGCCACTGTTCTGGAAACCGCTAATGAGGAAAGTTAAAAAACAAAAAAGTGTTGTAACCAGAGGAAGAAGGAAAAAAAAAATCTTCCAACATGGACCCTTGGCAAATATATCAAAGGGGATTTTCATTATTTTGCAAAGTGTTCTTGTTGTTTCCTGTAGTGTGCACAAGACAGGATATGAACACCAATTTCCACAATGGAACACAGAAGATAAACCAATATCAACTATGTTAAAGATTTCATACTATAAAAGATTTCATACTTTACGCCCTGCACTGCGTTAACACTAGGGTTGGACAATAATTCAATATCAATATATATTGCAATATACAAATATTCAATATCAATATATATCGCAATAGATTTTTTTTCAATAACGGGGATACAATTTATAAACACATTTCCCATATTTCGATTATACATTAGCATTTGTCACTGAATGACGTACAGTCAGGAGCAGTCCTAGGCACTCCCTCTGCCACGCCCCCTTCCCCAAAAGAGATCACGCTGTCACACGGCCCATTGCTAGCTGCCTTCTACTCCTGTCAGCCCATGGTGAAACCCAACCCAAGGCTGGCAGGAGTACAGGATGACACTCTAGCAATTGGCTGTGTGACAGCCAGTACAGTCTGCACTGCCTGTACCTGTGTATGTTATCTTGTGTTGTGTCTTAACTCTAATCTATTGTACAGCGCTATATAAATAAATGGTAATAATAATAACCTAGAAACTTGGCTGATATTTGTGTCATTTATAAAACCTTTCCTCACGGTGTAACTACAGAATTATAAATCTCCTGCAAGGTAGAGCAGACATGGTTATCTCTTTTCCAGGAACCTCCTGGAATACAGCCTTTCTTTTGCCTTCTTAACAAGACAAGTAGTCTTAAAATGTCTCCTGACTGACTTAAGTGTTCCGTCCTCTGAAAGATTATGTTTAACCTTCTAGCAGGGGTAGGAAACAGGTGAATAAATACAAAACAAAACTTTATTTCCCTTCATTTCTATCAGACTATTCAGATTGTGGCTAGGCCCTTGGTATCTCCATGTACAATAAGGACAGTGCAATCGCAACATATACATGCTTATGGAAGTAACTGGGAGAGGAACTGGTTCCTCAGAAGAGGAGCATGTAAAAATTAAAGTCAGAGGAAAAAAAAAATCACAATAAATTTTAAGGGAAGCAGATGTCCAACAATCTAGGAAATGTCAATGGAATTATTTTGCTAAAAGGCATGAGAGTTTGGATGCTGAAAAATAGAGTTCCTTAAAATGGTTACAAGTAGATCAGATTACAGGGAACATAATAATATGCAGTCATTATTTAAGTTATCTGTATCTGACGATTACAGAACTTTGGTATTACATTAAATACAACACATACCCATACATGTTAGGATGAAATAGTTGGACTTGGTACTAGTTTGAAATAAAAAGAAACAACTGTCGTATTTTTAATACCTACTTTATCTGTCACTTTAATACAAAGTTACATTTTTCGGTGTACTTTTTAGAAATGGCTAATGCGGAGCTACTGTTTCCATAGAAACAAGTTGGTGTGACTCTCGGCTGAGAGTCAGGCCTATGGAGCCATTCTAGGACATAGCTCATACTTGTTCATATTTACAGCAGCCTTCAATATAAAAGTCCACTAAGACTATAAACTACTAAAATGCTAAATGCAATTACTTGAGGGTTACAGTATGTTTAAAACTTTTGAAAAATTGCTCATGTTACTTTCTGAATCACATCAATGGAAGGCCCATATTTGGCCAACATTATACAGTATTTGTATAAATGTGGTCAATTTTGAACCTTTGACATGGACAGAACAAAACCCTATGCAGATAGTCGTAGAATTCAAAACTGCCTGCAAGACAAGAAAGCTAACCTCTATTTGATGGTTGTTAATGGAAAAGGCGTCTCTATTAAGGTTTTATCCTAAACTATTCATCAGGTAACAACCTTTTGCATTCTCTATCACTGTCTTGGAGGCAATAATCTGCATAGTGTGAAATAGTTGACAAAACCCTGTAAGTACACAGACAGAAATGAAAACTTCTTATTTTTTACCATGTCAGCAGAAATAGAAATATTGACAAAAGTAAATAAGCATACCCTTAATATGCAGGTAGAGAGGAACAGTTTTTCTTTAAACAATATATGGTGGCAGACAGTACCACAATGGACAGACCAAATTATCATCAAGGTAATACAAATTATAGATAAATTTAGTGCTAGCAGAGTGTTAATCAACATATGTATTGTAGCCCTAGTGGGCTGGAACGCCTACAACTGTTTACAGATGTCCTGGCTCCTTGTTGATGTATGTTACAAAGTCCTTTTCTGTATCTAAAATAGCTACATCATGCAAACCATTATATTATAAAATCTAACTTTTAATATATAATCCATATTTTTATGGTTTGCTTCAGTTTTTCCAAATTTAATGCAGGGTTATAGTTCTTCCATGATGGATTCAGCATAAAACGGGAAAGAAAACAATGGAATGAATGAACGATGTACGATCGTTTGGACAAGCCTCTCTTTGCCAACAGGTAAAAACATCTAGAAATTCCTATGCGAAGTTGGGAAAAGCAAGATAGGCAAGATCATCTATAATTGAACAGTGTCATTTTTGTTTCAAGAATAGTTACTTCAAAATCTACATCTACAGTATATCACCACATTCATCTGACACCATCTGAACATAGTACGAGGACTAAGGAAATCCACATGACTCTAGACTACAAAGCACTACATTTCAGTATGATCCAAATGACACAATCAATAATTAAGGTTTTCACAGCTTGGTTTCCTTTTCTGTAATGATATGTGTATATGTAGGCAGCCATATTTGCACATAACCTATGCTCGCTGCTTTGTGAAGCTACACTGTGAAGCTACACATGTGCAGCCCACTCACCCACCCATAGAAAACAATGCTCTACCTTGATGGCTGAGATCTCTCTATGAAGTTAGCCAATAAGGATGAAAGGCACAACATAAAATTAGGATAACCAACAAATGTTTAGCTGACCATACACAATATATAGTATAATAAAATATGGAGCATTAAAATGTAAAAGCCACATAAACATTTTTCTACTCACTAAAAATATGCTTTATTTTTCTGATATTTCACAACCTTTTTAATTATCTAGTCCTGTAATAAAGTATTATTGATGGTATTAGACCAGCCATGGGCACGTTAAGCACGGGGCCAAACAGGCCCTTTAGTCTTTTAATTCAGCCCTTTGTCACCTTGGTGTAAAGACGCTCTAGATCCACTCCGCTCAATCCCTGAAATAAATGGAGATAATGCCTAGAGGATGGTTGTTCAGATCTCCAAATGGGCGTAGTTTTCCTGCAATAGAATGTTTGTTTTCATCAAAAACCTTTAGTTACCAAAATTAGTTTTTATACATATTTTCTTCTTTTTAAGTTCCTGTCTGGGCTATGAGAACTTAGGACACTTATGGTGTCCGGGTCTTACAGGCTCTTGTACCGGCCCTTCTGTCAAATTTTAAACTTCATTATGGCCCATTAGTTTGCCACCCTTGTATTTGACCTTACTCTGGTCCTTACCGAAATTCATGTTTATACAAGAAAACAGACACTGCAAGTTAAAATACTATCTAACTGACCACAACTATCAATAATTTTAAATAGTCCTATATGAGAATGGGGTCTTTAAATTCAGTTAATAGAAAGGGAAAGCTACTGTACCACAGCAGAAGGTAAAATAAGGTTGCTGCATCAAGATTAAGTTTTTGGTTTGTTTCATCCTAAAAAATAAAAAATAAAATCTTTTTTTCAGTAGCCGAGGGGTTAATACAGCTGAACTTCCAGTGACAGAATCTTGTTTCATAGAATCTGCCAGAGAGCAAAGTGCTGGTATTTTTAGTGCTTAGGTGGCCATTTCCTGACCTGAGATGGTTTCACCTGCTGGCAGGAAGGTGTCGGGCACACTGTAAAAGTCCTCATAGGGCGTTGCCAGCTGTGTACAACCCTGGCTAAATTCAGCCGTAGCTCCTCACAGCAACCTTCATTTTCCATCCAAAGTGCACTCAGTAACTAACTGTTTCTGTGGAAAGTGATTTAAGGACAAGCAGAAACCACCAGTAGAAATATCTAGAAACCTGTCATTACTGACCACACTGGCTTTAGCTGTGAATGGAGCCACTTTACTGCCCTGCGAACATGTCCGAGACTTGGGCAGTATTTTTAGAAAGATCTGCTCAAAGAGGAAAGACCATAATATTTCAGATATTTATGGAATCCAAACTTTCCCAGTAAAGACAAGTGAAAAACATGGTCATTAACACAAAGGGATTCTGTAAGCAAGCCATATAAATAGTTTAGGTTGAAAACAAAAGAATACATGTGAGGAAAATGGTGTACAACGGCCTGAAGATTTCTAAATAGAACCTCATACCAATGCAAACAATTTGCAATGTTCTTCCTAAATATTATTCACGCAAACAAAAGGCTTTTCTACAAAAGAATTTACAGACCTTCCCTGAAGAAGACATCATTTGGATGGAAGCATGTGCGGTTCCAAAACCATTATAGCGCATCATGTGCAATAATGCCTCTGCATTCTATCACAGATGTTGGCTTTTGAATTGTGTATATAAAGAAGGATTCACCCAAAGGGTTAGAATACCAAGAGGTGGCTAGCCTCAGGGGATTTTACGTGGCCAGAAATCATACACTTGAGGCAAAAAATGTAGGTAAAAGTAGCAGCTTTATTGTAAATGTTCTCTAGGTCAATCCATACTGGATGGACCATACATACTTTGGATCAAGTAACACATAAGAAATCTATCATAAAATTACATGCACCATAAATTATGTAAAACACAGATCACATCAGAGGGTTACATATGTGAGCTAAAACAGAATTGGGACACAAAGGGGAGACAGTCTTGTCACAAAGGGTACCCCCTTAAGCCATAAACCCACTGGATGCTTTTTGGCCCTTTATAGGGGAAGGAGCCCAACTCAAAATTATTGGTAAAGTGATACATAATCCAAATAGGTAATCAAGTAATCGCAAACAAAATTAGTTTAAGTAAACTTAAAACTTAAGTAACCCGGAAGGATGCCACGCTGGTTTTGGCCTGTGTGCTGGGGGTATGAAAGTGCCAATAACGTGGGTGCCGCCCTTGCCAGTCGGCAGCATACCCCAAGTGAGTCATACTATTAAAGAATAATTATAAAGAACCAGGTATGTTGGGATGTTTTTACTTTAGAGACGGATGGGGCAATTGATTGAGGGTTTGGGGACCCCCTTGCATTATTTACCCCCTCCTTCCTCTACTGGACCTAATTTTCACTAATTTAACCTCTCAAGACCATTAAATTAACATTATGGGCTTAATACCTGCCACCTGAGATTACAACGGGAGCCATTTGACTTCCGGAGGACGTGCTTGTTGGGCGCACTGATGGGAC
>CM070033.1:111044369-111071669 GCA_036250615.1 Ptychadena robeensis | reverse complement strand
AGCGGTTTTTCCAATGCTTTACGGTTCAGTCTTGACTATTGGCGATCCATTCCCTTCCCTTAAACAAGCGTCTCTAGTCCGGCAACAAACATTTACTACTTCATTATCAGCGAGAGTTAAGGCTGCCATTCACCGCACCGAGCGGCGTCGATTTTTCTGCCGACTGATGGGCGTGTGTTATGCCGTCGGGGAGCCCCAATGGGACGAACAAACGGACATGTCCGATATCTCTGCCGATGCTGTTAGTCTCAATGAAGACCGGCGGTCTTGCTGTCAGCTCTGGAAGAGCAGCGTGATGACCTCATCACTCTGCAGTCTAGAGCTCATTTGAGCTGGTCTGTCGGCCCCCACTCGGTACGTGTGTGGTGGGGTCCTTTAGGATAGGGTCACAGTGGTGCGCTGTAATGTTATGCGCGCATACATTTATTCTTATAGCAGAAAAGTCATTATGTTCATTATGACTGTTTGTTAATTGCGACATTTGAAGTCATTTTTTTTTGTATTTTAAAAAAACTTTCCCATCCCATTAAAATTTAGTAGGAGTCGGAGTCGGATCCATTTTTGCCGACTCCGACTCCAGGGACCCAAAAATGTCTCCGACTCCTGACACTTACTCGACTCTCCACAGCCCTGATATAAGGACAATAATCTATATCCAGGGGTGCCCTTGTGAGCTACTTTTTAAAAATGAACAAACAATAAAAATGGTGAAAAAAATGGTGTTGTTTTTAAAAGTCAGTTTGTGCAAGGGCACCCCTGCCATGACCCTTCACTTGCAATTTTGTGATCTTGATGCTAGATCATCATCAATTGTTGGACTCTCTCTTTGTTTTTAATGTTTTTTATATAGAGAAAGGCAGTCACTATTTTGCCCCAAATACAATTTAGGGACTTTAAGAAGTGTTATCCTATTTCTAGTTGAAATGAACATTGTAGAGACCTACACCCTTTATGTTTTTGTGTATCTTTTATATTTTCTTATCTCAACACAGCGTTTTTTATTAAGCTTTTCAGAAGACCTTTTGTTATGTTTTATATACTGAGAAATGGTCCGTTGCAGATTGCAATTTCTTTGCACGTTGGAATCAAAGTAGATATAATGATTCTATTTTCAAATCACATTATTCTTGCATTCTTAGGTTTCTAAACAATGTTCCCTTTAGAAAATGTTTTTGTATGAGTTGGTACAGGTGTACATGTATCGTCTGTTTTAGTTCTGAGAATTACTCATTTGACAAGCTGACTTAAAAATAACTCTTATTTTCCTTTACCTACCTATACCACCCAAAACCCCAGTAAAAGAGAGTAAATAAGTATATAAAAACACTTGAATCATAGTTCAATTTTAAGAATGTTCTACTTTTCTCTTCCTATATATTAGCTTTCCCTCTCTTTGTATATAATTTTAATACAGGCCCCAACACCACACATCTTTTCTATGATCAATATCACATTTGTACTACTGAGAAAAATATGATTTTTTATAAGTGAGAGTAGGAATCAAAAACCTTTGGCCCTCAAATATATTCTCTTCATAAGTGTTTTGGAATAATGTTTATGGTTTGATCGTTCGGCCTGGCATGAAAAATCGGAATTTGAATTATCACCAAATCGATCAGCCCGACACTATTTATTAACAGCATATTCGAACCAAAATTTACGGACAGGCCGAAGCGGTCCCAAACCGATATTTTGAGAAATCTTAGATCGGTTCGGGTACATATTCCGCATCTGATTATCTCCCGATCGATTTAATCTCCCCGACCACGTTTGTCGGTCGGCAGAATTTGTACCAAAATCGGACGTCAGCTGAGGCGACAAATACTTCGATTGTTAGCTTCAACTTTACACATGACTATGGGATTCGGGAAATCATGAATCATATTTGAAGTGCCCCTTCGCCCTGCCTCTTTTTCTCTTTTTTTATCTTCAGCAGAAGATCAGAAAACTTAAGCTTGGCACACACGGGTAGATCTGTAACAAGATTTGAGTACAATCAAATTAACCTACCCGTGTGTGCCTTCCTTCGGGCGGGTTCAATAGAGCCGACTTGAAGGTACTTGATTGAACGTTCCAGCATGTTGAAAAGACCCCTTTCAATCTCCAATACTTTGCATGGAGACATGAGTCTTCATGGAAATGAATAAAACAGCTGCAGCTCCTGCCTCCTCCACAGCCGTCGCCTGTCAGTGTGAAGGGGACCGGAGCCAGCACTCCTCACTTGGAAGCTGTGTGAGACCAGCTGCTTCTCCCCAGCTTGTGGCGTGTTGTAAATAACCCACTGCAAGCTGGGGATAACGGGTCCCCATTGAACAGGAATCGATGCGCCCATGTGGTGCACATTGATTTCCGTTCAATTGATCCCCGATTTCCTAGCTGAAGGAAAAAGCAGCAGAATCTTCTGCCTGACTCCCTTTCTCTGCCTTAATTGGCCATTACAGTGCTGGTTTCCTGGCCAGTAGTTCTGTGGTTAGTGTATGTCACCTTGCTTTCCTTCAATGGATGGATACAATACATTAGCATATTACATACAGAGGAGTCGGAGTCGAAAGAATCTGAAACTGAGGAGTCGGAGTCGGAGAATTTATCGACCGACTCCACAGCCCTGCTTATATCTGCCACACTAGAGTATCAGAGTATAGATCTGATATCTCATCATTTAACCCCCGTGGTGGTCCAAAATCGGTTCATAAGATATAACCACCCAATTGGTCCACTGACATCCAGATTTCTGTACCAAAAGAGGTACATAGGTTAAATAACTCACAAAGTCAGATAGTGGAATTTTCAAAATGAAATTTCTGTATCTCCAGTACAAATTAGCAAAAAACGTTCACAAGATGGCGCTGCAGCTTAAGTTTCTCAAGCCAGAGTGCAGCTCGGGATTACGAATTTCAGTACATATTTTCAACCTGAGCTGGACTTAGGAATATTGCCTAGGAAGTTAAGGAGTTGACATACGGACACAATTTTCTACAGGGTAATACCTACCTACTGTACTAGAACCCTGGTGCAGGAAAAACATAAGCTACTAGATGGTGAGACATCTACCATTTGTAAGTGTGCTATTTTGCTACAACAATCAATTTTTCTTGCCTCTATTCTCTCAGTAAGGAGTAATGGACTATTACACTATACAAAAGTACATACAAGGCTTAAACACATACTCCAAGCCTCAAAGCCAAAAACTCCAGCCATGAAGTCAAAACATTCTTGGTTATTAAGAGATTATAGAGGAGTCAACTTGATATGTGATCAATTGGGATGACTTCTATACCATTTTCAGTGGAAAGAAGCAAATGTTAGCAAGGATCATGACAGAAGCAAAATACGAATGTGAGATTCAAATTTCAAGACGCAGAAACTAAGGTGTGCTATTAAAGAGGCATTTGTGTCATGAATACCATGCCATTGTAGTTTTTTTTTAGGACAGCTTGTAGACTTAAGGAAGTACAAGACATCATTTGGTCATTGAGAATCATGTATAAGGGATGTGTATCTACACATAGAACCGAGAAGTAGCTAAGGTGAGTGAAAATGACAAGCAACCTGCAAGCACACAAAAGGAAGAATACCACCCAGCCGCTACTGATAATCTCTATTATGAAAGTGGTAGGTTGGGGTTAGTTATACTTCAGAGCCATTTGATGGGAGAATTTCACTTGGAGAACTTGCCATATCCATGTAGTAAATCAGCATATTATGGCAAACCCACTATGGAGTTTGTCCCATTCTAGTTATGACAGCTCCATACTCTACCTGGCCAATTCCCAACGGTCATTGTGATTCTTTCCTTTGGCCAAATTGCTGCCACTGATGCACAACAAAGCTTTTTTATCCCAGCAGTAGGATTTACTTTTCAGTATATGGCCTTGTTTCCATTTATGCGTTTCCGCGCGTTTGTAACCGCGCGCTTACCGTGCGGTTGTAACCGTGCGGCTGAACGCATGGCATAGTTGTTGCAAGTTTTTGCGCGTTTTCGCGACGCGATTTTTTCCCGAACGCGCCCAGAATACGCATCCGCGTCTGCTATTCTTTGCGTTCTTGCGCGTTTTCGCGCGTTTTGAAACGCATCCAATGTATCCCTATGGGCACATTTTTTGGGATGCGGATGCGGTTGGGACTCGGATGCGTTTCAAAACGCTGCAGCTAGCGTTCAGAAACGAGCCCTAAACCGCATCCGCGCGCAATCGCACCAGTGGAAACTACATTGAAGTTTCCAATAGATGCTGTTGTTTGCGCTTGCGGCCGCGCAGTTACAAACGCGCGGAAACGCGAAGAATCGCATCAATGGAAACAAGCCCTAACACAGAAATACACAGAATTTACTATACGATGAAGGCAGTGTAAAAAATGCTCTAGTTAAAGAGATAGATGGGTTAGACACAAGCACTCTTTTATCTAACTTTAGTTTCCCTTTACTGTGAACCTGTGCTTTGCCCATGCAAGTCCAAATGACAGGTTCCCTAAACTGCCCACACAGCTTTACTCATTTTCACAACAATACCATTTGGCAGACCAAGCAGCGCTACCTAGGCGGTACTCCAGGTATAGGACAGCATAACTACCGTATTTTTCGGACTAGGGGATGCACAGTCTTTAGGGAAGGAAAACCAGGAAAAAAAATAATATATACGTTTTCACATCAATTGGGTTAATGCAATTAATTAAATTAGATGTCCCTAGCAGCAGTACACTCCAGTACACACTCAGCATATCATGTCATTCTCCACACTGATCAGGAGGAGGGGGGACAGGCTGCACTTCTCCCCTCTCCTGTCTGGCCAGTGATTGCAGTTTCCACTGACACGAAGGGAGGGATAGATGGCCATCAGCAGGGCTCTGAGCTCAGCTGGCATAAGCAAAAATACAGTTCAGATGGGAGATCCGGACACTAATCTCCTTGCCGGGAGAGCTGGTGGGAAGCCAAAGCGCGACCACCCGTGGTCGAGTGGATGCACATTTGGACCATAAGACGCAGGCACCCCCCCCTGATTTGGGGGGTGAAAAGTGCGTCTTATAGTCCGAAAAATACAGTAGTTTCTTTGTTTTACCATTCCCAAAACACATGTCTGCATTCTTCAATGAGGATTATTCTGTTGCTTTTTGAGTGTCATAGAAGTAACACATTTAAGATTGACTGAGAGCGACAAACATACTTCATTCTTTCATACACACCTTGTGTAACATATAATTGCAACCCTTTGTGTCCCTATTGCACCCTCCCCATGACATCATAAGGAGAGAATACCTAAACCACAGAATAATCATAACAACTGTAAGCAGTGCTTTCCAAAGCTCCACTATGGAACATAGAAATTAGATCACTCTTGTATGTTGTATGTGTCTCACTGTGTATTCCTAATCTAGTGTTGAAAATTTACCATACAATTTACATTTTCCATATTCATTTCAATGTCTAATTCAATATTTGACTCAATTACCAGAAGTTGCCATTGATGTTGAGCAGTAACCTGAAACAAAGTATACACATTGGATTAATACTGTTTAAATTCTGTACATTCTAGACCCCCCTTAGGAACTCGGATATCAGATTACTATTTGGGTACAAAATTACAGCAAAAGAATTTTTGGGAGGTGACACTTTTCTGCCTTGCCTTGTATACAACTGTCTTCAATAGAAGCAATATATCCTGTGTAACCACAAGGCACACAGTACAATCGATTGATATTTGACTGACTATCGATTTTGAATTGTGCAAAGCAATCAAATTGACAGTCAGATCGTAAAATATTCGACCCATGAATGCTACCTTTACAGAAATAAATATCAGACAGGAGAACTAGCCTTCCACTACTCCCTTTTAAAATGTTACATTATAGTGTATATATATATATATATATATATATATATATATATACTGTATACACACACACACACTCACTGGCCACTTTATTAGGCACACCTTTCAACTGCTCGCTGACGCAAATGATTGACCAGCCAATCACATGGTGGCAACTCAAGCATCATGCACAACCATGTCAGAGGAGAATGGCCAGAGTGGTTCAAGCTGATAGCAACAGTAACTCAAATAACCACTTGTTACAACTAAGGTATGCAAAACACACAACACATCGAACCTTGAGGCAGACGGGCTACAGCAGCCAAAGACCACACCAGGTGCCACTCCGGTCAGCTAAGAACAGGAATCTGAGGCTATAATTCGAACAGGCTCACCAAAATAGGACAATAGAGGATTGGAAAAATGTTGCCTGGTCTTAATTTCTGATGCGACATTTGGATGGTAGGGTCAGAATTTAGCGTCAACAACATGAAAGCATGGATCCATCCTGCCTTGTATGGTGTGGGGGACATTTTCTTGGCACACTTTGGACCCCTTAGTCATAATTGATCATCGTTGCAATGCCAAAGCCTACCTGAGTATTGTTGCTGACCATGTCCATCCCTTTATGACCACAGTGTACCAATCTTCTGATGGCTACTTCCAGCAGGATAATGCACCATGTCATAAAGCTCGAATCATCTCAGACTGGTTTCTTGAACATGACAAGTTCACTGTACTCAAATGACCTCCAGTCACCAGATCTCAATCCAATAGAGCACCTTTGGGATGTGGTGGAACGGGAGATTCACATCATGGAATTGCAGCCGACAAATCTGCAGCAACTGTGTGATGCTATATGACTATGATACGAGGAGCTGTTTAAATATAGTGAGGAAGACAACACCTAAAACCACACTACACATGGGGTGCATACCACACACCATCTCCTGATACTCATCTGTATATATAGGTTTAGTTCAGTGCATGTGCCTGTACACATACATTTAAAAAACAAATGTACCGTCTTTAATATGCATGCTCCCACGCATTATAAACATGGGTTTTCATGAAATCTTTTTACCACATTTGGCGATTTCACATGTTTCTGAGAGCTCCGCCATTCAGTTTCATGTCACAGAGGCTGAAATACATGCTAGATTCCCAAATAAGAAAGATTCTAAGTTAGAACAAAAAAATTTACGGTTATTTTCAGCATATTTAAAATAAATTTTATATAAAAGTCACACTACTGAAAATAAAGATCCTCATCCTTATGCAAAGCTATTTATAAGCCTAACATATACATACATACATACATACATACATACAACGCAGGATTTGCTGTGCTGCTTACATTTACCAAACAGGTAATATAAGCAGCTATGGGATTTTGTGATCTTATTTCTTTTTCATGAAAAAAATAAATTTCTGTTCAGCTAAATATAAAAAAATGAAATACTAGACAAACACAGGAAATGCAAGTCGTCTTCAACTGTATTTCACGTAATCTTAATCTACCTGCCAAAACCACAAAACTACGGAGAGGGTAATGATGACATCACACACAATGATGATAAGGGGTAGAGAAAAAAACCATAAGCTGTTTTGTAGTTTGCATTTTCCAGTCTTGGTGTGAGTGGAGAGGAAGTACCTATATATAGCTGGGTTTCCTCCCCCGCAATTCTCTCCTGCGCCCACGCACCCTCCTATCACAACCTATTTATAGCTGCCTGAGAAATATCTCCACCTCACACTGGAGATGGTGGATGTGGTCAGAAGAGAGGGGAAGTTCAGGGTGCAGTAGTATGACAGTGACTCACAGACATGCAAGCAGCTGCAGTCATTCCGCCCAGTATCACCCAGTAGACAATACACCACGTATGTTTGTCTTCTGTCTATTACTGACTAACATCCTTTACCTTTTCTCTTTTGTTCTGCAGAATCATTTTTTTTCTTATTATTTGATGTTCTGCCTACTCGAGCATCCTACCTCTGCTTTTCCATCATATTTTCTCTTAAGACATTTACATTTAATAAAAGCTGAATGCACTATATATATACCAATATAGCACACATATATGCAACCAATGGCAATTTTTGACAGCTATGATGAAATCTTACTGACAGCTATAGGGAATTGTACTATGCATTACATTTTAAGTGTCTTAATATAGTTTTATACAGTTCTCTACGCAAATGACCAGTCCATGTGATGGGAGACATAGAAAAGGACGTCAGTCAGCTTCAAGAAAAGGCTGCATTTTAATTATACCAGGTTCATGCTAACACAGACACATTAATGAAGTGTCGATATCATTCACAGCATCATCATCATCATCTGCACAGGAAATGTCAGGAACAACACATCATTAACAATTCAAAACATTGCACATTCTTGTGAGTATCAATTCTTCACAATGTCACAGCCCCGTAAAAGGCAAAATTGCCACTTCATATAATACAAGAGAGTGTATGTCATATCCTCAGTGCCCACAAGAGGGAAGAAAAAATGTCTAATGTAAAAAAAAATCCTACTTACAGCAAGTGCGTAAAAATCCCTGGGGGGGGGGGGGGGCACTAACAAAGTAGATTACTTCTGCTTATCAAGTACAATGTAAAGAAAATCCGAAGCTAAAGTCCAAAAACAGTATTTGTCCTAAAAGTTGTGTGAGTACCATCTAAACTTTTTTTGTAGACTTGGGAAGTGGGTATGCCAACCACATTTCTGACTGCAAACTACTACGTAACTTGCCAAACTGACAAAACAAACCAATTTAATTGGTCTATTGACCCGCTGATGTCAAACTTCATCCAGTTGTGTGAACAGTAAGAGGCTTAAGATACAGAGAGGCAAAAAGTCAGTCGAAAATTCTTATCTATGAATTCTATTGTCAAGTACATTTTAATAAAGAGGAATTTTAGTATTTTCAAGAAAATCTCTTTAATAGCCCTTTTAGAGAATGGATGCACTACATGTAATCAATGCTATAAGCAGTGTCAAGTCATTGAGCATAGGTCTTCTACACAATCCTTGCTGATGAATTAAATTAGTGTTTTTATGACTCGGAGTTCATTGTGCGGACCTAATGGATTTATAGGACAATGTGTAATACAACTTTCTGTATATTGAATTTCACCTAATTTGTAAAATAACATTACCTGTTTAACAGAAATATGTAGAATGTTATGCTTTTATTAAGCAAATGTAAAAGAAAAGATAACGACCACTTTCTAGTTTTTCCTACTGCATTTCCTGGTTTTACCTATAGTTGAAAAATGAAAATATGGAAATAAGAAGAGATCAATAGTCTGTTTGCAGCTGTATACATGGCCATGTCATGGGGTAAAGTGCTGGTAATGGAATGAGCACCATACACATAGACCGTGTAATCAATAGATCACTATTCCAACATGGTATCAAACTATTATGTTACTGTATGCGGAAGTACATGGTAAAGTTGAGTATGTGACATTAAAAGGGGTTGATAAACTAAAAACATACTTCTGTAGTAACCAACATTTTAGGCACATTTTTTTATTTCTATACCACTAGTTTCTTTGTGCATGATAAGTTATGCAGGTCCATAAAACTCATCCATGATTTTGGGGTGGAAATTAGGAAAAAAATTAAAATACCCACAAGACTCTTACTTTTTACTGGTAGCTTACCCTGGGACATGGTAGTTACGTTTTCCACCGAGGGGAGAGGTTGAGTCTCATAAATTACACAGAAATTACATTCTAACAATATGATCTATTCAAGTAAGCGTCAGCATATGTGCACTTATGGGCTTATAACTGAACATACAGAACAGTCAGCAATCTTTCTTTACCCCAAGACCCCATCATCTCAACTTAACTTTCAAAAACATATCATTGATGACAAAATACCCATTTTTTTCTTGTGCAGGTAAAATGGCCTAATGATTAAAGGGATGGTGAGACAAGTGGCTGCTTTATATACCCGACACAGACAAATGCCTTTCCCCATGTTCAAACTCTCTTGTGGACTTTTTTTTTCAAATTCAGCATTTGTAAGAAATACAGATTCAGCAAAAGTGCAGTTCACACTTGCATGACCTTACTTTAAATATGTGCAGAAATATTAAATATGACAATATGTCTTTAGTGGGTAAGATTGGCTTCTGTTCCTTTTGGGGGAAAAAATCGGAACCCGCACCACATGCATTGTCAACCTATAACAGATAGACAAATTGAACAGGTTTTTTACACTGGTCAAAAAATAAAGGGAACACAAAAATAAGACCTGATCCTAGATCTGGATGAATGAAATATTCTTATTAAATACTTTGTTCTTTACATAGTTTAATGTGCTGACAAATAAATCACACAAAAATGATCAATGGAAATCACATTTATCAACCCATGGAGGTCTGGCTTTGGCGTCCCACTCAAAATTAAAGTGGAAAAAAACACTACAGGCTGATCCAACATTGTGGTAATGTCCTTAAAACAATTCAAAACAAGGCTCAGTAGTGTATGTGCCTCCACTTGCCTGTATGACCTCCCTACAACACATGGGCATGCTCCTGATGAGGCGGTGGATGGTCTCCTGAGAGATCTCCTCCCACACCTGGACTCCCTACCCTACTAACAAAGTAGATTACTTCTGCTTATCAAGTACAATGTAAAGAAAATCCAAAGCTAAAGTCCAAAAACAGTATATGACCTAAAAGTTGTGTGAGTACCATCTAAACCTCCCTACAACACCAATCTAAACCTCCCTACAACACCTGGGCATGCTCCTGATGAGGTGGTGGATGGTCTCCTGAGAGATCTCCTCCCACACCTGGACTCCCTACTCCTGGACAGTCTGTGGTGCAATGTGGCACTGGCCTCACAAGAGCCCGTGTGAGACCATATGTTGGTACGGTTGGCCCTGAGTTCCTCCTAATGCAAGACAATGCTAGACCTCATGTGGCTGGAGTGTGTCAGCAGTTCCTGCAAGATGAAGGCATTGATGCTATGGACTGGGCCATCCGTTCCCCAGACCTGAATCTGATTACACATCTCCTGGCACTGGCCTTTTGGCTTGAAGGACAAAGCCTGGTAATGGCCTTTTCATGATCCAGGCTTGCCTGCTTTGCTGGAACATGCTTTGTATTTACTTTATGTGAATGGCTGTGCTCTTAACTCTTTATTATTATTTTTTTTTATTATTTTATTATCTCTCTGAAACTGTGGGGTGTGTCTTATGCTCTGGTACATCATATATTGTGAAAAAATATGGTAATGTATACATTAAATAAAGAAAAGATACATGCAGAAAGATGGAGCTAAGAAGGAGTGACCTGAAATATGACCTCAGAAAGCAAGAATATTTATAATGTTCTCCAATATTATCAGTAAAAGAAAGTTGATTTTCCAGAATTAGAAACTATTACATATGGGAAGCATTGATGTGTAAAAAAAAATACATAATGCTTTCCATGGCAACTACCTTGTATGGCTTGACAAAAGTTAAATGAACTCTAGAATGCAAAAAGAAGCGGTGTTCATAGTAAACCTTCTGTTATGGAAATGATTTGGAGAATATTTTGTAAGAGAGAATATCTGAAAGAGTATGTGAAACATAGAAAGCTGCAAAAAGAAGTCCATTATGTCCACAATGTTTTTTTTGGACCTGGGTTTATTACATAAGATAAGTCATGATTATGCTTATATATTTGAATGTTGAATAGGAACATTGCTGTTCCTCATAACAGTCCTGTAAACAAATTAAGAAAAACAAGGACTAGTATTATGTATGACCAGAAGTAAACAACTAGTTGAAAGAAAAGCATGGGCAGTTAAAAAGTTTGTAAAGCAAGCAAAATTTAGGTTACGCTTGTATTTGTCAGTTCGGGTCCACATATTTAACCTTCCTAGCGTTATGGGCTTTTCACGCCATTTTTATGGCATGAAAGGCCGCTGCCCGGGCTGTGATTGCCAAATCTCCCCCCGACCCTCTACACACCGGCGGTGTGGGGATAAAAGCGACGACCCCTCAATTAACATGGAGGTCTATAGTGCCACCCCCGCCCCCTTTGGCGACGCCGAAGACACGGGGCCGGAAAGGCTCTGTGTGCCTGCAGCTATGTAGAAATGTTGCAGGCACACGGAGAGCCGGTGATTGCGCCGGATCCCGGCATGGGCGCAGTTTGATTCACGATCAAACTGCACCCGTACTGGCTTCGGGCGTAACGTTAAGGAGGTTATTATGGGGCAGTTATGAACAACTGGAGAAGATGCAGAACATACCATATATACTCCAGTAAATACTCAAAAACTTGCTGGGCATAGATGGGCAGATTCCTGCACGATTCGACTACCGATCGGCAGAGAATCGGGTGCGCCTCCTGGTCATATTGACCAAGAATCTGCCACATGTCAGATTGCACAGTGATCTGACATGCCGGTAAATTCAGAGCCAATCCTATTAGTTTGGATAGGGACGACAGTTCCCATCCGAAGTAATGGCTGGCACACAAAGGGTGCCTGGTCGATTCTCGCCACTTGTGGCTGTGCGTGATGACGTCATCACGCCCGCTAGGTCGACAGGGCAGTCAACGGGAAAACGATTTGTCTATGCCCAGCTTTATTGACTCGAGTTTAAGCCGAGGGTGGGAAATGCAGAGTCAGATAGCGGAATTTTCTAAATGAGAAAGATATAGAGAAAGCACCATTGCCCCTAGGAATGAATCTAATAGGTAATCTAATAGTTCCCCAACCTCAATAAAGTTAAGAGAACACAGGTTTATTTATTGTTATTACAGGATGGGTTTCAAGGCAATTCTTATGATTCAAACATGAAAATAAGTTTCCATTTAAAAAGTCTTTATTATTATTATTGGGACCATGCAATGGAAACTTATCTTCATGTTTGAATAATAAGAAGAGGAGTTCTCTACCTTCGCCGGTACAACTAAACAAATAGTACACTAGATGGCGCTGACATCCAAGTTTGCTTACATTTCACTAGCCAATGTCGGAACACTTTGGACCAATAACAGAGGCTGCCGGTGTCTGCAAACCAGTGCCCACTGGGACAGGTAAGTGGAACCCTGAGTTGAGTAAAGAAGTGGTGCGGCCTGACCACTAAAGAGGTTATAGGGCCAGCTAACCTAAAAGGGGCAGGTCTTAAATGTGATGCACTTTTCACATGCAGATCTCATACATTACCAATATTTACAATCCTGAAATACCCCTGGATGCAAATTTTCATATTCCAGAGATAAAGAATTTCTTTCCTGTTGATTTTTTTTCACCCTTGCACACACTGAATTTAAAACCCAGTATATTTCCAATGTTTAGTAGTACAATCCTGAATCTCTGCCGTTTGTACAGTACCCCTAAGAATGAATTCCCTCAAATTTTACACTCATAGCTGAAACCCATTTATGGTTATATTTCAGCCTTTTAGATGATTGTTTCCCTCAGGTTATTCACAGGACATACACTGTATACACTTTAATAAAAACTAGGACAAGTGAGGTGTTATTAAATGTTTAACTGGTAGTGTATCCATGACAAATTCAAGCTGATATATACTTGATGTGTCCAAGCTTTAAAGCTGATCTTATTTTATATTTTTTTAAACTGCAATACCTAGTGTGTCTGTTACTGGCCAGGAATCACACCACAGGGTGCAGTGCCAAAGGGCCCCTTTAGAACGAACATCAACTTCCCCATCCCTGTGTGTTGTATAAATGCATAATAATACATTACATACAAAAAATGCATAATGTTGAGGCCGCTTATGCTATAATAATAAAAATCTACCACATTGTTCCATGCTGTAATCCTATAAACAATTTAAAAATTGTCGACTATTTCCAATCATTTATTTTAACGATAGACAAGAAATGGAGGACATAATCTAAAGAAGCTCAACAGTTCTAGAACAAGGACAGAAATCCTGCTGTCCTGGAAGACAAAAAAGAATTCAACCTGGCAAACCCCGGACAAACTCTCCTTCTAAAGTCGGACCACAAAAAATTACCCCAAGTATGTTGAGCTCAATAGACAGATGAAAACCAAGGCAGAAGACAACAACTGAAAAAATGGAAAAATAAAGCTGAAAAGTATCCTGAGTTTGACAAATCAGAATTTATGGGTTAAAATCATGAATGCTGCATCCTCCCGACAAAAGAAGAAAGGCTCTATCCAGTGCACCCATTCAGCTAGCATCCATGATGACACAGGGGTGCACATTGCATGGCTATTGTGCATTTTTGGGAAGTCACTAAAGATCATTTGCCACAGTTGTAATGTAAAATACGTTAAAATAGGTATCTGGAGGCATATCTTGCATGGATCCACAAAGAAAGTCATAACCCATTGCTGGCCAACTCTATGCACTAAATGGGGAACTGGCAGAGGAAGGGACTAAAAAAAAGACCATACAGCTACCCACTGAGAAGGTATGGCAAAGAGCAAAATGTCTTCTACCACCAACTTCAAGGCAATATGTCCCTTTTATAGTAGTCCTGGTTCCATATTTAAAGGGAATTGCTGATGCTGATTTGCTCAACTGTCATTTACACATGCAAGTTTTATCAATACCTCCGAGTCCCTACCTTTACAACAACAAAAAACAGGGAGGAGCGTTGGCACATTACTATGCAAAGCCAAAGATGCAAAATCTACTTTTTGGCAAGGCCTACATGCTTTGGAAACCGCATCCACCAATCCCCCAACCCCCAAGTTTTTTCCACGGAATGTGTTTGCAGAAGAGACGAATCTGAAATTTTAATGAGGATCTAAAAGGTAGTTGTAAATGTTGTTGAACTGTTCATAAGGCTATTTTTTCACATACGTCGGGACCCCTCCACTAAGCGTATTGCTTGGCGGGAGGTGCTGACGGAGCAAATTCACTTACCTGCTCGGCGGATGCTGTGTCTTCACTGCGCTGAGCCGTTCCGCCAATGCAAGGCTGAACGTAGTCGAGTACGTTGAACCCCTGCATCGGCGGATGTCTAAACACAGCATCACCCGAGCAGGTAAAGTCTATGTGCTCCGTCGGGATCCCCGCCAAGCAATACGCTTAGCGGAGAGGGTCCCGACATATAGTGGAAACAAACCCTAACTGATTTGCCTGTATTGTTATATATTATAATATATTACTTAATATCTGCAGAGCTAAAATCGTGAAAACTCTCTGTGAACCTCATTTTTTGCAGCAAAACAGCATTAGCCCTATACAAAATGCAAAAGGTTGGCAACAACTGGACATATACAGAGAACCTGCAGTAAAGGAAGATTGCAGAGGTGCCATATATGGCTAAGAACAACTTTCAGCAAAGTGTTTCCATGTTCAAAAGCATTGCATTTCTAGCCAGTCAATGCTGATGTTACAGCACTTGTTCCTATCTCTTTTCCAAGAGGGTCCCAAATAAGTGACTACTAAAGCACTCCCTAATGCCTTCTCAAAACAAGAGTGTTGAATGTTCTACAACAGTCTGCACAGATTGTACTGAAAGCCACTTAAAAACAAAGTAATAGTGACATCCTTCTACAATCTCTATATATTAAGGATATAGGCTTTCTTGCTGTTGTTCGTTTTTCAGTGATCAGGCTGCTATTGAATCAGGCGACTGTTAAAGCAATCAGCAAATTGATCCAATTGAAATGAACATCAGGTATATGCTAAAGCTCAATATTATGTGTACCAAGACACAACAGTGACATCTAAGTGCTCGGACTATTCACAAGATACTACAATGTTCACTACCACAGGTTTTTGTACTTGTACATATTTTAAGTACACTCAATGTAATTTCAGGAAAATCTATTTTACTGTATAAGAATTAAAGCAAGCTCCAGACCTTCAAAAATATGTTTTCTGTTAATTACTATCATTTCATCCAGGGTTCCAAGAATATTAACTGTAGTCTTGTGGTATTTGTAGTTCACCAATGACCAGGTTTTTTTCATATACTTATAGGATTCCTATGTTCCACACACTGTCATCCACTACTTTCACGCAATAAAGAAAAGTCCAGTCAGCAAAGTAGGGGATATTTACAAGTTTACTAGCAGAGGAGTATGAACACTTTCATGCCAAACCCAGTGGCAGGGATTGGGCACATGACAAGGGGCTACAGAAATAGAAGTCCCTGCCAGCTGCTGGGTACCTTTCAGTGCTGAGGCCACCTCCCAAATAATAAGCAGTCCAGGGCGTTAGGTTAGCCAGACGAACGAGATCTTTGGAGAAGTTTGGCGCCAAGCTGTGGCTACCTCCTACTGGATTTTCCTCACTGGGACCATTGCCAGTGGCTGCAGGTGTCCTGACACAGGATGCACCCAGGAACAGAAGGTCACAGACAAAAAGCCTAGAAGGTTCTTAGAACCCAGCATTTAATACCTGTGACAGAGGAGTGGCTAACTCCTGTCTCCAGGCAGAAAATGACTGCTACAAAAGTATAGAAGAAGGGAGGGGAAACTGGCCTTACCTTCTGGAAAGTCCCCAAGCAGCTGCAATATACAGAATTAAGGGGACAAACAACATTAATATACAAGCATCTATAACAATGCAATGGTATGTACAATAATGCCATTTACTGGTCACTACAATACTAATGCATTTATTTGCGTTCAAGTTCTTTTTAAAGTTACCCTCAACTTTTTTTTAGATTGGTTTTAGTTTAAAACAGTTTAAGCCATTCCAATATAAGAATATTGAGGGCCCTTTCATTCTAGCAGTGCTGCAGCTCTGGTGCGGACCAGTACCACAACACGATGCCGAATACATGGGTAGACCTTGGTTTAATACAACCTTTCACACATGCAAACCTTTTATGGGAATCTTTTATGTATTTTATGTCTTTTTAATTACACTATACTTCTGTATGAAATTTTATATCCAACTTCATACTAATAAAGTTGTGATTTGTTTATACAATACATGCCTATGCAATTATATGGAATACTTTGTTTACCTGACCTCCATTAAAATGTATGCACCTACCATGCAAAATCGATTCCTTCAATTGATTCCTTTGCATATAAAGGTAAAGGTGTTTTATCATGCTCTTAAATACAATTGGATACACAGCAATCAAGCTAAAAACAGATCCTTGTATTGATTTTTCTTATAGACTTGATTGTGGGTGTATTTGGTTGATTGAAAGCAGAAAAAGCAAACAATTTTTAAATTTCAAAAATAACAGTCTGTTTTCTGTAATGTACTAAAAACGATAGAATGGAGATACAGCCAGTAAAATAACAGAAAGATCTCATGCACTTTCAGTAACTGATACAAGTACACCCTCCTGCCAGCCTATATATTCTACTTAGAATAGATTTAGTCTTTTCTTGATGTCCCACACACACTCGGGGAACAGCTCCTAATTAGATAGCCGCTGGCTGTCATCCTTCTGATCAGAGACACATCCAGAATTCCTGGAAGCTGCTTGGAGCTGCAGCTAATTTCAGACAACTGACTCAGGAGATTTCCATTTTTGGAAAAATGGAAAAAAAGTTTGTGCAGAAAAGTGGAGAATTCATTCAGGAGAATCATTATCGATTCTGTTGCCTTCCTATACCAAAACAATATATATATCCTTTTACAAAGATGATTCACATTTGAAAGTGCAATCATTTTTTACAGGCCATTTGCACAAATATGTATTGCCTGTAAAACATTATACCGCGTAGACTTTATGTGTAAAAATATGTGACAAACTTACCTGGTGCCCTGCCGGTTAGCCAAAATGAACCCGGGAATGTCGCCATTATGTTTCCGCGGCTGTGCGGTTGACAGGACATTGTGCCACATCTGGTGGGACTGCCCGAAAATCAGACGCTTTTGGACAGGGGGGTGTACCAGCTAATTTACACGGTAGGCCATAGTATACGTAAAGACTACTTTGAAGCCCTCTTAACGCTCAAACCCAGGGAATGCACGTTCACCTAACTTAACCTTAAGTTAACCTATCTAGCCTCCTGGGCACCCCCACCGTGAGGGCCTGTTGACTGGCCGCCCCCGGACCCCCCCCCCCCCCCCCCCCCCCCCCCCCCCCGCTCTTTCATCTCTCGCCCTTTGTCTCTCTTGCTCTCTCCTTTCTTTCTCTTATTTGAATGTTGATTGTGGCTTTTGTTTTACTTGTTTATTTAATTTGGCACCGTTCAGGCGTGCCTGGCACGTATTGTACTGAACGATGCGCACTATGTACATTGAATGTATAGCGGGTTCGGCCAACCGAGGCCTTGACCTCTTTGCTCTATGTTTAAGGAGTCTGTTGAACCTGCTACTGTACGCACTTTTTCCGCTTATGCATTTATTGTGTAACTTTTTTAAAACCTTAATAAATATCTATTGAAACGAAAAAAATGTGACAAACTGTATAAAACTTTATAAGATATCCATAATCATAACCAAAAAGGTTTCATTGCCTTACCTACAACATAGATAAATGATAAATGGATGATAAAAAAAATCCCAAGCCCCATCAGGGTCCACTACCTGTGCCTACAGTTATTATACATGGACGAATTATTGCTTCTTATTAGGATTCCCTAAAAATTCTGATGCCAAGTTGGTTACAGATTAATTATTTTGGTGTCAACAATTGAGGATTTCCACCGCAGTGGGGATTGGGGAGCTCAGAGGTATTATTCTTGCAGGCAATTTCCCATCACTTTACTTTACATATTAGCACAAAGCTTCCAACTTACCTGTTTAAAGAAATAGCCACAGATTTTCAATCTTGACACATTGGCAATTTATCATCAAATTATCACATTAATTTGCAGCAACAATGACAGCTGGTGGCTGTTAGGGTGTGTTCAGCCCTATTACATTTCACCCTCATTAAACCATATGCTATATACCGAGATTCACCAAAATAAACAATTTAAGTACCAGTAACAACCAAACTTATCCTAGACTAAGCATTGTGGGATGAACAGGTGGGTTATAATCCTAAATTAACTTTGAGCAGTAGACTGAGCAGCCCTTATTTAGAGATTAGATTATTTTGCTTGTTTTCATTATGTTTATGATGTATTGTCTACAGTGGTGGTTCCCAACCTGGTCTTCACTCCCATCAGTGGCTTCAAAAGGGGGGTGACACCCTGTAACCTGCAGCCTCTGACAAGAGAGAGCCTGCAAGCTCAGCTCTATGCTCCCCTTGCTCTCTCTCTGCAAGCCGAGTACAGCTGGGGATAAATATCACTTAGGCCAGTGGTTCCCAAACTTTCCTTGCAGGGCCCCCTTTTATATTTTGGAACATTATCGAGCACCCCCTCCCTATTCAAACACAGGTTAAGAATGAGGGCCAGCATTTTGTGGACATTCTACAAAGTTTTCTAGAGATTGTGGAATTTTGGAGTTAATTACAAAGCACTTGAACATAGTATGATCCCCACAATTGCTGGAGATATAAAGAAGGGTAGTGTGCATGAAATTTAGGAGGGAAGGGATGTTACCAAAAAAAGGCTGGTAACCACTAATCTAGAAAATGTTTGACTCCATTCAAATGCTTGTAACTCCTTTTGCACGGATCATTTGAAATATGTCTTTTCTTCATGTACTCAGGAGCTTATGTACTCTGTTTGGTCTTATGCAGTTTGTGGTACACTGTTTTTATTTTTTAAACTATTAAAACTATGGGATTGGTAAGTAACAGCAAATGTTCCAAGAAGTGACACGTCCTTCCCTTATTTTTGCAGTAGTCATGCTCCTTTCCAATCGGGGTGGATAAAAATCAATGATTCGGAAAAAAATCAGATTTTTTTTTTAAATGAAATGCTTTTGGAGGAAAAGATATTACCATCCAAAGGTTATTCCATCATGAAATAAAGATAAGTTATTTTATTATGTAGAATAAGGCTGTATGTGTTTAATTTTTGGGGGTAAATAAATTCCATTAATCCATTTACAATGTCATGTTTTTCCAGAGGTGTTTGTAAGATTGTATAATCAATAAAACTACACTCTCAATTGTATATTGGCCATCATCCCAAAAACAATAGAAAGAAGTTGATGATGGGATGGCATAAGCACATAACCCAAAATTTCCCCTTGAATAGACAAGGGTGAAGGGATGGGCCACTCACTATGTAAAAGCAATACATTTATTATACATAGTGCCAAAAATGAATGACCATCATATCTATCAAGAACAATGTTCAATGTTACGAATGTACACTTCTGTACACGTGCTCAGACAATTAAATTGTCCAAATAACGCAAAAGTTTCGTTGATGATTTCTTTAGGGGGTACGATATGTAATTTCATAGGCCAAATTTTCATAAAACAAAACAGCCAACACAAGGGTATCAGTCATATTGAATAACCAGATCGACCATCATGATTTCTCAAGATGGTGCCCCTACTGCACTGACACCAGTGGGGAACGGAGAGCCAAGACAGGCTTTAACCGCATACATGTCATGGTGATCTGCGTATAACAAGACATTTACTTTGTTAAACATGATCAGTTGATGGTTTGGGTCGGTCTTGTTGTACGCATATCACCACAGCATTTATGGGGTTAAAGTCTCTCCATTCCCCACTGGTGTTAGTGCAGTGGGGACACCACCTTGATAAATCATGTCTTTCCCCCTATATTGATCTATGGATGTGAGTAACCCCTGAGGGTCTGTCTCCACTTTTATGTCAATTTGGATATTCAATATGACTGATCCCCTTGTGTTGGCTGTTTGTTTTATGTTGATTTGGCCTATGACATTACATATCTTATGAAAAGCACGTTGGGGTGAAATTTGTGCTATTTGGACTATTTTAATTGTCTAACAGCACGTCTACATCCGCAACATTGCACATTGTTTTTGAATGATATGATGGTCATTTCTTAATTATTTGCACTGTGTATAAATGCATTGCTTTTACATATTGAGTGGCCCTTAAAGTCCCCTCACCCTTGTCTATTCAAGGGGAAATTTTGGGTCATGTGCTTATGCCATCATCAACTTCTGTCTATTGTTTTTGTAAGATTATTGGGCAGTTTCTCTGCCTACGAGATATTATCACAGATGCTTGGTTTACTTTTGCAGTTCTTAAAACTGAATTTCACTCAGCAGAGATCACATGCCTCTTCTTCACAGCAAAAATGTTATAACATGAACAGAGTTGAGAAAAGGAAATAACATACGCTGTAATGTTATTGTTTAAATTGAATAAATCTATTTAAATTGTTATTATTAAGGTAATGATTATATTTCTCCTTCCTAAGTACAACAGAAAAGTTGTCCAAATATGAATGATTAACCTAAACTGGGGATAAAAGAACTAATTATTATTATTATTATTAACATTTATTTATATAGCACCAGCATATTACGCAGCGCTGTACAATACATTAAAATGGAGATACAAAACAGTATAACACACAGGTACAGGTAATGACACAGGAGGAGTAGAGGGCCCTGCCCGAACGGGCTTACAATCTAATATGAAAAATTGTTATTCTACATATCTTTATCTACTTGCATATTAAAGTTATACCAGCAAGAATTTATCTTTATGTAGAAAACTATGATTAACATCAAGCCTTACTGACTAGGGATTTAAATCAAATCCACCCAGTTTCCAATATCAAGAAATACCATGCAAATCAATAGATAATCCACTGTTTTTCCCCTGGTAGTTGGTGCAAGAATACCTTTCATATGGGAGAATTAACACATGCTCCCTAGTGCTTACATAAGGACTCCTAAGAGGAGCACAGAGAAAAGATGCTGTAATGTTTTCAAGATTATGTGTGCATTGCATCTTATTAAAGGTGTGTAATGAAAACAGAAAAGTTATGTAAAAGTCAATTAGCATGTTGATAAGGGGAGTGGAGAGAAAATCAGCAGCAGATTCCATTTCAGCCATAATAATAGCTAATACATATTGAACATTTAGTACCTTAGCAAACCACTGCTCCCTAAACTCCTTTTCGGAACCATACCCCTCTGTGCCTCTTCCCTCTCAGTCATCCCTTGTTTAGATTTGAAGCATTCAAAACCATGAAAAAATATAGTATTTTGAATAAAAAACATTATACGCTTATTATTTTATCCAACTTATTACTTCTTTATTCATTCAAAAAAAGTTAATAGGTATCCAAAACTAATAGACCATCTATAGAAGTTAAAAAGTATTATTATCCAGAAATCTGTATACTGTCACAATTGTGTTCTGACAAAAGACATCACTGTTGTGTTAAGCTTCAAAACAGACCATAATTGCTTCTAGGCCAGTATGTACTCTGTGTACTCTATATACAAGTTTAAGGGGTATTCACATGGGTATCTAGAAACGCCATGTTTCCAGCACCTTGACCTTTTTAACAGAACCCTTACCTGGCACGTAAAAACTGTAAGAAGAAATCGCCAATGTTACCTGTGATAAACGTTGAGGAGAAAAATATGGGGGGGGGGGGTTTGCTTTACACATTTTGACATACAATTTTGCATTTCATCAGTTCCATAGTCCTATAATGTGTAAAAAAAAATCGCATTTTTAAAGAATGCCATAAAATACTGTAACTATCTACTTTGCACATGAACAATGTATCACAAATGTAAAAATAAAATAAAAAAAGTGACAGGAGTCTAATAAAAACGATTGAATCCAAAAAGTGACATGAAAATGAAGAACAATGATATTGTAATGTAATCTGATCACATTACTTATAAAAATGCCCCTAAATCTATTGTCCTGCAACTAAACGTGAGTGTGAGTTGAGAAATTCTCAGCATTACATCACAACTTGTGTATAAACTCTAGAAAAAGAGAACTATCTGTTACAAATCCTTGCCAAACATGAATATATCTGAACATAAAGGTTTTTTTTATAGCTGTTCATTCAACTGCAAGTAATAATATATTTAGAACTGATACTATAGATTTTGCTAGACTGTTTACTATCCATTTTTATTTCATTATTTCAAATCAAATACAAAAAATAATTAGCCAACTTTCCATTATAAGAAGTAGATCGCAGCCAAACAGACACTCAACAATAACGTCTGCTCAATTTCACTGAAAGCAAACTAGAGTCCTTAAGCTCCATGAAGGTACGGTCTCTGTTTCCTTCCTTGTAAACAGTCCACTCTCAGTTAATCTACTTTGGTGCTAATAAGCAAGCAAATCCATTAAGGATTTTACAAGGCCAGACATGACATGAAGATATAGAGCACACAGTCTGCAGTCTGAACATCTAGTGTCAGTAAGCTGAAGGCTTACAACAGACTCATCTGTATATATAGAGCTACAGATGATAGGTACAATTTAATACATAAACAGTTATTGGATTAATGCGATTGGCCAGAGAAAAATGAACATGTCCATTTTCTGGCCAATCACAATGAGGGCTGCTGTGATCCGCAGGCAATTTAGCAGCTGATTCGATTGCCACGAACGTGCATGCCGATCGATCGGCCGCAAAATAGCCCGCGGATATATGCGTGTATGGTCACATTAATGAATTACAGCCAAGAACACATTTTACGAGCACTAATCATTCACTGTGTTCTCAGAAGACTACAATTAAATACCAAAGGTACAAATAAACCTTCAATAGTATTTTGATGTGCAGACACCTCTCGCTGACCAGGTATCTGTGTTTTTGGCATTTCCATCAAAGAGATACAGAGGTGCAACTGTAATTAACAGGCAACCATAATACCTGTGGGGAGTTGATAGACATGAAATTACTGCTATATCTGAGACTGCAAAAGGTTGTTGGGTAACCATTCAACACTAGCAGTTATGTAAAGCTCACCACACACCTTTCAATCTCTATGTACATTTTTTGTTCAATCATCAAACAACTATATAGTGAAAGGGCCTCCATGATTGCATGCAGGGGATTAAATACTTTAACCTCCCGAGCGTTCTACCCAAGATATCTAGGGTTGAGTTTCACTGATCATGAAACTCAACCCGATAACTGAAGGCAGACTTACCCGTCCTGCAGGATTCCCCCAGTGATTCTCTGGATCGGCATACACACTGATCCTTCCAGGTCCGGCCCGATCACATCACCGGTGAAGCAACAGGGGTGGGGAGTAGGGGCAACATAGACCTCCATGTTAATGGAAAGACGTCGCTTTTTTCAAGGATGATTCGTGCTGGGCACCTCCTGAAGAGCATAACTTACGGCGGCATTCAATATCCCAATATACAGTTCTGCTTGGTGCTTCTATAGTTACACATTTCATAAGAGTAACTTCTAAACATCCCTATAATTCTAAAACAATGTTATAAATTGAATATTTAAACAGAACACATACATCATAGGTACATCACATTTTCAGCTGGTTCTTTTACTCATAGAGGTCTGATGTGATCACAAGATAAGGTGGGCATACATGGGTGGATTAAATCTATTCCTATCATTCCAGCAAGATCAATCGATGCTGCTCGAAGAATGCTTGATTGAACACGGAACCAACATGTTGGTAAATCCCTGTTTGATTGCCATTATTTTACGAGTATCGAACAGGATCGATTCTGCGTTCAATAGTCAATAGTGGTGCTCTGAGACTGCTAGAAAAAGTTAGGCTAGGGCTTCACTATGCCGACTGACAGCACCCCAAAAACCGCACATGTGAACGCAGCAATCAGTGAAGTATGAGCCCAGTCTGGGGGAGAAGTGCATTAGCACTGATCATTATGTGAAGCTCTGTCACACTACAACTTAGCCTCTGCATGGAATTGTGATGCTGCCAACGCATGAGGTATATGTTGCCAAGAACACACTGTACACGTTATTGCAAGTGATGCTTTAGCCTTTCCAATAAACGTTTATGCACCAGTGCATAAAAAAATTGCCCAGCACAACACAGCAAATACCAGTGTGAAGGTTCCCTATCAGTGCATAACACAATAGTGTAAAAGTGCCCTAACTGTGGGGTTGCCACTGAGAATCATGTGGGACATGGGTGGGGGGGGGGGATTGTAGTCACTACCACATATTACAATGTGTCATTATTGTGGACATAGACATCAATGCTCTAGATTATTATGCAGCCACTGACACTAATGGTGGGATTCATTGTTCCGGGCACTGACATATATAATGCGTGTGTTGCATTACACTGCAACTATGGTTCATTTGCTCAGTAAATAAAACCTCTCACTTACCAAAGCTGGAACTCCAGAGTGCGAAGCAGCATAATTAAGCCATTTTGACCAAATGAGTTTATCATAGGATGTTTGTACGAAAAATAAAAAAATTTTACTTGTTAAATGCTAAAGTAAACTGAGCACATGCCAGCGAAATTGTTGAATGCCCTATGAAAGTGGATGACCCTATCTGGCTGCATGACCTATGCATCAATTTTTTAACATATCAGTTGTTTTAGTGTCTATGCCTACAACGTGCCGCAGCAAATGTAAACGGTGGAATCCAACAAGCCTGTGGAGACAGGCGAATAGAAAGTAATATGCCACGTACATCAAATCCTTCAAGTTAAAAACAGGGATTTCAATGCATAGGACACTAGGCCCTGCCCCCTTATGGGGGGGGTTCCACTTGCTTCGGGACCCCCTCCGCTAAGTGTATTGCTTGGCGGGAGGTCCTGACGGAGCACATTCACTTACCTGCTTGCCGATGCAGGGCTGAACGTAGTGGAGTATGTTGAGCCTCTGCATAAGCAGGTAAAGTCTATGTTCTCCATCAGGGTCCCCGCCAAGCAATGCGCTTAGCGGAGGGGGTCCTGACGGATGTGGAAACATAACCTTACTCCTCTGGTTTTGATGTCATATCCTCTACCAAGGAGCTTTACTAGCAGTTGCTGTCAAGGCATACAAGTGGCCTGTGCTCTTACCTGCCCACTTTAGACTGCATTCCCTGTTCCTATTACCAGTCCTTGTTACTATAGTTTGGAGCATTCCCATTGCAAATACATTTTGAGGCTATCTTGTTTTAAACCACCCTACTTGAGAACTGTCCATCTTGTAAAACACTCACCCCACACATTGACTTCACTTTTGATGTCCATTCATAATTCCCCCTATTAAATGAGAAGTGTACCATGAGTGCTGGAGTGTACTAGAGCTCCAGATTAAACATTTGGAAGGGATGCCAGAAAGTTTTTTTTTCCCTAAAGGTTACACCAGTTGATTCAGGTTGACAGAAGAGGATGAACATGAAATAGGAGTGCAGCATTACTTTCTAGGGTATGTATTTGAAATGAAATTCTGGGTCAGTTATCCAAGCTTTTATCACCCGCAGAAGGTGCCAAAATTGGAAGAAACATTTCAATTATAGTTAAAGCATATTAAATTATTTGAAATATAACGAACCAGTATATCAGATTTGATGTATTTATATAACATTAACAAAAGTAGCAGAAAACCACTTACTTTAACATTCTATTCTCCCCATGTGTCAACAATGCTAGAAACCGATGCGAACCAGACAGCCTGTCCTGGACCTGGGGATTTATCAATAACAAGATAACTTGTAAAATTAAACTATGGAAGAAACATTTTGCCTTCAAACTATGAAAGAAACTATTATATACAATAACAGATTGTCATCAACAAATGTATTTCTTTTCTTACGCAAGATAAACTCTTAATACTATAAAGACAAACACCAGCCAAGAGGTCTCTTAAGAAGACCTTGGAAATGCAAAATGTAACATGAGCCAAAAGGATAGGTTGTGAATACGTGCACACAAAGCAGCGCTTCCCTAGACTCTACAATCACATTTACACATCATGCTGGTCTCAAATCTTTGGCTGTCTACCAAAACCATTACTTCCCAACCAGATCAATTTATATTTATAAGAATATTATACCTTTTTATGTTTCCCAAATCTGAAAGTGATGACTCTCATATTTGTATTCTAAAGATTGGGCACGAACCAAATAGTTCATTGGCTGGAAGTATTAGTAGTAAAAGTGGTAATAAGATTGCCAACTTTATACCTCTAGAGCAAGGGTTGGCAAACTTTATGACTTGTGGGCCACATTGGCTTCTTAAATTTGATAAAGGGGCTGGACCAAGAGCCTGCAATGGCCAACCCCCCATATGTGTGCCAATTCCATGCAATGCTGGCATAGTAATTCCTAGATACTGCCTGTTGTCAACGTGAGGATGCGCCCATGGTGTCATCACATGATCACAACACTGCATCGTCCCAAAGGCAATGTTTGGACACCTCTAGGCCTTAAGTGCACTCATTGCAGAGAGAAAGCAGAGGTGAGCATCTTTTCAACAGGGTGACAAAGGACTGCAAAAGAAAGCTAAACGTGCCACATCCCGCCCCTGGGCCTTAGTTTGCCCACCCTTGCTTGTTCTCTTTCTTCAGATCACTTCTGAAGTATTTGGCTGGGTCCCCTTACAGTTTGAAAGTTTGCAGTGTGGCACCACACTGTGACAAGTGCTGAACTCAAGTGGTCCACCAGTGACGATGGAAACCCTGTCCAATGTCATCAGGGAACAAGACTAATGCTGCAGGGTTGTTTGCTTCTCAAGGGGTGGTACTCAGTGGCCTCCAATGTAGGAAATGGGGGGGGGGGG
>CM070033.1:111013137-111041951 GCA_036250615.1 Ptychadena robeensis | reverse complement strand
CTACTATAGTACAAGGGGTGAGAACACTGGGGTATCATCCATCTACTACTATAGTACAAGTGGTGAGATCACTAGGGGTATCATCCATCTACTACTAAAGTACAAGAGGTGAGATCACTAGTGGTATCATCCATCTACTACTGATCATACAAGGGGTGAGATCACTGGGGTATCATCCATCTACTACCGATTGCACAAGTGGTGAGATCACTGGTGTATCATCCATCTATTACTGATACTGCAAGAGGTGAGATCACTGGGGTATCATCCATCTACTACGCATAGTACAAGGAGCAAGATCACTGGGGGAAACGTGCCTTTTTATTTTTAGCTTCACCAAAAGAACACCATACCCACAGTGAAGCATGGTGGTGGCATCATCACATCTGACAGCTTCCCAGCGTATGAATGGGTGAATTGGCAGGTTTCACAGACTCGGCTGCAACAGGCAAATTACTAGGTCTGTGATGCAGGAACCATATCTCAGACTTGTGTACTCTGGATCTTCTACTTAAGGCCCCCATACACGTTTCAATTTCCCTACAATCAATGTCAGATTCGATCATAATTTATGATCGCCGTTGGTTCGATTGAACAAAGTACAATTGAACTACCTCCTACATGGAGAAACCAATATTTGATAGATGTTGATTCTATCGATCAAAAGAATAATTGAAGGAAGTCGATAGTAAACAAACCAAAATGTCTGCCAATGGATGTATAAGTATGCTTATTATTTAAATCGAACCAAAATCGGTCGGGCACAACAAAATAACATTCGATAATTCAAAATTTTCAAAATGATCATGTCCGATCATTTTTCGAACTTTTGTCCAATGTTGATGGAACTAGGTCGAGCATGTGGACAGGCATCGATTTTTAATCGATCAACTTTAAAATCGATCGGTTTAGGTCGATCGTACGGGAAAATCGAAACGTGTATGGGGGGGCCTTAAGCTGCGGACAATTAGGCACCCCGCTTGTCTGCACCTCAAACAGAGCCATGTGTTCAACTGCTCTTGTCCCAAAGCTCCTGAGCCGAGACGGACCAGATACAAATATATATATATATATATACACACACAGTGCAGCCCATAATTATTCATACCCCTGCCAATTATAGGGAGGAATGCAGTAAAAAAAAAAAACCTCAAACGTTCCTGTAATAACAATTTTAACAAGATTACCACACAGCTCCCCTCACTTCCTGGTTCGCTGAAGGCAACACATGAAACTGGGGGTGCAATATCGTGGGTGGCCACTGGGGGGCGTTCAGTGATCTTTTATGGGAATTTTCAAAGCAGATCACTGCTTCCTGTGACGTCCTGCCTATTTCTGCCTAAAATTAACCAGGAAGTGAGGAGAGCTGTGGGATGATCTTATTAAATTGCTAATTAGAGGTAAGTTTTTTTTCACCGCATTCCTCCCTATTATTGGCACTTCTAGTGTCATTCATGAAAACATAGATTATAGGCAATTATAGGAAGGGTTTGATTGCTGTTATAGCCAATACTTTTCTATTGATTATTGAGAAGGGTATGAATAATTTTGGACACATTTTGCTCAAATGTAAATAAAAGCTGAGAAATGTTTTTTTTTCAACAAAAATGCCTCTTGTACATCATCTTATTATTTTTTGGGAGACACCCATGTCATTTCCCGTCAAAAAATAACTTGCTGGTTGAATAGAAATAGATTTAAGTAAAAATGTGCCAGGGATATGAACAATTATGGGCTTACATGTATGTATATATACCACAACATATATATAAATATATATACACATACTGGTAGACACCTGAGGGATTACAAAAGATAAATGGTCAACTTTCAACAAGCTGCTTCCCTGTGTACTATGTTACGAATCTAACCCTTTGTACATAAATCTCCCAATTTCCCAAATCCTCTGCTTAAAGACTACTGTTTTGGCTGTACCCATGAAGTGGAAGTTTGGATCAACTCTTTATTTGATTAAGCTTTAAACTCTAAAACTGAAAAGTATTTATTGGTTTGAAAACGGATATTGCCATACTGGAATCCCATTCTAGGTCTCCTGCCTAAAATGATAAAGAAAACCATATTTGGCTAAAGGAATTTTTTCAGTATTCCTGCAGTAACCAAAAATGTAACCATCCAAATGTCCACAAGATGGTGCTGTCGTCCAAGTTTATTCACATTTCATCAGTGGAGTCCATCCCAGAAATATGAAGCCACTTCAAGCTAGAAGTCATCACTATTCAAACTATCTAGTTTTATGAATGTTAGTGCATGTTAGTTCATGTTAATTAATCAAAGCTGGATGACAGTCGATTGATAAACTGGGGTGGGCATGGAAAATCCAAGGTGACCAGATTGTGAGAAATTTGGGGCATTAATCCTTGATTCTTAATATTAAAATGTGTGACAGTTTTTCATATTAAGAGTCTCTATGTTTGAGCACTTTGGAAAATGGGATCAGTTGCCATTTCCAAGAGTGGGCTATGGCTATAGTTTGTCTAGATGCTAGAAGGACAAATGATGCCAGCCTGTCTTGGGATTTAGTGAAGCTTACTGGCTTGAGGGGGAGAAGTATTGATCCCTAGAAAACTTCTGGCCAAACAATTTGTCTAGGGGCAGAGAAATGGGACAGCATAGGGCAGGACCATTATGTAGCACATCACCCTGGAAACAGCGAGCAGACTGTTGAGGTTGCAGGTGTGCCAGCCTATTAGGAACCATGTACCATGTTGTCAGCAGATTGAAGGCGGACTTGACTGCAGAGACAGAGACTGCATACATGTTATACAGTCTGTGCCTCAGTCGCACTATTATGTACTCAGAGAGATGTCTAGTCAACTCCTAGAGAAGGCCCTACCAAACTATGTGTGCCAACAGAGAGGGCTCTGTGTGCCCTCTAGGGCATGCATGCCTTAGGTTAGCCATCACAGGTCTAGAGGAAGACAAAGTACACCAACTGTACACTCACAGATGGAAGCACACATAAACTTCAAAAACACTAAGGTTGGCCCACAGCTTTGTCTAAATGTTTTAATTTGGTCTACAGTGTATTTAAGTTTGACACCCCTGCTCTAACAATAGCTGTCCTTTAAAGCTTCCAGACAATGTTAAACAACCACTGCAGGTCTATAGATATATATTTTAATTGTCAATAGCATTTAATGGTTTCAGCTCTTCATAGTAAAATGCTGCATTCTACAAGTAACCCCTTGTCTAGATGACCACCACCACCAGCAGAGGTCATAGTAAACCCTATTGTTGTCACTGGAAGAATACAGTAGATTTTGCATTATGGGAACCGTTATACTGGCAAGTGTTTGAGACTACAACCCTTCACTTCTGTGAGATTTCCACTAACTTCTAAAATCAAAGTTATGTTCTCATGGATACCACTTTGGTAGGAGTTATTGGCAATCTCTGCTTTATCCAACCTAAAAAACTAAATAAAAAATTATTGGCAATTAATTATTTTTAATAAATGCTATCAAAAATGGAAATAAATACATCTTCCATATCATGCCACAGATTCATTAAGGGCCTTTGCACTCTATAAACACCGCGGGATGTGCTGCTGGGAAAAAAAGCATGCAGCACAGTATTGTGCGCAAGTGCGAATAGTAGGTTACAGGTTTCCTATGTGCCAATTTGTACTGCGCTGCCTAACAGAATTGCAGCACATATAGTGTGAATAGGTCTGACAAGCTGTTGTGACCAGTTAGATTCAGAGAACTGTAAAAAGGAAAAAAACATCCAAAATCCAATTTACAAGAGGGAGTATGATGACCAACTTTAGAGACTCAAGTGTGACCGTCAACTGCTATATAAATCACAATGTATTCTAAAAAATACTTGTGTTGAATCTTTCTGTACAGATAAAAGTTTATCTGACCTAGAGGGACTGCATTTGGTTGATGTAGTACCGTCGGAACTACACTTACATTCTGTCCAGTAATAAGCTATGATGACGCTGTTCATGTGAACTCTACCACCCCCTAGTGGTAATATTAAGGTGCAGCAAGGTCTAATTTGTGAATTGCACATAATTTGTATAAAAGGTAAAAAAAAAAAAGTTATAAACGTAATAAGCACCATCAAAAAAAAAAATAAACTATACTTTAGGCACTACTAAAAATAATTTAAAAAAAAAACTTTAAAAAAGCAAGCTTCCATAATTCTAGGCCTCTTTTTCTTATAGATCAACAGATCTTGTGGATGCGGTTGTCATGTTAGCATTTTGCGATAATTAAATGTGTTATGGGTTTCAGATTGGGCAAGGTCTCTAAGAGGTTAACCATCCCTCGTCTAGAAAATGGTATGTTGTATCCTGGAGTTTATATTTATGGTACTTTAATATGCACCACATAGTACATCAGCATCAGTGTTCTCCCCAGGGCAGATTGGCCGGGCGGGGCGCCCGGCAGATTTTAGTCCCCGCCCGGCAGTTGTTTTATGTGTATGGGGTCCCTTAGTGTACAGGTCCGGGCACCAAAAGCGCCGATCAAAGTCAGCTCAGTCCCTTCTTCTATATACATGATGCAAAAACTACATATCCCAGCATGCTCCACTGCAAACAGCACTTCCTCTCTCTATCTTTATTATGTTTCCCTTGTCGCGACTGATCTTTCGCACACTAGAGGCAGATTACAAATTGTCTCAATGCATGCATGCGGTGCAGTGCATGCTGGGAGTGGTAGTTTTGTCTGCTCCTCCCATCACATTTGTCCCGGGCACGCGCATCGCTGAGGTGGGTACTCGGAGCTCTTATGCCAGTGTGTCAGGACATGTTGTACTGTGTGTATGTTGGCAGTATTAGAGGCCATTGTGATCTGCCTCTCCCCATACAATGACTGTAGTTGGGTGTATCACACTTCATAAAGCTTGCTGGCTTTGTATGGGCACTGAGGTCTATGTCATGTCATCCCCAAACTATGCCAAGTCTGAAACTGACAACAGATATGTCCTGTGTTGTAGCTTTCCTGTGGCTGCATTAGTTTCCTTTTTATTTTTATTCCTCTAACATATTCACACACTAGGTTTATTCTGTATAACTACAACAGAAACACGTACAGAAGTAAACCCCCCATACCAGCTTTATGATCCTACATGTGTGTGGTAATCAGTGCAGAACTCCAGCACAGAAGGGATCAGATTACAAGATTAATGTTAGGATCAACAGCTGTCACATGCATGTACTCTGTAGAGGCCGTCAGTGCTATATAAATACCAATATAATTCTGTGCACATCAGCCGGAATCCCATCCGTGGTCTGTCATACAAATACCTGTTGCTATATAGCTTCAGGAAGAACATGGCTGGGAGGAAATTGCTGGGGGTTAATTCTATCTTCTACCCTGTAGAAGTTTTGGGTCTCAGTTTACCCCCCTCATGTCCCCGGCAGAGACACCCAGCATAAAGAATCACACAAGAAATGGCATACAGTTGTCAAGTCAAATCTTTTTTTAAAGTTTATTGTGTAACATTCTTTTTGATGAAGTAGCAGAATAAAGCTGGCCATACACCTTTAGATTTCTCTGTCAGATATCCTTTAGATCTACCAACAATTATGTAGTTTAGGGTCCTCTGCGATTGAACACACTTGATTGCTTAGTTGGTAAAACAAAAGGAGATCTACAGGAAACCTGAAGGTGTATGGGGGCCCTAAGGTGTATACAAAGGCTGGAGTATTTCTAAAACAATATAAACTATTGGCTCAGATTATATGACGTAGCCATGAATCCATGTCATGCTCTTCCAGAAGTGTTTGTAAAGCTAGCCATACACGTGTCGGATTCCATGTCCGATCGATTCCGGCGATTCTGCCTGGAATCGCAGGTGTGATCAATCGGCCAATTAAGAGTATCCATCGCAGCATACCACCTTGTCCAACGGATTCCGGCACGATTCCGTGTCCGATTCCACCTCCGATTCCACCTCACAAATGGCAACTCCCCCTGATCTGGGCAGAATCGGATCAAAAAGACCAACATGTTGGTTCTCTGACGGATCCGATTCTGGGCCCCCGAACGATCGGACGTGATCGGACGGACAAGGTGGGCTGCACACGATTCCGGCACGATCGATTCACGTGCACGTGCCCGGAATCGATCGGCCGGGAATCCGGCCGGAATCCGACCCGTGTATGGGGGCCTTAAGATTTTATAATCAATAACACTACACTCTCAGATGTATAGTGGCCAACGTCCCAAAACAATAGACAGAAGTTGATGATGGCATGAACACATCACCCCAAATTTCCCCTGGAATAGACAAGTGGCGAGGGGACGGGCCACTCGCTATGTAAAAGCAATACATGTATTATAGACAGTTCAAACAATGAAGTAATGACCATTATATCAATCAGAAACAATGCGCAAGATTGCGGATTTACACATGCTTAGACAATAAAAACAGTCCAAATGGCGCAAATTTAACCCCAACGCATGTTTCGTTGAAGACTTCAGGGGGTACGATATGTAATTTCATAGGCATGAATGCCGTGGTGATCTGTGTACAACAAGACCAATTTTCAATACATTTATTTTGGTAAACATGATCAGTTGATGATTTGGGTCGGTCCTGTACGCAGATCACCACAGCATGTATGTGGTAAAAGTCTTGGTTCTCCGTTCCCCACTGGTGTCGGCGCGGTGGGGGACATCATCTTGAGAAATCATGTCTTTCCACCCTATATTGATGTATGGACGTGAGTAACCCCTGAGGGTCTGTGTCCCCTCCCTCACCACCCGGCTACTTTTTCATGCCACTGAGCATCATAATAAGGTTATTCTCCACTATGTTTCATCCCTGCATTCAGGATGCACCAATTGCGGGGAAAACCACAGGCTTGCGCTTAGCCTCCTTATTGTGACCCCAGTTCCTGGGGGGCATGGGCAAACCAGGGGCAAACACCCAGCCGCCGTTGTGCGCGTAACACAGGAATTGCACTAACCAAATAGTAGACTCCTATACATTGTCCATTGACAACGTTGTACAATGGTTTAAGCTCTTCTAAAGTACTCCCGCAAGGTTTCCAACATACCAGCCTATGTAGTATGCCTTACCCCCCCCCCACATTTAGATTGTGACATGATTTTTTGGACGATCGACCACGCGTGATGACCTCATAATGCACGGTCAACCAGGCAAAAAAAAAAAAATTGGGTCAAAATCAGCTCCCTAGCTGCTTGGGCCTCCATCAGTGCTGGAGCATCTAGGGATCCCAGCTGATTGGCTTGGCAGCTTTGTGACAGTGAGCTGGCAGCCTCTGCTCACTGTCACAGCACAAAGGGAAGTGGTGCTGCTAGCATCCCCCTCCCCCTTTCAGAGGTAGAGCTGCTGCTTTAGTTTTCCACCAAATTTTTAGGACAATCAACCGCTGTGAGACGCATGGCAGTCAATCAGCTGAAAAGTCATGTGAAAATCTAAGCGTGTATGGGAGGCTTTAGCAGCATTATTAACTTTAATTTATATAGGGGAGATCTTCCACACGTTGCATAGTACATAGTCATCTCACTTAAGCTGGGAATAGACGGGACGATTTCCCGTCGACTTTTGACCCCATTTCAGCACTAGGGGCGGGCGTGAGGACGTCATCATGCCCCCCGCCCGCTAGCGCAGAGAATCGTCCGTCACCCTTTGTGTGCCGCCCATTAAGTCGGCTGGTGGCAGCAGTCTCCAGCCAAACTAATGGGATCGGAGAAAAGAAATGATCCATTATTAGGTCAGATCAATGTGTGATCCGACACGACAGCTGATTTAAGCCCAATCTTGCTAGTTGCCCGCACCCTATTCCTGCACGACCCAATCCCAAACGGATTCGGGTACACGCACAGCATCCGATCGGGTCGTGCAGGAATTGGCACGTCTGTGCCCAGCTTTAGACATTAGAGAGCTCCTCCAAGTGACTAAGGGGCATTTACAGGGAGGCCAGTTAAGCGAATGGGGGGAAAATGGTCTGTAGACAAGGGCATTTATTGTATATATTTAAGTATAAGCAGGATTTTTCAGCACCTAAAATGATCTGGGAAAAAAGGACACTTGGCTTAGTGCCATTTGTGCTCAATCAGCCGATCATCTCCTCCCAACCTGAGGCTGCTACTGCCATCGCCATTTCCTCTCCAGGCAGCTGAAACTCATATGGCTTGGCAATCTACCGATCACAGTTAACCTTCTCCTCTGCCGCCTGCTCTGAGGAGACTGTACCTGTAGAGTGGGCATTCGTGTACATTGCGTTTTCCTACCCAGATAATGAACAGCTTGCCACATTTTTCAAAGTACATAGTAGAGGGTTACCATGCATTTTGAAATGGAATTTAGGGTGCTAATAACACATAATATCCTGAAACAGAAGAACTTGGTGTGCGTTTCTGTGCCCTAGCTTCATCACTGGTTGTCCAGGTTCCTTAGGTGAAATAAGGGGTACAGTGGCGATTGATTATTACTTACTTATATATGGCAAGTATTTAATGCATTTCCTCAAGTTAAAGCAATGAAAATAAATAAATCCCAAAAGGCACAGAGTAGAGGCACAAAAACTGTATTTATAGTGTAACAGACAATACACAATCATATAAAAATATATATTGTAAAAAAAGACAAGCAGAATTTGATTTGCTATAGTAGCAATATATATAATGGACACTAAAGAAATGTGCAATACACAAGTACTGCTGTAAGGCATATTTTAGTGATTTATCTTTATGTATTTAGTGCAACTTGGTGCATGGGGAGAAGGGAAAGGTTTAGAGTGTCCTTGATGCACTCTAGACAAGGTGCAAATGATATGTTAAAACAAGTTTGCTTTGTATAGGTTTTATGATTTTTGTACCATTAGGTTACTGAAGCAACTCCTTTCACGTGCTAATTCTTATGTTAGGCAGTTTGTAAGTATGTTACCAATAACATGCTATGCAATTTCCTATCATACTAATTTATTAAGTCATTATAAAAGTGGCAGCACACAATTTTGCGGTCAGAAGATTTACCAGTCACTTTTTCCTTATCAAAAATGAGTAAAGTACACTTTCCCCACTAGATATTCTGCCCAGGATTAAAAAACTGAAGGAGATCCTTCTCATTTAAATCTGGCTTTGAATGAACATTGTAAAAAAAAAAAAAAAAAAAAAAAAAAAAAAGCCAATTATGCAAGTAAGCAGGACTTTCTATAGTTACTTATTGCTTGAGTAGCACTGGTGCCATATATGCAAAGAGATCAGGATTTTGTTACTCAAAAGATTCCAGTACGAAAAAAAAACTAATGTAAAACAACCATGGAGCTCCAATATTGGATTCATATGCATTCTGAGAATTTTTAGACAGGACAGGCAATGTCAGACTGAATTGGACCTTAAACTCTGAACACCCTCTACAAAATCAAAATCAGAGGGTGGGTGAGTATACCATATTGTGAATGATAAGATGAACCCCTATATACATATACTTTTCTCCTCTGCTGTGAATACTTCCTGCTCTCCCTCTTCCAAAATGTAGCAATACCCCCATAAAGAGGCTTGTGTGAAATATCAACTGTTAAGCCCACCACACACCTTTCAATCACTCCATACAATTTCCTTTAGATCTGCCAACTATGTAGTGCCAGGTCCTCCCTGATAGAACACAGTGATTGGAAGGTTTAGAAAGGTCCTCATATTACATGGTTTTGGTAGAACAAAATACGATTGTACACAAATTGTACAGCAGGGGTGTATGGTAACCTTTAGTCTACCACCGAAAGACCTGTGCGCATACTCCAAAGTACCTTTGAAATAAGAAGAAAACCATGAACAATTGACTGCTTGATCAATTCATTGTTCCCTTTCCATCACCTTTGTCTAATTGATTTTAAGAAGTAATCTATATACTCTCAGACGATCAACATGAAATAAGCAGTTGTTTGAGTCAGTCGAATGATATCTCCCCCCCCCCCAAAAAAAAAATAATACATCGAACCGTGTATGGCTCCGTTTAGTGTTGATAGAAGGCACCTAGGAGAAGGAGATTAAGGCACAGAGACACACAGCACTGGCTTAAAGCTGCAACAAGTGTCCCTCAGCTGTATATGTCACTGATCAATCTCTTATCTCAAACTTCTCTACTCCTGGAGGGGTGGGGGTTGAGTCTTTCAAAGCAGCAAAAAAAAAATAAATAGTAATTATTTCGCAAATCAGCACACACGACAAATAATTTAAAAGGAATATTTACAATTTCCGCTGAAGTGCTACTGGAGCCTAAAATTGTAGAAGTATGCTGCCAAAATATTACACAACAAATATGTGCTTAACAATGCAAAAAAAAATATAAAAAGTGATGTATTGGCTATTTTGCCAGATTAGCTGAAGTCTCTGTCGCGGAGAATCAGAGGGGCAACTAATGTCCACAAGTATAGGAGTAGTCCGACCCAGCTGGAGGAAATTTTCACCCACACTGCAGACCACGGGCTGGTCATTGCCTGAGCAGAGGATCCTGGCCTGTTGAGAAAAACAAATAATCATCGTGAAATATTGGTTATCAATTATCTACCGTACATAATATTTTGGATTGAGGTTCTGGGTAATTAAATTTACAAACAGTACAAATACCCATATGCAAGGCTGTGGACATACATTTTAAGGGTTAGTTTGCAGCTGTAATTTTAAATTAACCCTTGAACTGCCTGCTTAACCAAATAGTGTATCGTATGTTACCTATATGTAACAGAGAGAGGCGGGGTCATTAAAGAAGGACTTTCTTACATGTCCTCCAACAGTATTAGCAGAATGGATTTAATTACGCAACCTAAAATGTAACTAATGGTTTAGGTTAACTCCAAGTTTATTGGGAAAAAAGGGCAACTCCAAGCCAAAAGCCTGTGAAAAAAAAAGGGCTCCACAAAAAGGCAGTGGCCGTGTTTTTGTACACGTCCCTTTAATTTTGAATGCGTTTGTAAAATGGCTTGACTTGTGTGTAGATTATGCACACAACCATGTATTATTTTGAGGACTGTCAGACCATTCCCATTCCATGGAGTGGGTCAAGCAGCACTCCCACTGTATAAACATTTAGAAAGCCAAGGACTGCACTTACATATACCAGTTTGTGAGTGTCATCATGATGTAGAGAGAAGCCAGAAAAAGACAAAAATGAAAAAAGCTGTAACTATAGCAGACACCCTCCTCTTCATTATCGTAAGCCCTGTGTATCCCATCTTCAGTGGTGTGAACTCCCCCATCACCAGAACTCTCTTCTGTTTGCATTAGCTGGTTCACTTGCTGGTTGCTGGAGTTACGGATACTAAAAGAATAAAGGACAAGACAATTAGAACAGAACCCACTGTAAGGAATTCAGAAACATAAGTCAATACCAGTCACCATATAGGCAGTCATTTGGCAATGCGGATACAAGTTGAAAGCAAGTACGAATACCTTGCCTACATTTAATACTAATGCAGGATTTAATACACAATTCCCTTACATGTAATTCCATTCACATTTAAAATCAACTTCCTTCTGACACTTTTCTACTACACAAATACCCTTGCTGTGCCATTGGTTGTAATACTTTAAGTAGACAGCTCTAATACTTAGGATACATACACCAGAGTTCACATTTTCATGTCCAGTATTATTATTATTAACTTGTACTTCTATAGCGCCGACATATTACGCAGCGCTTTACAGAGTAACTGTCTCACAGAGGAGCTCACAATCTAATGTCCCTAACACATTGGTCACATGTAACTAACAGGAGAATCTTTATTTGGGGAAGCCAATAAACTTCTGCATGTCTTTGGAGTGTGGGAGGAAACCGGTGTGCCTGGAAGAAATCCACGCACGGGATTTGAACCTGGGTTTCTAGTGCTGCCTTGTCAGAGTGCTAACCACCCGAGCCACCGTGCTGCCCAGCAGAGCTTAATTTAATGAATGCACCATGTGACAAAGGTGTCTTTACAGAGGCCCAGCAGACTCCTTTTATTTAAGCTTGTAATAGTAGATTAAAATAGACATACACTGGTCAATCCCTATAGGAGAAACTACTCACAGCACATAATTTAAATAAATATTGATAATTCTGTAAATGTATTAACTGGAAAACTTAGAGCAGCTTAGAGCAGCTCTATAAAGCAACTACTACACCATATAAAAAGCTCCAAAACTGATTTTTCTTAAATCAAACAAAAAGTATATGTTAACTCACCTAATGAAGAGAGTGCATAAAATAAAGATGACAAGCCCCACAATGCTAGGGGCATCCCACCACTGAACTGCTGTTGTGCCGGATGAAATAGATCCATTCTGTGCAATAGCTAGTAATGTAGGGTTACAATTCTTGTCTGGGGGGGAAAAAGTTAAGGTTTATTTAGGCTTAAAAAACAGTGGTATGGGGTTAAGAACATAGGAGATAATTTTATGAGGAACCTGATTTAAGCTCTACAGTCCAGAAGAATGTAATATTTTTATTTCATCTAGTATTATATTTTCAAGGTCTCTGTGGGGTTTTTGAATTTTACTTACCTGGGACATTTGCCATAGCAGACCATGTGATAAAAATGGTATACAATGTAATTACAGATGCCTGTAGTAATCCTGAATGGGGCTGAGCCTCCTGCAAAAGAAAAAATGCATTTCTAATAGAATTTATAAAAATTTAAAATAAAGACAGACAACATAATAATAATGTGCTTCACCAGACATGGCACTTTGAAGATAAAGATTTATGTAAACATACTTTGCACTGCTGATCCACTTCAGAAAATACCAGTTGCCTGGGGTTTATGTTTAACACCAAGTCAGTTACCCAAAACACCTTTAATGCAACTAAAATCTACCTTTACTGGTTCATTAGGCCATTTTCACTTCCTAATGGAGCAGAATACCCAGCAGGGCCACACTTTCTTGTCATAATGGGCAATCTAGACAACACTTTGTGGTCAGTCACAATGCTGATATGCTAAAAGTAATTGGAAACTTAAAACACACAAACATACATATATATGTGTGTGCGTGTGTTTTGGGTTGTAGAATTTTCAGAGTTTCCAAAATTTCTTATGGCAAAATTCATTTGATAAGAATGCTCTGGATTATATGAATGTTTTCAGAAAAATTACTTTAGAGAGATCATTAAGTGCAAAGCAATATTTCTGCTAAAGAACACTGGAGCATTTAAGGTTATACATTGTACGTTTTGAAGGTGATTATTAGAATCCCAGGGAGAAGAGCAACTTTTATCAAAGTAGCTTACCTGTACTTTGGGAAGAATTGATACTACAGAAACAATGACGCAGAATATGAGGTTGAGACTGATGAACACTTTGTTGATGACGCAATCTCCAGGCCCAGTGTAGTAAATATACAGACAGACAATGGCAGCGATGGCACCAGCATAGAGGAGTAAAGTACATATCAGAAGAGCTAGGAAATGAAAAGAATTGATAAATAGTATTATAAAAGATGACTAAACTAAACACTAAAGGCCCCCCTTTTACACCTTACCATACAATTTCTAAACCTTCAAATCACTATGTATTCTGTCAGGGAGGACACTATACTACATAGTTGTTGGTAGATCTAATGGAAATTGTACAGAGTGATTGAAAGGTGTGTGGGGGGCTTTAGACATTTATGAAAATAAAAAAAGAATGTACAGAGATTCCACTTTTTGTCTTTACCTGCATACCAACACTTTGTATTGCCATCTTCAGCCTGCTGTAACCAGGATTGGCTCCAAGAGTGGGCAAGATCAATTATTAGTATAAGCTGAATCAAGAAGAACAGAAAACCACCAACCATACCGAAATAATACCACACTAGAAGGAAGATAAGAAAAGAACAAATATTAGTATACTAGAAGACACAAAAAAAATATGAACATGGCGTCTGAGGTAAATAACTTTCTGTCCTGTCCTTGGAAAGCAAAAACATGTCATATGGAAAATTCCTATGATCCCATTCTCCTAAATAGAGACAATAATGATATATATCAAAAAGCTATACTCAATCCAGTTATGGCCAATGCACTTTATTACGGTGGGGTTTTAAGTGTGGTATCAAGGCTCACACATGATATTCAGTAAATGTAATGCTACAAAAAAGCTATCAGAGACTCCATATATAATATAGGAGACTGCTACAGATTACTGCTTATTTAGTCCCTCTACAAGTTAAAACCTACACATTAGTGCTGCCTACAGCTTTTCTCAAACATTTTGATAAAATAAATGGTATGAAAAATCATAGTAAGCCCTCAATTGTTCCCTGCAGCAGCGTGATGACATCACGCTGCTGTCAGATATCGGAGGAGCTGGGGAGACAGAACTCCTGTGTCTCCAGCTCAGCAGATGCTTTGCATGGATACCCGCGGTCTCCATGCAAAGCAACGGACATCGGCCGTGATTAAGGGTCATGTCCGATATCCCAGTTTAAGCAGGATTGATTGGCACCGCTCGGAAACTGCAATGGCCGCATATGAAACGGGCCAGATAGATGGCTGTGAGCGGGGCCATATCTTCATGTGTGTACCCTGCTTTACCAAAACCATGTAAATATAAGGGACTTTCTAAACCATCAAGTCTACCTGTGTTCAATTGCAGAGGACCCTATACTACATAGTTGTTGGTAGATCTAAAGGATATCGGATAGAGAGATCTAAAAGTTGTATGGCCAGCTTAAAAGATTTAATAAATGAAAAAAAATCCAGAAATAAAAATTTATCAGATTTACGCTTCGATCTTCTAAAATCCATCACTTAACAGAAAAACGTCTCAAAAATGACATAATATATCCATCTGAAACTGCTACGGACGGGAATAAATGAACTGCTACTGTATACTATTACATTAAGAGAGAATGTTCGATGGGAGAATCACTCACATCGACCTTGGTTCCCCCTGGGGGTTATGCCAGGGGCATGGGGACTAAGTATGGACAAGGGGTTAAAAAGAGGTACATACAATTTAATGAAGTATATTCATGATCATGATCATATGATCATCATGGCAGGACGGAGTACAGCTTCTAGACCTAGGATGATCTTCACTAACCGCCTAACCTAGATTCATCATTATGTTACTGCCTGCTGCCTCCTTTACTATTTGATCGATTGGTATTTGATTACCTGACCATCTGGACCTTATAAAGCCCTGGGCTTAGCCGTGCCACTCGGTCGCCTATAAATGGGACATCATTAATATATTTAATTTTGCGATGTGGCCTTTCCTGAAAATGCCCTATTAATAGAGAACTGTATACTATTACCTAGATTATCAGAAAAAATACTATTATGTTTATAACGATCAAAGTAAACCTATCCATTTAATACTTGCCTGTTGTGAAGTCTCCATTAGGGATGAAGAACGCTCCAACCGTGATCCCCACTAAAATCAGAAACTTGATAAACCAAAACCTAAAACAAAACCAAGTCAATTAACACAATATGAACCTGAAAATGAAGAAACTGCATTAAACTTCAAACCTATACTCAACCTGTTTTCTCATCTTCTATTTAATATTCACATAAGGAGAGCTTAGGTCAGTGTTTCTGTTGCCTTCAGCTACAGATGTAACCCAGGCCTCGTTTTCGAATACTTATAACTGTTGTGCAAAATATTTTATGAATCCAACATGAAGAATCTATTATAAGTTCACTTTAAGCAGTGTTCTCCCCAGAATTTTTTTTTAGCTGGGCGGCGCGATGACGTCATCGCGCCGCCTGCTCCGGTCCGGCGGCCTCTCTGATAGGCTGCCGGCCAGCGGCAGCACACAAATCCTCTGACAGGCGGCGCCTCCCCATTCTTCAGGAGCGCGCCGCAGCCACTGAAAGACTCCGGCCCGCGGCTCCGGTAGTGTGCCGCGGGCCGGAGTCTTTCAGTGGCTGTGGCGCGCTCCTGAAGAATGGGAGGCGCCGTCTGTCAGGCTGCTCGCCGCGGAGGACTTGTGTGCCGGGCGGGGACTAAAATCTCAGTCCCAGAAGCTCAACGTACTCGACTATGTTGAGCCTTACATTGGCGGAGGGACTCGGCGCCGCAAAGACAGATCCTCCGCCGAGCAGTTAAGTCTATCTGCTATGTCGGGACCCCCATATACGCTTAGCCGAGGGGTCCCCACGTACATGGAAACAAGCCCTAAATGTATTGCCGGTTTCAATTATTAATAATAAAAAAGGAAACACCTTATTTACTTAAGTTGTGCACCATAAGACATCTAAGCCAGGTAAAAATAAACAGGAACTGCCACTCTGTTGGTTGGAGCTCCATGCTCCAACCAGCCGAGCAAGCGTTAAAGGAAGCAGGGAATAGTCCCATTCTGCAGATTATACAGGTTAGCATGCCGGGACAATCCGCCTGCGCAGAATGTATGCAAGTTGGCTGAAGCGGTCTGCATACACTGGCTCATGGGCTACAGGGGCTGATTATGCTTACTCGCAGAAATCTGCGGACAGAGAGGCTCATATACCATGACCACTCACATACAGAGATCTGCAGTCGGAAATCAGTCCATCCACAAAGTTAGTGTATGTGAGCAGGCAGCGTTAGCCAGCTGACATACACTCCCTGAACAAGGAAAGATCTGCCCACTGGCAGTGGGCTGAAACTGCGAGCTCACATACAGAGATCTGCAGAAGTCTATGTGAGCATAGAATGTAGTGCGTCCTATAGTGAGAAAAATATGGTAAACACTTTCGCCAATTCTTTTTTTTTTTTTTAACCCAACAAATGCGGTGTGTGTAAACTATAACATTTGTTTTCTATGAGAAAATGCAGTACTGTTACCGCACACATTAAAAAAAAAAATTGCACATTTGCAAGAATGCGATGCAGCATGTATAGTGTGAAAGAGAAACAGGCAGAACAATCCCTAATTCAAAGCCAAGAATGTGAATTTAAACACCTCATTTCACCAGTGCTTTTAAGAATTCAAACTCACCCATTCTGTATATATGATCTCGGGTCCCGACTACTCCGTACACATATCATTATTATGACAAACAGAAAGAAAAATGCAGCCATGGCAAAACACATGCGGTAGACAGCTTGATGACCAACGAGGATATCACAATTTACAGTGCCTGTAATGGTACTTGATGAGGAACAAAACCAAGGCAACTAAGGGTGGAAGACAAAAAAAAGAAAAGACACAGAACATGAGCTCCACACATACAAGGTCCCCAGCATTATCTCACATCCATCACCCTAGACATCCAATTTATTTTATTAAGTCAATATCACTCGTTTGATGTCCAAGGCTTATTTATATGGGCTATGAAAGTTGACACGGTTTTCCAGCATGCTCTGGATCATGTGCAAATGAAGAGCTAAAGAATACTGGTTATTTGGTGCAAATTAAGTTGACGTACACAGCTATACACCAACTATGCAACATTTCTGCCATTTGATTAATAGAAAAGCTGATTTACATACAATCAACATCTTGGCATACTAAAGCTAGGCACACACGGGCAGATTCCCTTGCAATCGACCACCGATCAATCACAGCATGGTGACGTCACCACGCTGTGATTGATGTGGGATCAATTGAACGGAAATCAATGTGAACCACAAGGGCACATCGATTCCCGTTCAATGGGGACCCATTCTCCCCAGCTTGCAGCACGTGTGAATCACAACATGCTGCAAGCTGGGGAGAAGCACTCACTCACACAGCTTCAGAGTGAGGAGTGATGGCTCCGCCCCTTCACACTGACAGCCGACGGCTGTGAAAGAAGGAGGCTGGAGCAACAGCTGTTCCAATACTTTGTATGAAGACTCATGTCTCCATGCAAAGTAATGGAGATTGAACAGGGTTTTCTAACATGTTGGAACCCTGTTCAATCGAGTTTCTTCAAAAGGCACACACAGGTAGCTTTGTAAACAGATTAGAGTACAATCAATCACAGTAAGCGTGCAAGTTGATTGTACTCTAATCTTTTTACAGATCTACCCGTGTTTGCCTAGCTTTAAGAAAATTAACCTCCAGGAAGCAGCTTGTTGCACCATGAAAAATGGTGTGAAAAGCTTGTGATGCCCAAAAGGTTAATAAACACGATCGTACATTTCAAGCTAAATTCTGAACTTGAATCTTAAATTTTACTTAGCGCTAAATTATCAGACTTTTACAATGGTTTTTGTTCGGTCTATCCTCATTTTCCAAATATAGTTGTTAATAAAATTAACATTAATACTAGCATAAATTAAATGCACATACCTTCTTCAGCCCATCTTCCACCCCAGGTATGATCATGATACAAGCTACCAATGTTCCAAGAAGCAGGAAGATGGAAAAAGTCAGCCGTGTAATTGTTGAATTTTTTGTAGATGGGCAACATCCACAAAGGAGGCATGGTGCTGTGCCACACAGACAGGAAGCCTGTATAATTGTAAAAAAGGAGATAAGACATCTAAAAGTATACCCAATAACTGGCAATTGCCAATGATCCACTTCTGTTTAACAAACATCAGAACTACGAGACATCCCAATGTTTCTAATTTAATGTTAGATGTACTAAGGCTGGAATGCAACCCAGATTACCTCCTATTCCTGCTGTGCAGCGTTTTCTCACTAGACAAATTAAGTTCCAAGCCAGCATTACCTAATGTACACAATGGCTCCACGCTTGTGTTCACTTGCAATGTCTCACGTTACCATACTCACCCTGCAGCATACACTAGTATGGGAGATGCAAGCTCAGCGCTATGTGGCAACATACTGGTTTTCATCAGTAATGGATGTGGTAGTGTTACCGCTAGGGCATCTATTACCAGCCATAAACTGCATGGGAGCCTTGCAGGTGTCAAATGCCCCTCACAAGGAAGGTCCAAGGCCCACTGCACCACAATGCCTGACAATGGGTCTAAAGTTTTCATGCCAGTGGCTAACATCATGATGTTGCATTTTTGTAACATGCTTTCCTTGAACCTAATCGCAACTGGTGTGTGAAAATACATTTTAGTAGGCAACATTCCATGCAATTACCACAAACAAATGTTATTCGAATGAGGAAAAAGAAAACTTATGCAATATAACCTTTTGGGTGACAAAACACTGCTAGAACTAAAGGGTAATTTGAAATTTGAAAATAACTGGCAATAGGCAAAAAAGGAAAAGAAAAACAATCCTGGCTGGCAACGCACAAGAACAAGGTCATGCAATGAGCACTGGGGACAACTAGTGCTACAACCTGGGAGAGGGGACAATGTAATCAGCACTGAGAGCGAGGACTGCAAACTTATGCCTGGCATACACACACCGATAAGCGGCCGATTTTTCCGCTGACCGACGGGCGTGCACGCTCGCGCCGTCAGTCAGCGGCAAAAATCAGCCGCTAATCGGCGTGTACCCACATGGGGCGACAGATCCCTGTTGCCCCACTGCTCGGCTGGCCAGAGAACGGACATGTCATCGGATGTTCTCTGGCCGATGCCATTAACTTCACTAATGGCCGGCACACAAAGGGTGCCTGGCCGACTAAAGCAGCCCCAGAATGCACCAGAATGCAACGTGATGACGTCAATGATGATACAGTTCAAGACAGGTTCCTACAGGAAGAGCTGAAACCATAAAGCCAAAAAACCCTTCAACAGCAAGGGACAAAGACGAGGCAGGTTTTCTACACGGATTGGACTGTAGAGGAGTGGAATAATCTTATCTGAGGAGTCATATTTTTATCTTTGCTGGACCACCCCCAGATTACCATTGACCAGAATTTGGGCAAAGCTGCCAATTGGGCAGATGTGTCTTTATGAGTCAAGTCCCATGCAATGTTATTCTAGAAAAACATTTGCTTCCTTCTGCGAAGACTACAAACTCACTGGATTGGTATTTGCAACAGGACAATGCTCCTTGCCACACAGCCAGAAGAATTAAGGTATAAACTAAAGGTGTGTGGTGGGCTTAAGGGTGTAAGAAAATTGCTTAAGGTGGCCATATATGGTTCAATTTGCGGCCGATTTAGACGCCGTGAAATGGGCCGCAAATCTAACATGTTCATCCTAAATCGGCCTGTCAAATTACAGACATGTCGGTAATTTTTAGATTGATCTCATTACTTTGTATGGGGACCAGCATCCCCATCCAAAGTAAATGCCGGCACAAAAAGGGCGAGGGGACGATTCTCGGCAAAACCGGCCATGCTACAATGGGTAGCTGTGTGCCTCCGTCAGGGCTGGCTGCAGTGCAGAAAGCTCAAGCAAGCTGCAGATCCCTGCCGTAACGGAGTCCGTTACCCGGCCATATTGGTAGAACCCCAAAAAAGTGAGTCGTGAAGGGGACAATGCATGGCACAGAGTGATTATAATAAGACATCTCCCTGAAAGTAAGACCTAGGGCATATTTTGGCGTTTCAAAAAAAATGTAAGACAGTGCCCTATCATCAGGAAACACTGTACCTTATCAGGATGATATAGAATCGCCTACATTAGAGTTCTGTCACAACACGTGTTTTATTTCCCGAATGCTTGCCTCACTTCTGGAATGAATCACTCGCCACTGAATTAATAATTATCATTTTAACTGGGTGGAGCAAGCAATGCTGAAAATGTATTAAGTACTCTAATAATAATATTCTTTATCATGTAGAGTTGCAACACAAGGACTAACACCTAATTTTTTTTAAATAAAGAACTAGTGTCACGTACATCGTTTTAGGTATAGGTCTACACTAAATATGGGGCTGGCATTATATATTATCGGCGTGACGTGTCCATGGTCTGCCTGCTATTTGGCCACTGAGTGTTTAGGGCCCATGTTGGCATTACCAAGTCATATTTATCTAAAACTATTAAACTGCACCTGTAAGCGTGTATTGTGGACTCTGCAATGGACATACTACACCCGGTGGGGCATTGAGTGTCACATTAAGCACATCTTGCCCAAATGTGAGTGATGAAGCACCAGTATAGACTGGCACATCATTTGCCAAAGGGGAAAGCCAGGTAAGTCCACACTGCACAGTTTTCCCCACATTCGCTGTAGTTTAGACTAGCCCTTATGCTGGAAGACTAGAAAATCATACCAACATCAACGATGGTCAACTCTGGAGATCAACGATGGTCAAAGCTGGAGATCAGAAAAACCTTGTCTTGCCTCAGACATTACTACAACATAACATAGCGTAATCTAATAGGATATCTGCCCTGCTCTGGCTACAGACTGAGGAGTCTAGTTATACAATGTTATTCTATTATACTGAAGGAGCTTGTACTCCACACTAACTTGTAAAACAAATTTAAAATGTACAAACATACGTCGGACTCATCAGAAAGATACTGACAGGGGTTGTAAAAAACATGGCTCGAATTTTTCTTTTTTCTTTTTTTTTTTTAAATAATCGTTTTAAGTTAAGTCCCATATTCAGACACACTTTTCCCCCCTCAAAATTCAGGATAAAAATGTCTGTGCATCTTATAGAGCAAACGTAAAAAGAAATGCTGAACTCCCATGAGGCTGACATATGTTCCACTCTCTCCAGCCAAGCCAAAACACCACTAGGGTTTCGTTTTAGCAGACTGCAGGACTGAAACTATAACATGTCTATACACTAGCAGTCTCTGAACACTCTGACCAACTTATGGAGAGATGCATTTTACAAACCGGCCCCAACAACTTACCCATGAGCAGCTATGTATACACTGCCTGGCCAAAAAAAAAAAAAAGAAGAAGAAGGTCACACACTAATTTTATTGGACCAGCTTTAGCTGTGATTAGGGCACGCATTGGCATTGGGCTTGGCATTGTTTCAAGGTTTATTTCCATTGATTGTTGCATTAATTTTTCACCAAGATCTTGCATTGATGATGGTAGAGTCTGAACGATGCACAGCCTTTTCCAGCACATCCCACAGATTCTCAATGGGATTATGTTCTGGACTCTGTGGTGGACAATCCGTGTGACAATGATGTCACACATGGATTGGCCACCACATGCTCCCTGAACCACTCTTTCACAATAAGAGCCCGATGAATCCTGGCATTGTCATCTTGGAATATGCCCGTGCCATTAGGGAAGAAAATATATTCAGGAAGTCAGCTGACATTCTTGGAGCACATACTGTAGCTGAACCTAGAACTGCGACTATTTGCTTAGTTATATACACAGACAACCTTTTTTTGCCCAGGCAGTGTATATAGGAAGAGAGAAGAGTCTGTGTCACATAGTAGATTCACTGATCTGGTTTGATCTTTTAGAGTTAAGGAAGTACTCTGTTTTCCATATTAATATTCTGACACTTAATAAAACCTGCAAGTAATCCACTGGCTGTTTTTTCAGGCACCTACCGATTGAATCCTTCACTATTTACAGACTACATACTGTGTTTTAGCATTAAATGCATGGATGCCAACGTCCCAAGGATACAAAACAAGTTTATAAACCATGAACTACGTTAGTGTTCATTGATTTTCTTAGAAGCATGCATGTGTTTTTCCACTGTCTTCTTATTACACAAGAATCTGCTGTTTATTAACCTAAATTATGATTAAATATAACTTGATGGCACAGCATTTTCACTGCAACCTCTGAACCTGCATTGAAAACAGAAAACTGCTTTGTGTAATTACTACACCCAGGAAGTGTAGCTAAATGACTAATAGTACAGATTAAATTGACAGGTTTATTTCTATTTCCATCATGTCATCACTACCTGAATATCAGCATTGTTGGGTTTTTCTGTAGCTTACAGTAAACATGTAATACTCATAGGAAACTACTGCCTGGCTTAGAGCAGAACTGGATCTAATTAAAAAAATAAAAATAAGAAAAGGAAGGAAAGGCTTTAGGGTTCGTAGAGCTTGGGAAACGGGTACTAGGATGTGTCTAAGGGCTTGTTTCCATTACGTCGGGAGCCCTCCGCTAAGCGTACACGCTTAGCGGGGGTCCCCGACGTAGCAGATAGACTTACCTGCTCGGCAGACGGGTCTGTCTTCATTGCGCCGACCCGATCCGCCGGTGTCAGGCTGAACGTAGTCGAGTACGTTCAGCCTGTACACCGGCGGATGTCTAAACAGACCATCCGCCGGCAGGCTGAGTCTATGGGATACGTCGGGACCCCTGCTTAGCGTATACGCTTAGCGGAGGGCTCCCGACGTACAATGGAAACAAAGCCTAAGGCTTTGTTTCCATTGAAGCGTTCCCGTGCGGTTGCAGCCGCGCGGCTGAACGCATGCCTAAAGTTGTCGCGCGCTTCCACGCAATTTTTTTTTGTATTGCAGATGTGGATGTGGTTGGGGTGTGGATGCGTTTCAAAACGCTGCAGCTAGCGCTCAGAAACGCGCCCTAAACCGCATCCGAACTCGCACAACCGCACCAGTGGAAACTATATTGAAGTTTCCAATGGATGCGGTTGTGTGCGGGGGCGGCCGTGCAACCGCACGGGAACGCTACAATAGAAACAAGCCCTGAGAGACAGCAGAGTGGGACAAAAATTTACCTAGCAAGGAGACCATGAACAGTGTGTAGGTAGTCCATGTGTGCAAGGTACACACACACACAGACTACACAAACTCTATGGACAGGGATATGGGAACACATGGACTACACACACTGCATTCAATAATGAGTCCAAAAAACAACCGCTGCAGCTTTATGTGTCTAAAGCTTAACCAATGGACACCTCTGCACATGCCAAAGCATCCAACCACCAAGGTTGGTTCTTGACTTTGTCCAAATTTGTTTGGCCCACTGTGTATTTACGTTTGATACCCCTGATCTAACATCTTACTCCTGTTACAGTCAATTTTCTTCTATTTCTCCTTCCGCCTCTAAGACCAGAATGGAATGTTCAATATCCAGTTATCACAAAACCACTTCATGTGTCTGTTCCCCATTGGATTATCTCACCTCTGTAGTTTTAAAGACTACACAGGCAATACAATAGCATGCAAAGAGCTGAGCAGGTCCAAATACACAGTACATCCACATACCCTACAGACAACCCCAATATCACTATATCCTGCAGCACAGAGAGGAAGTTGTGGTATACGCAGGGCCATTACTTCCGCTATGCGGAATATGCCCCTTCACCCTTCAACCCTCCCTTTTGGAGAAGAAGTCTTCAACACCACCCCCCAGTCAAAGCAAGAACTTGCACAGGACCCCCCAAAGGCCAGAAATGCCAATGAGTACATGGGAAATAAAAGGAGGAGGACATAGGAAAGTAAAAAAATAAAGATAAGTGTAAATGGGATGATTCTGGAATAAATCAAACTGCACTTTTTTCTGCTTTATTTTTCAGATATGCGATATTCTACAACAAATAAATCAGAATTTCTAGTATCTTCTCCTTTCTGCACTTCAGTTGGAGGATATACACAGTGAGCTTACCCATATGTGATTTTACATATGCTCCTACTGCTGACCTGACTGTCCTTCTCCCATCAGAACAACTTCAAAAGAAACACCATGGAACTAGTATTTACAGAAGAAACTTAGCAATGACAGCCTGTGGGATTCCTTTTAACCTACCTATTTGTTGGCATCATGGTCCTTCCTACTACTGACCCGATATAAAATCAATCCCTCATCTCACTGGTCACAACATAGTCAATATAAATCCTTAGTGACATTTCCCACCATGTCCTGTACTACATAGGCATCAGGAATACAAGAATCTACCTATATATGTGACAATACAACAAAAGCAGTCCCCCCTGCCCAAAAGTGACTTAAGTTTGGCCCTTTCCATGCCATTTTAAGTGATCCCTCCACCCTGATTCCTCAGTGCCGTATTCTTCCTCATGGAAAAATAAGACATCCCCCAAAAATAAGACATAGGGCATCTTTTGGAGCAAAAATTCATAAAAGACACTGTCCAGGAAACACCGTACTAAGACTCAAGACACCGCCAGCGAGAGGGTAAACCAAATCCTACACAACTTTTTCTATGATGCCCAATGTCATGTGCTCATAATATAATGTGTACATCTGTTCTTAAAAAAGACACAAACCTTACAAAACTAATCATTTATTCTCTCTCAACATTTTCCCAAGCTATAAGCCTCAATCAAACAAAATAGCAGAGGATAATTAAACCCATATATTTCATTTTTTTTTTTTTATAATATTTTATTTAAGGATGCTTTTGTCCCATGAACACTTGTGTGAGTTATGTGTCGAGAATGTATGTCCAAAACAGTGATTCAGCAATGTGCAACAGTGGTAGCTACTGCTGTAGACTTTCTATAGCTAAAAGTAGCCACCCAATCACAGGAAGTGCCTGGTGCACATACTAAGGATCTTTTATAACAAAAAAAATATTTGTAATTTTTACTCTATGATTTAAAATATTTATACGCGTAAAACAAACTCCATATATCTTCTTTTTCCCTGTGGGGTTAAACAATGATGTACTATGATGTCATCTAAAACACACACACCGATCACACCTAAAACAAAGCAACATACATGTATGTGCTTCACACAATAAAGCAAAAACAGCACAACTTTTAAAATATGAAAAAAAAAAAAAAAACACAAAACAAATATAATTCCTATAAAAAAAAAAAAAAAAAAAAAAAAAAAAAAAAAAAAAAAAAAAAAAAAAAAAAAAAACACAAAAGATCACACCTGGGAATATATACACTGAGATCAATGCCGATTCCTTTTATAGGGAATATATGTAAATATATATATTCCCTATAAAATGCAAAGCAGTGAGCATTGATCTCAGTATATAAGTAAGTAAACAGAGAGATGTACACATACAGAACCAGCACAGACCTGCTGAAGATGTCACATCTCACAAGGAGAGAGAAGAAAGTTCAGGATGGAGATTAGAAAGAAGTCACACAAGGCAGTATAAAGCCCCCCTCCCCAGTGTACACGAATTGTGGGGTGACTGAATCCCCCCGCTCCCGATACTCACACAGCTCAGCAGGGAGCACACTCCCAGGCAGGCACCCATTTTAGGAAGTAGCAGCAGCACCCGCGGCGGTGGCTCGTACACTCGGCTACACTCCGAGCTTTGTGAGGGAGAGACACGCGGCCCCGCCCACTCTTTCGGGAGGGACACGAGGCTCCGCCCACTCCTCTAGCCTCACCTTACACTTGTGCCCTGCTTCCGGCTACCAGCTGGTCAGCCTACTGCTGACTTCATGTCTGCTCCTGTGCCCCTTTCTTTCACTCCTTTGTAGCAAGCCAAATGAAGAAAGGAGGCTGGGGTTCTCCCAAACTAACTGTAAACGGGTTGGCTCTCTTTTCCTTCTCAAGTTAATTTTTTGGGTCTAATATATAGACAAAAATATCAATATGAACATTGCAACAGTTAGGGTATGTTTCCACTGCGCTATTGGCTCCGTCGGGTCCTCCTCCAATTCCTTGGTTGGGATGCTGACCCGATACACTTTACCTGTCTACAGCACCGGCTGTTCCCACAGTAATCGGCAGAACACCATGGGAACAGCCGCTGCTTTAGGCAGGTAAAGTGGGCACGATCCGTTCCCCGATCTGATGCCGTGCGCGCTTACGGCTTGTGCAACTGACGAGGATTGTCATGTCCGATCGCACATAGTTCCGACAGGATGGTAAATTTTAGCCTGATCCCATTCGTTCGGCTGGGGACGGCACATTAACCGCCCTAGCGGTCAGGACGGCAGCATCTCATCCAGCGCTGCTAGTGCTACTATAGCTGATTGACTATATACGCGATGCTGCCGTCCAGTACACATCGGGGCACCGGGAGCGCATACTCACAGTTCTGCGCTGTCCCTGTGTCCCCGATGTGACATGCTGCCAGCATGCCTCTTTCTCTCCCCCCCCCCCCCCCCCCCTCCGAGTGACGTGATGATGTCACATCGGGGAGGCGGCGGGAGATTTGAAAGTGCATCTATGTACTAAATCTAGCCCAAATAAAGTCTAGAGACTATTATTTATTCGACATAATTGAGTGTTTCAAACATTATTATATTCAGGATATCTATTAGACCCTTGTACGGACATATTTTGGGAAGTTACATGCCTACAACCTAAAGAAAAATGTACCATTGAAGTCTATGGTGCACTTTTGGTACAAAAATCTGGACCTCAGCAGTGCGCTAGGGAGGTTAAGAGTGCAGTCCGATTCTCGGCGCTAGCGGGCGGGTGTGATGACACGTCTCAACTATAAGTTAAGGATGCACTGTGTTAATGGATCCAATTAAACGCAACCCATGCATCAGGGATGCTTTTGTGACGTGTCCAATTTTTTGTGTTGTTTTTTTTACCATGAACAGATGAATCAAAGCATCGAAAAACGCACACCATTGCATTTCAACTGACTCAATTAACTTGTGTTGGCTTACACTGCATAAATGTCAACGCTGTTCTTTGCGTCAGATCACACCAATGGATGTGTGGACACATCCACTGACTTTCAATGGATGCGTCAACATCCCTGCGTTTTACTATACAGGGTTTTAATGCATAGTGGAGTCAAAGCCTTAGGCCAGGTTTCCACAGCATTATGGGCAGCGCCAATACCCCCTGCATTAATTGCATACCTTAACGGTCCGCTTGAAAACTGGGTTGTCGGACATGCCGGATGTTCGTTGCTTTGCATGGAGACCGCGGGTCTCCATGCAAAGCATCGGCTGAGCTGGAGAGATAGCAGAGCGGTCTCACCAGCTCCGCTGATATCTGACAGCAGCATGATGACGTCATCATGCTGCTGCAGGGAACATCATACAGCTCCAATATCGAGCCTTCTGTCTGTAATGCGTGGATAAATCTGATATCATTTATTATAGAGATCCACAAGCTCAAAGAGGTTTTTTTGTTTAAGGGAAATTTGTAACAGGACTGCCACCTTGTTTAGAAAAGATTTTCTGCCTCTGTTAAAGGTTCGTCATTTCTTTTTTTTTCGCCCAAGAAGGAAAAGCCAACTTCAGCACCTCCTCTCCTCTGGTTCTTGAAAGGGAACTTATTTTATGGGTTTTTGATTTAACTTCAGCATTTATATATACAAGAAATAATAAATACAATATAACAATAGATTGCTATATTGTATTAATTAGTGGCACTGAAGTTACCACTGGTTTGAGTTAAGGTCAACTTGAGTTAAGGCCCCCATACACCTTACAATCTTTAATACAATTTCTGTACAATCAGTATTTGTTCTACCAAAACCATGTAATATGAGGACCTTTCTAACCCTTCCAAACCTTATGTATTCTATCAGGGAGGCCACTATACTATACAGTTGTTGATGTATATAGGTGTACGGGGGGCTTTACAAACAAAATTTTAGTTTTAACTTATAACCATTGTTTACTGCCAATGTGGCTGTAAACAAAGTCCTGAGATGTCAGAAAGGCCTTTGGAAGATTCACTCTGAGCCCAGATACGCATGTTTAAGGGGATCATTTCGAACAGTGCATCAAAAGCCCCAAAACATCTAGAAAAAAAAAGAGAGAAGGCAAAGACAGCAATCACAATTGAAAAGAAGAAGGAAATTGTGAAGAAATATGAGAGCACAGCATGTCATCATTGACCATCTTGGCAATCTACAGACTAAACAATCATCATCTTCCATATTCTCTTCCTGAAAGCCAAACATGTCACATTGAATGATGTAAAACAAGAAAACTTTTGATGTTTCTGCTTTAAAATCTCTGCACACCTCCTGCCCACTTACATTTCCAACCTGGTACACAAATACACCCCTAAAGGTCCCCTCCGCTCCCCCAGTGACCTACTTATGACATCCACACTCATAACCTCATCACATGCACGGCTTCAAGACTTCTCTAGGGCTGCTACTACTCTCTGAAACTCTCTCCCTCGCCCCATTAGACTCTCTCTGATCTTTGTCACTTTTAAAAAAGCCCTGAAAACCCACCTGTTCACTCTCTCCTACCCATCTTCTCATTCCTAACATCACAA
>CM070033.1:110965019-111007400 GCA_036250615.1 Ptychadena robeensis | reverse complement strand
CAGTTCAAGGTATTCCAAGTAAAGTCCCACCCGAGGGGATATCTCTTTTTTCCTTTTATTTTAATTTGATGTATTCACATTTGAAGTAGAACTAATAGTGTGATGTTAGAACCACTATCAAAATTGCTTATAACTGCTTTAAAAAAGATGTATATTTTCAATGTTATTACATAATTTAGAAGATGTATAGTTACATAAAAACATCAGAAAATCTTATCATATATTACAAGCTGTACATAGCACAATTGAGCCCACTGTGTGTAATGTATAACACATGATTGCTTAACATTGTAAAAGATTAAACAGCAATAAAAAATCTATTATATTTATAACAACTTTATAGTTAAAAAAAACAGAAGGTACTGCTCTTAGGTTAGATAAATACAGTATGTACATTTATACAACTCGGACTCTCCCCCACCTATAGCAATTATATATTTTTTTCACAGTATGTACATAGTTTCCCATAGGGTTCAGCAGGGGGGTGGTTGGTAAGTGATTGACCAAACTAGAAACACAATAATGCAGATGTGGTGGTAGGGTGGCTGCTGAGCATGTAAATCAGGCTTTAGTGATGGCATCAGAATTGCCCTTTATTTGACATTTTATCTTTGGGTAAATTAACATGGTCATTTCCCGGGCTGCTAAAAAACGCCTGTGTAAATGAGCCCTAAAGCCGGGCATACAAGGCTCAATGAAGAAACAGGTTAGAGCAACATCGGGCGCCGTGCAGGCTGGCTGACTCTCTCTCTGCTTCTGCCCAGCCAGTCACTGGCTGGGGAAAAACAGAGACCCCGGGGGGCCATGAGGAAACCAGGTCCCCATCGAATGGGAATTGATGTGCCCATGTGGTGCACATTGATTACCATTCGATTGACCCGTGATCAATCTCAGCGTGGTGACGTCACCGTGCTGTGATTGATCGCCAGTTGATTGCACAGGAATCTACCCATGTATGCCCAGCTTAAAGGCCCCCATGCACCGTACAATCTTACTAAACAATTTCTGTACAATCAACTTTTGTTCTACCAAAACCATGTAATATGAGGACCTTTCTAATCCTTCCAATTACTATGTATTCTATCAGGGAGGGCCTGGCACTACATAGTTCTTTGTAGATCTAATGGAAATTGTATTGAGTGATCTAAAGGTGTATGGGGGGCTTAAGTCTACTTTTATATGTACTCTTTAGTTCAGTCCTAAATGTATCTTTAGGACCATGATGCCGACATATCCATAATACATCTCATTACTTTTTTCTTAGAATTCTACACACAACACTCCATAATGACAACATGAAAAAACTTTACTTAAGGTTTAGACAAATGTATTTAAAAAAAATAATAATAATTAAAAAAAAGTGAGAAATTACATGTACATAAGTAATCACAGCCTGTGCATAATACTATAATTGTCCATGCACCTTGGGCAGCAATTACAGCCTCAAGTCTTCTTGAATAAAATGCCACAAGCTTGGCACACCTATCTTTGGCCAGTTTTGCCCATTCCTCTTTGCAGCACCTCTCAAGATCAGGTTGGATTGGAAGCGTCAGTGCACAGCCATCTGGTTCAAGTCTGGGCTCTGGCTTGCTCACTGAAGGACATTAACAGAGTTGTCCAGAAGCCACTGCTTGGCTGTGTGCTTAGGGTTATTGTTCTGCTGAAAGATAAACTGTCACCCCAGTCTGAGTTCAAGGGCGATCTGGAGTAGGTTTTCATCCAGCATGTCGCTGTACATTGCTACATCTTTCCCTTTATCCTGATTAGTTTCCCAGTTCCTGCCACTAAAAAACATCCCCACAGCATGATGCAGCCACCACTATGCTTCATTGTAGGGATTGTATTAGCCTGGTGATGAGCGGTGCCTGGTTTCCTTCAAATGTGACGCCTGGCATTCACAACAAAGAGTCTCATCAGACCAGTGAATTTTGTTTTTGAGAGTCCTTCGGGTGCCTTTTGGCAAACTCGAGCCAGACTGCCATGTGCCTTTTACTAAGGAGTGGCTTCCATCTGGACACTCTACTATACAGGCCTGATTGGTGGATTGCTGCAGAGATGGTTGTCCTTCTGGAAGGTTCTCCTCTCTCCTCTCCACAGAGGACATCTGGAGCTCTGACAGAGTAACCATCGGGTCCTTGGTCACCTCCCTGACTAAGGCCCTTCTCCCCTGATCGGTCACTTTGGATGGCCAGCTCTTGGAAGAGTCCTGGTGGGTTTGAACTTCCACACACATCATGAGAGACACACATCTCTCAGAAGTCTACAGACAATTCCTTTGACTTCATGCTTGGTTTGTGCTCTGACATGAACTGTCAAATGTGAGACCTTATATAGACAGATGTGTGCTTTCCCAAATCATGTCCAACCAACTGATCAATCTAATAAAGCTGCAGAAACATCTCGATGATGATCAGGGGAAACAGGATACACCTGAGCAATTTTGAGCATCATGGCAAAGGCTGTAAATACTTATGTAGCTTTCTGAATTATTTTACTCTTAATAAATTTGCTAAAATCTCAAGCTCTCAAACTCTTTTTTTTATCTTTTTATTGTGAATAAATAAGCAATGGTACATTACAGTAAATGCAATCATCAGTGAACATGGAAGCCGTACAATAAATCTTCACCAGTTTTCTCACATATATATACTAGCGAAATAACCCGTAATTGAAGGGGGGTCCACCAGCACCTATCCTTGGTGCAATCATAGCCTGTCTCATATAGACGGGTACCTGGAAGTGGCGAACCACTACAGCACAGGAAAAGAAAGGCATATAAAACAAACAACCCAAACCCACACCCCAAACAAGAGCAAATCGACATCTAGCAAAAAATAGCCCCCCCCCCACCCCCCAAAATCCCCATCCCCCCGAATACAATAATGGAACCAGGAAGAAAAGAAGCATACGTCCCATGAGATGTCCCAATAGCCCTGTAGGGTATGTGTCACCTGCGTATTTGTAGCTGTCTAGGGATGCCCATCCGGGACCTCCAAGGGGCCCAAGGAACCCTTCACCCTTTCTAGCATGTACCAGGTCGTGTTTCAGAAAATCTCCCATAAAGTCATGCAGGGCCGCCTGCGGTAAGTCATGTATAAGAAAGGAGCCCCACGCCTAAAAAATTTATGGACCCCCTTTTGGTGATCAAGTAGTGCACCCACCTTCTTAGTGACCAGAAGAGTTCGCAAGTATGCTCTAACCTCAGAGAGTGTGGGAGGAGAGGGGTGTATCCACTGGCGAAGTATACATCTTTTAGCTATGGCAGAAGGCACATATGTGCAAAGCGGCTCACCCCAGACGATGCCCTAGAGGAGGGGTCTTCCCGGGGCACATTGAAGAGCGCCAGCGAGGGCTCAAGGTCATACCTGCGGGTTGTTTCCTTTTGTATATAAGCCATGATCTGTCTCCAAATCGATTGGATCGCCCCACAGTGCCATAGGAGATGGTTGAGATCCGCATTAGGCAGATCACACTTTGGACACCCTTAGAGGCGGTCAGATGTACAGTTACACCTATGCGCCATATTATGGGCCAAATAGGCTCTATGGAGGATCTTAAAGAATGTTTCACGCCAAGATTCACTCACTATGATTTGCCTGACTTTCATCCAGTTCCGTTCCAGAATGCTATCCGTATCCTCTACAGACAGGTCCAGGAACAAAGCCCATGCTTTTACATGGGGCCATATCTTGTCATCAGAGGGCTGGCGTTGCCTCAGAAATAAATACAGGCTCAACAGAGATACCCGACCCACTGCGGGGAGCAAGATGGATCGCAGGGCTGGCAGTAGCATGACCGGCCTGTCCCTGAATCCGTTGGTCCACAGGAAGGCCCGGATCTGGGGGTAGCAGAGCGCATGGGCGGGAGGAAGACGATATTTGGATCTCAGTGCAGCAAAAGGCTGCAGCTGTCCATCCGAGGTAAGGAGGTCATGAAGATGGGATATACCTCGGGCTTCCCCGCTTCTAATTAGCCTGTTGCTCCGCCCCTCCGGAAAATGGGGGGTAGTAAACAGGGGCATCAATGGCGTAACCGTGTCTGGAAAGCGCAGCAGCTTCCTAGTCTCCCTCCATGTAATAACGTTGTCTCTAAGGAGGACATGCTGTTTGATCAAGGAAGGTAGGACGGAGAAAGGGGAATGGAGGATGCCCCGCAGAGACCACGGCTGCACCAATTGAGACTCGAGCTCAAGATTAGTGAAATGGGATGTATTCTCCACCCAATCCCGGACATGTCTCATCAGGCAAGCCAAATTGTAAAGGCGTAGGTCAGGGAGGTTAACTCCAGTACGCGCAAGTGGCCTTTGGAGATTTTTCAGTGCTATACGTGACCTCTTGCCGTGCCAAAGGAACCTAGAGAAGGCCGAGTACAACCATTGCGTGTCGACATGTCGCACCAACTGAGGCAGTGTCTGTAAAGGGTATAGCAAACGCGGGAAGCTGATCATTTTGAGCAGGTTGCACCTCCCCAACATGGAGAGGGGCAAATCATGCCACTTGATGAGCTCCTGTGTGACCTTCCAGAAAATGGGAGCAAAGTTGAGGGTGTAGGCTTTAGTAGCGTTTGATGAGAAGTGAAGGCCCACTATTTGGCCCACCAAATAGGCTTCAGTAGCGTTTGATGAGAAGTGAAGGCCCACTACGGTCACTATTTGCTTGGTGGGCTCAGTGGGGTGTGGACCTATAAATAACAACTCGCTTTTTACTCTGTAAATCTTAAAGCCAGTGGTGGAGTGAAAGGAATCTATAAGATCCAACAGGGGTGAAAGGTGCAAGTGAGGCCGCTTCAGGAATAAAAGAATGTCATCTGCGAATAACGCCACACGCAGCTCCTGTTTGCCTATTCGCACTCCCTTGAACCTCTCCGTATTCAGCAACACTCTGGCCAGGGGTTCCAAAGCTAAGTTAAACGAAAGGGGTGATAGGGGGCACCCCTGTCTTGTCCTCTTCTCTAGACAGAAGGGGGCAGATACCAGCCCATTCACACAGATACTGGCCTGTGGGGTGGACTACATAGTGTCTATAAATGTAAGAAATTCACCTCGAAATCCCATTTTCTGCATAACCAAACGGAGCCATTTCCAATTTACATTATCGAAGGCTTTTTCGGTATCCAGTGGCAAAACTGCCCCTGGACACCGATGCGGCCCCAACAAACGATAGTTTCCCAGCACCGCAATCAGTTTACGTGTGTTATACACTGCCGCTCGGCCCTGAATGAGCCCTACCTGCGCGGGGTCAATTAGTTTTGGCAAGAAGCTCGCCAACCATTAATGAGCGATATGGGCCGATAGGACCCCGGGTCCACAGCCTCCTTCCCAGGTTTTAGGAGCAGTTTGATGTAGGCCAACCTCCCCATGTCCGGGCAGACACAGGAATGCATAATATGCTGGAATAAGGAGGTGAGTGTGGGGGCAACTAGGGAACTGAGTATTTTATAGAATTCACTTGTAAGGCCATCTGGGCCCAGGGCTTTGTAATTAGCGGCAAATTATATAACTCTGAGGACCTCCGCCTCCCGAATAGGGCTATTCAGATAGTCCAGATCCTCAGGGGACACCTGCGGTAATGAGGTGCCTCTCAAGAGAGAGTCCTTCTCCCAAGCCGCGTCGTCCCCCTGGGAGTAAACTGCTCGATAGTAGTCAGCGAATATAGCCGCTATGTCAGGGGCCGAGGAAACCAGTGTCCCAGATGGGGACTTCAACTCCTTGATGTGGCCCGAAGGCCTGGAGGCGCCCTGACTTGTTACCCCAGCGATAAAAACGTGCATCCTTTCCCGCCCTTACTCTACGATCATGTTGTTCCAGCCAAGCGTCACAAGATTGTTTAGCAGCAAGCCACCGTTCACAATTCTGGTCGGTCATCTGGGGGCTATAGGCCAAATAGTGCTCCCTCGCGTCAGTACAGGCTGCCAAATACTTTTCTAGTAAGGATTTTTTTAGGGTAGCAGTATAAGCCAGTATGCACCCTCTAAAGATGGCTTTAGCCGTCCCCCAGAATAGGGTAGGGTCCTCTCTATGTTGAGCATTATCCGACACATACTCGTGCCACTAGCCCTGTAATAGTTGACCAAACGCTTTGTCAGTATATAGATGAGATGGGAACCTCCAAATTGAGGCTAGTTTATGGGATGGGCCTAGGCGTAAGGACACCAGGACCAGTGCATGGTCTGAGATTACTAAGGGGGATATACTAGCCTTTCGCACAGCATGCAGCATCTGACGGTGACCTGTGAGCAGCCGAGCAGTGGGTAAAATCTCGATTGAAGGGATGCAGAAATCGCCAGGAGTCCACTAAATTGCAGGAGGTGACCAATGTTTGTAGAGCCCCGTCATTGGGTGATCTGGAAGTGTCTGTATTGCCAGCCGGTCGGCGGTCCTCTGCAGGGGATAGTATGGCGTTGAAGTCCCCCCCAAGGAGTAAAGTCGATGAGGAAAAGCGTTGCGTTATCAGAGACGTCATGTCAGAGTAGAATGTCGAGGAGTTGGAATAAGGTCCATAGATAGAGAAAAGAGTGATTGGCATTGGAGTAGCCGCAACGGTTACAAAAGCCCACCTTCCTTCCTGGGCATCAAAGCCCTGATCCAGGACACAATCAACAAGGGACTTGTGGACCAGGAAAAGCACACCCACCTTGTGGCCGCCTGCCGACACCCCCACCACCTTCCCCACCCAAAAGCGCTGCATGAAGGAGAATTCTGTAGAGCGCAGGGGAGTTTCCTGAAGCAGGGCTATTCCACTATGGAGTTTCCGGAGATGACGTAGAACTTTAGTACGCTTGTTGGGTGTCCGCAGGCCTTTAACATTCCATGTGGTGACGTTCAGCGTACCCGGGCACAGCCGATTAGTCATGGGACTTTAAATGTGTGGGAATAATAAAAAAAATTCACTGCGTGTCCCAGCGAGCTCCACCCCATCTCCAGTCCAAGGGAGAGGGACTTCGAAGAGCAAAGCGGGTAGTGGCGGCAGTGACAATGCTCTGGCTTAAAAAACAACCCCAAAAAGAGAAAAAACTGTAACAACTGAACGAACATAACAAGTAAAAAACTTATCTGTGGGGAGGCTCCTCCCCCCGTCACAGAGAAACATAACAGTTCCAATTCAGGACTTCCTTTTTTCCCACTGTGGTACTCCCTCCATATGGGAGTTCATCAGTAGAAACAGGGGGTAGAAAGGGACACAAATCGCTCCGTCCTCTTGCAGACATTCACTACGAAAATCAGTAGCAACACCGCCACTCACATCAGCCTTGTCCATTCTGCAGGGGATGGAGGGGATGACGGTTTCTGACTGTGTGAGGGAGAACCCAGGCGGGCGACATAGGGCGCAGCTTCTTCAGGAGTGTGGTATGCAATGGGTTTGCCCTCAGCAGGGGAAATGCGTAAAACAGCAGGATATTGCAGCGTAAATCAGATTCTATGACGCACCAGTGCCCCACACACTTCCGCAAATGCCCTCCGCTTTTTGCTGACCTCAACCAAATAGTCTGCAAATAATAACAGGCGGTGACCCTTCGACCACATTCCTCTGTGCTCTAGCCGCCCTCATAATGGAAGTCTTGTCATTAAAGTCTAAGTAACGGACAATGACGGATCATGGGGTTGGGCGCCCCTGTTGCGCCGGTCCCAGGCGGTGGGCTCTCTCTACCCGGAAGGTACCCTTAAGGCCCAAGGAGGTCGGGAGTGTGGCTTGGCAAAAGTGTGCCAGGTCCTGCGGCTTATAGGACTCAGGCAGACCCACTATGTGCAGATTATTGCAGCGGGAGTGGTTCTCTAAGTCGTCAATCTTACCCTGGGAGGCTTGGTGTGCAGCTTGAAGACTTCCATATGCAGCTTTAAGTGTAGTTAGCTCATCCTCTGTCTGGCTGACTCTGGCTTCAAGAGCTGACAGGCGGCTGGCATGTGACACCACATCCTCCTGGATATCGTGAAGGGACTGTGTTAGGTACCCCTGCAGAGTGGCCAGCAGTTCATCTTTTAGCTACCCCGCTACCTCCCATGCCAGGCGCTTGTAATCTGAGAGGCCATTGTCTCCTCGTCGGAGGGGGAGTTATGGTCGCTGTATTCCTCCAGGCAAGCATCCTCGCGGCCATCTTGGACCGGCCGCGCTGCGGGTCCCGTTTTCACGCATTTGAGCGCTGATTCTGGCCAGATTTGGATACCTGTCCATCCCCGCGGCCGGTGAGGCAAGCCACAGGATGGGGTCGGCAGCAGCCGGTGAGCACAGCTTGCGGCGGTGAATCAGCTGAGTGCGGGACGGAGCTGTGCTGACTCCCACCTCTCACATTGGGCGCCGGAAACGGAAGTTAAGTAAACTCTTTTAACGTTGTCACTATGGGGTGTTCTGTGTAGAAATCTGAAGAAAAAAAGAAATGTCATCCATTTTGGAATAAGGCTATAACATAACAATATGTGGAAAAAAAGTGATGTGCTGTGAATACTTGTATGAAGGATATGGAACTAAAATAAAGGAAGCTTGTCACCACTTCTAGCACTCCCAGCAGTGTATGACTTAGTACAAATCAGCAGACAAATTTGCATTCAAGCAACCAATTCAAAGAATTACCAGATATAAATGGCTCCTAAGTTTCAAAATACATCTATTCGAATTCTCTGAAATAAAAAATTATCAGGACTGAGGCACAGCATGTGAACGTATTTTTCAACTGAAAAGCCACAACTCAGTTTATGTCAATCGAACAATGGCCATTTAAGGCCCCCATACACCTTACAATCTTACCATGCAATATCTGTACAATGCACTTTTCTTCTACCAAAACTATGTAGTATGAGGCGCTTTCTAAACCTTCTAATTACTATGTATTCTATCAGGGAGGCTGCTATACTACATTGTTGTTGGAAGATCTAAAAGAAATAGTAAAGAGTGATCTAAAGGTATATGGGGGTCATTAACTTGGGGCATTAATGAAGAATGGCCCATGTGCAACCAGCCTAAGTAAACTCCCCATTATAGAGATGATCTGTCAAAAACCAATACCCCATTAGACCATTAGATCACTCCATACAATTTCCATTAGATCTACCAACAACTATGTAGTATAGTGGCCTCCCTGATAGAATACATAGTGATTGGAAGGTTTAGAAAGCTCCTCATATTACATGGTTTTGGTAGAACAAAAGTTGATTGTACAGAAATTGTATGGTAGGAATGTAAAGCCCCCCATAGGCGGGCCGATTCCCGGCCATAGTTGTCGGCCGCAACTACAGGTGAAAGGTCCACTTTAAGTCCAGCCTCTAGCAAAATGGCGGTCTCACAGAGGTGAAGTGCACAGGCTTTTTGACTAATCATTTGCCTTGTGCCTGACTTTTCTGTTAAAGCTTCCAGAATTCTGTTCCTTGTTAATACAACAAAATGTAGGATGCCATAAAGACTAAAAAGAAGACTAGAAGTAGTAGCAGCACCCCCCCCCCCCCCCCCCCCCCCCCCCCTTCCCCACCACAACCTGATGAGCATCTCTTGTCACCAGAGAGCTCTCGGGGGTCTCTTGCTGGTGAGTCACAGACCTATGGACACACCAGCACTGGCCATCAAAAAAAAATTTTGATGCCACCACGCCTATCTAAAACCGCCACTTGAGAAGTAGCCACCTGTTATAAAGGGACAATAGATTTAATAATTCCAGGGATATCATCAGTAGCGATGGAAATAATACTTAAAAATACAATGCCACCACACCCATCACAACTTTCTTATATAGCTTGCTTAACTCAGGGCCATTTACATTGGTAATAACTGTCTTTTCTACAGGTAAAATGAAATAACATATCTATGGCTGAAAATGACAGTGTAAATCTAGATCTAGTGCTTTACTGTGAAAAACAGCTGAACACATTTATGATATAAAGATGTCTAAGTGTTCCTTATTATGAATCAGTATTCATAATAATACATAATCCCATTTTGTCAGCAGCTTACCTCGGAGCAAGGTACTCCTATTTGCTTCTGGATCCTCCTGCTGGCTGTCCACTTTTCAGTGCCTAGGCTGGGCCCCCAATTACGGCGAATGACAGGAACGTCCTTTGGACTAGGGTTAGTCTGTCCCTTATCTTGCCCAAGTGGATAGATGCAGCTTCAAGAGGTGTCTTCACTACAAGGGTGAGGCCATCACTACAATGTAAATCTAGCACATGAAAAGGAGATTAGAGCTCATCCTGCTTGTTGCATTAAGTCTGCATTATACCACGTGATAAAACAATATAACCATATATTATTCTTGTATGACAGTAAAAAAAATAAAAAATATATAACTTCTATAAATCACAGGACTACCAAAATTCATTACCAATCAATAAAAAAAAATCTTGGTTACAAAGGATAGCTCACCATAAACAGTGAGAAGTGGCACCAACAGAGTAAGCATCTGTCAGCATTCTGATTAACAGTAGATAATTCACTGTTAGCTTACAGAAAGTCTTCCTCATGCTGATTGGAATCTAGGTGACGGTAAATGGATTAACTGCTCTGTCAACTAGTGCAACATAAATCATTTTTATTATGAGCTAAAAATATCAGCAAAGGAGAGCATGTACAATGATGAAACAGGTGTTTGATGCCAATGACTCAAGAGGTCTTACTCAATCAAATATCCTTATAACATGTTTTTTTCTGTTAGTGCTGTACCACCACCTAATAGATGTAAATTAATTTAAGTAGTGTAATGTTAAAGAATGTGTATTTAAAAAAAAGTATTAGCACTGTACCAAGTTCTTTAAAGCAGCTAAATATGCACCAATAAATAAAACAGTGTTTGGTTATATAATGCAATAGGTATTACAGTGAGAATGTTCATGATAAATTTTAAATGGATAAATGTCTTATACAAACTTGTGTTCTAATGTAGAGACACTATGCAAAGATAGGTCAAAAGGTTCCGTTTATTTTGGAAGTTTACAGTGACAGTTTACCACGAACATTTGACTCATTTTTTTGTTGCAGTTTGTCAGATGCCACATTACCTAATGAGATGCAATTGAATTGCTGATGCTCTTTGCAGTGAATAGGAAAAGTTTCATAAATTGTATAGAAGCCTGGATCTTGGGTTTGATTTTTTTTTTAAATCTCACTTGCATGATAAGACGCACTGGACCTTTAGAGGCACACATGGTTTTTGGGGGGGGATTCCAGTTAAAAATGTTTTACAGGCTCATTCTGGGCTGTTAGGGCAGCGCAGACACACAAAGCAGAGGAGAAAAAATCCCTGATCTCTGCTGCTCCCTCCTCCAGAGTGCCAATATACATACTGATTCCAGGTACTGCTGCAATGTAATGTAGTGAAATACACTTAAAACCTGTATATAGCATTTGTAGATGTTTTGTATAGCTAGGCCATGACATTGTTTGTACATGGTGTATATACATATTTGTATCATATTTGAACAGCAGCTGCCAGGGATGAAGTCATGGCTCCTCTTCCCACTATTTTGATTACGTTTTCTGCTTGGATACTGGCCTTAACCCTCCTCTAGGCAGAGGCTATATATTTCTTTAGTTACTGTCTTCCCAGACTTTTTGACAGCAGCTTACCTTGGAGCAAGGTGTTCCCATTTGCTTCTGGGTCCCCCCTGCTGGCTGTCCACTTTGCAGTGCCTGGGCTGGGCCCCCAACCATGGCGAAGGACAGGGACATCCTTTGGACCAAGGTTAGTCTCTCCCTTATCTTGCCCAAGTGGATGGATGCAGCTTCAAGAGGTGTCTTTAGAGTAAGAGTGAGAGGCAGGATTCCTCCCCTGTCCGCATCCACTGAATTGCCATTGCTGCTTACTGAACTTTCCTCCTGATCCTGGGCAAGAGAGCCATTAGTCAACCCCTCTGTGTAACTAGCTCGTTTGTAACTTAGTCCCTATGCCTTTAACCCCATCCCTGCTTTGGGTGATGGTGAAGAACTTGTAAATACTCCTACATAGTAAGAACCTGATTGCTCTGTTGGTTGTCCCGGGCAACGCTACACAGCTGCAGCCAGTGTTTCTCCCCTGCTCTTTATGTTTTCCCTCTGAGCATTACCTGCTCTCCGCTTCTCCCTTCTCCTAAGTTTCTATATACATGTTGCTTTTATTAGCATGTATATTGGCACAATGCAAGCTGTTTCCTTTAGAGTCCAGTCTCAGTTACTAAGCTTTGAAAACAGCAGTGTATTTTTTTTAGTAGAGACTGAAAAACTTTAAATGGAGCCTATAGCACCAGTGCAGTCGTTTGTCTGGCTAAGGATATTGCGGCAAAATGGTATATGTACTGCCCAGGTCTGTCCAGATAATTAAAGACAAACAATATGTATTAAAAGCAAATAGAGTAGAGGTAGTCTGCGTTACAGACATCTGACATAAGACCAACACATACTTAAGAACAGAGCTGCAGCTGCTCTTTTATCGGACTGGGGGATGAAACTCAAACTCCTAAGGAACTCTATCACTTTCAGCATAGGGGCACTGCAAGTGGTGGGGTGATGAAAGGTGGAGGCGAGGAGTTTCTGCAGTGTAGTGTCTCTCAAGCCGATTAGGTTGATGAATGGGACAGATTCCATAGGAAACCTCTTCTACCATTCACTTTTTAAAATGCTCTGTTATGTGTTGCAGTGCGTTATTGCATAACACACTGGTGTCTGTATTTGGGGTGTGCTAGTGTTAAAAACACACTTCTATTGGAAATGCTAACACATGGGTTCCAATAACGTAAATGGTGAATACTGTAGAACACAAGCACTATGCATAGCCCATAAAGCAAGCACTGACAGAACACAATGCAGCAAATGTGAATAAACACTCACTGTACTGTGTTCCTGCCTGAGGCCTCTGTGGATTTTGGTTGAGTGTTTACCATACAAAGGTTGACTTTTGTGTTTGATAATTTTTTTAACCTAAAATACCATATTCTTCGCACTATAAGATGCAACAGAATGTTCCAGAGAAGAAGGCAAAGCTGGACCATGCACTATTTGCTCTATATTCTTCCAGCCAAGCCAGTGCAAGAGCTTAGTTCCAGCAGAATTTGCGGGCTGAAGCTTTAGCTTGTGCTCATGCACCAGCAGTACCTATTCTCTGAACCCACTAAACAACTTATGTAGAGACACATTTTACAATCTGGCACTAATAACTTACCAATAAGCACCTATTTACAAATATTAGTAGGGATTGTAGTGCTGTGTAGTGCGTTTTGGTGAACTACTACGACCAGGTTCTTTGGATGCTCAATGTATCCCTGCCTTCTAGGCTGACATTGAATAAATGGATTGCACACAAGGAATAAACAGAAGTTCCCCGCAGCTGGTAGGGGAATGAATATTTACAAATTTACTAGCAGAGGAGTATGTGCATCTTCAACACCAAACCCAATGGCAGGCATGGGGAACACGATTTAAGGGGCTATGTTGCTACCACATCTACCAGATGCACAGGGTATTTGGCTGATGGCTCTCTTACCCAGGCTATCAGGGGATAGCAGCAGTTCAGTGGTCAGAAAAGCCGTACGGTCCCAAGAAAGGTGGAGAGGGAAGGAATCCAGCATCTTGCCTCTCTAGACACCTGTTGGATCTGTCCAGGCAGGATGAGGAAAGGATTGCCCTGGTTCAAAGGGGATCCCTTTCATTCGCCACAGATGGGGGTCATAGTTCCCAGGCACTGGCAAAGTGGAAAGCCGGCGGGCGAACCCAGTAGAAGGCGGGAGCACATCGCTCCTATATAAGCACACACTGGCTGGCAGACGCTCCACACTGAACAGGGAGGAATACAACAACAGGGAATTTATCACCTCTGCTTGGGGGAGGGGGTTAAGAGTCTCCAGGCAGAATAGCAATGATACACTTAGAAAAAAGCTAGCTAGCTGCTGTACAGAAATAGAATAGCTGTACACACCTATATTACACCATGTCATGGCCTGACTAGGAATACACACCATATAACATTAGCTATATACAGTAGTGTAAAAACATTTCTCTACAGGATAAGTCACACAATTGTTTTCATTACAATGCAGAATGTAAATACAAAACTCATAATATCTATATAACATCAATTCACACAGCTTATTGGACAGTGTGTTCAAAGAATGGGTACTGCAATAATACAGCTAAAATCTTTGGCAGTGGCCTTTTGGCTTGGCTGGGGAACTGTAACAAATTCCAGCCTCCATAGTTATTACTCCTAGGTTATTTTTTACATATTCAGACCATAAGACGCACATGCATTTTCCCATTGATTTCAATGGGGAAAAAGTGTGTCTTACAGTTAGAAAAATATGTTACAGTGTGTGACTATTCTGGAGACTAAGTGGAAAGGCTGGGCTGAACTAACCAAGTTTTCATTTTGTGGATATACATTACCATGGGAAACCTTTTTTTGGTAGGACTATTTGAAATGCTCTATGGTATTGGTTCCTACACTAAAGGTTTGTTTCATTAGTCAGGATAAAAAGTACAGTTGTATATTATATTACACTTTTAATGTTATTTATTACATTCCAACATTTATAAAATTTTACCCATACATCTAATCAATATTTCTTAAATCACATCTGAGTACTATGAACATACAAGTTTTTTTACCATTCTACTTAACTTCATAAATTTGTACAATCTGAATTTGTACCATCTGCTGTAGTGTGTTGTGCAGATCTATTAAGTGGTGTAATGATCGCGCAGATAAACATAACCCATTTATTTATTTGTGAATGATCTGTGTTCTTCCCTCGGGAATTGGTACCATCCTGCAGCCATCCCTCTGCCGGAGGAGATCACCATGGCAACCAATGGACCAGTCATGAATTCTCCAGTATCTCCAGAAAATTTAATTGGATTTAATTCACTTTAATCTATATACAGTAAAAGGATGTGCAGAAAGTGTGAAAAAGAGTGATCTCTAATTTCACAATAGTGAAGTCATCTCCCATAGGATTTCTGCCATAGGTAACTCCTTTGTATCATATCATTATTGTTCTGCAGTCTTATTCTTGCATTCTCTTTATTAACACTTCTAAGACAGATTATATCAACTGTACTAGTGTAGATCACCGATCACCAATCCACGTTAGAGATCTGACTGTTAGAGACATTGAGAAGTACCAAGTCCTAGAGCTGATAATAATTGGTATAAAATAAGGTTATAGGGGAATTCGACCTTTTTATTCACTTCAGATTACAATGCTGCCTTCCATTTTCCATAATATAAGTTAAATGAGCCAAGCACTGTAGGGATATTTTTCCACATCCTCAGCTTTCCTGCAAAATAACTGGCCTCTGCTTAGTAGCGCTAAATACTTTTTTTACAACAGCTTTACGCTTTCAGCGTAAACCTCTTTACACACCCTAGACCTAGACCAGTGATGGTGAACCTTTTAGAGAAGGAGTGCCCAAACTGAACCCCAAACTCTACTTATTTATCTCAAAGTGCCGGCATGGCAATTTAACCTGAATTACAAACACAGACATCATATAAACAAGCAAAACAGGAAAAACACACTCTCCTTTCTTATAATAGGGGAGGGTATGAGACACTGTGTGCAATCAGAAGAGAGGGGAAGAAAACTGACAACATTGAGAGCCAATAGGCTGAAGTTCTTTCCTCTGTGCTGGCTGACAGCTCGTCTGCCCACAGAGAGGGCTCCGAGTGCCATAGGTTCGCCATAACTGCTCTAAACAAAAAATGCCTGAACCCCTTCTTCTACAGGGGAGAGAGAAGTATAATGTGTGTGTGAGTGAGTAGAAGACAGAAAGACAAGAGAAGGCAGAAGGAATTGTAGCAGAGCAGTTAGAAGTTGTAGTTAAAAGGCAGCAGAGCATGCTGGGTAGTGTAATTCATCAGCAACTGACAGAAGGGAATGGATGAAGTTTTTTAGCACAGCAAGATGGGACTTTGCCATTTATGTTCTAGCAGAAGTATGGCATGGGATACTAACAGAAGACTATACACATGCTGGACTCTGTAGAGTGTGTGTGCTTACATGATTCGTGTGTGTGTGTCATACAGGTTAAACTGTCATGCCAACGCTTTGAGATAAATAAGTGGGTTCTGGGTTTCAATTTGATCTCTAAAAGGTTCGCCATCACTGTCCTAGACCGTCTGATGACTTCTGCTCCTGAATCTTCTCCTGCTCCTTGACAGTCCTAGAGGGGCTATTGATGTCACCCCCTTGCAATTCAAAATCTATGGCACTGCAGGGTGAAGAATGCATAAAGTAAATCTTCTTAATAATGTCAACAATTGACCTTTGGTGATCCCCAGAGATGGTTGAATTTTTTTGATCATCACCGAAATTCCTTGAGATGAATAGAAGGGTCATGGGAACATTGCAAAAAAGGAAGGATTGCCCTAGCCGTTTTTGAATAAATTACATGTGCTAGAGCAATACTTTTTTTTGTAGTGCTTTCAAAACTCTTCATCTTTAGCCATTTTGGTGACGATACCATGTTCAGGGGCTTTGCAATTCACTCATAAAGTCAGCTAGTCGAAAAAAATTAGACCCTCTTTTGTTCTGATGTAGTTCAGGGATGTTCATCAACAACCGCATTGGACATTGAAAAATGAATGCGATGATTTGATGGTCACTTTGATGAACCCTATGTATTGCAAATGATGTCCACTGCCAGCCTGGTTTTGGGTTGAATGGCACCCTGTAGCATTCATCTACACTCTCTGGCATACAGTGACCACAGGACAGACCGCACATTCACTAGCTGGTACAGCATGGGCAGCATCCTTCAGTCAGAGCTACCATATGAGCAGGCGAGGATGGTACCGCCCAGCTGGCACACCTACATCACCTGTCCATTCCGATACACCCCCCTCGTCACCCCTGGCTCAGTCTATTGACAGAAATTTGGTACATCCCGTCACTGCACAATCCACGAATAGACAGCGAGGCTGGTTTAGTAAAGGACAAACTGGATGCTACCAATCTGCAGGAGAGACAGAGGGGAGGAGAAGTCATCCGACCATACCACCCTCTAGGGATCGTACCCAGCGCTGTGCCCGACAATGGTGACATGTTCCATACATTGACAGAGACATTGGCAGTGTCGTGATCTGGAAAAGTTTGCCCTGGTCAGGTAGGTTTGTGGCCCGTCCCCCCCTCTCGTTTAGTTTTGGTAGGTTCCATTTTTGCTGCCCAAAGGAGAGATGCAGGGTCGAAGGATGCTCTATTGTCAGTAAGTGGCAGGGTGTGAGTCTTCCAGCTGCCTCATCTGACCACAGTAGCTGGTGGTGGGTACCCAGGTAAGGCGGGCTCTCCTGTTTGCATATTGTGTAATGTGGATTCTTTGTTATCTTTGTTACACAACATGTCTGACACAACATGTCCTTACCAAGTATATGCAGTCACACACTCCAATGATTGTGTATGTTTCTGTGCCCCCTCTATAGCTAGGTATGTCTCCTCATCTGTCAGTAACTGGTAACAAACTACATGCATGTTATGTGCCTCTCATACTCATGGCAAAGTCAGAAGTTATTGTTCTTTACAACAATCCCCTCTGATCATTCACACACATAATATATTCTACATTATCATGCTTTCTAAATATAGATGTATTATGTTATGGAAACCTATTTGTAGCAAATGTTTACACTAGCAAGTGTGTCCATTCATACATTGTGCCATTGTTTTCTGAAAAGGGAATGTTTGTAATAATGTTTCTTTGTGAAGATGATTATAGAAATAATATGGGACACGTGTGACCTGTAATATGACTGTAATGGCATGTGCCAATGACGAGTACTGGGCACTTAGGTTAATACACCTATGCAGCAAGACTGGGTACCAACAGGTTAAAGCACAAACATCAAGCACTGAGGGAGTAATATGGCAGTGCTGCATTGGGGATAAGGGGTTCATGTATAGTTACTGGGTTCTGTGCACTGAAGGATTGATGGATATGTGCAATGGACTGGAAGTTAAGTAGGTAAAGCACATGTGCTGAGTGCTGAGAGCTATACACAGAAGTCTAAACACATTTAAGCATTGGACTGATGTAAAACTATTTAGTTTTCTTGCAACTGGGTAAATGTACATGATCACCAAATGGTCAATGAGCTCTACAACCTGATCTATCACAAAGAAGTGGTAAGGAAAGGAGTTCAAGAACCTATCATGCTAGCTAGCTGTTTTTTTTAAGTCTTAGGGTCCCCATACACCTTCAGATTTCTCTGTCAGATTTCCTTTCCTTTTTGTTTTACCAAAACCATGTAATATGAGGGACTTTCTAGACCATCAAGTCTACCTGTGTTCAATCGCCGAGGACCCGGCACTACATAGTTGTTGGTAGATCTAAAGGATATCTGACAGAGAGATCTAAAGGTGTATGGCCAGCTTTAGACCAGTGGTTCTCAACCATTTTATGTCTGCGACCCTGGAAGTGACGTCGCAGAGTGTAACCTTCTGTATTTTGGAACCAAAAGTGACATTCCACGACATCACTTCCGACATGATCAGGTAAGTATGATGTCCCCTCCTTAATATTGTCCCACTTCGCTTGTACAAATGATGTCTAGGATGGGCATCCCTCCTAAGTAAGTTACTACTCTTAAATTAGTTATACCTCTATACCTATATTGCTTGCAGCAACTCTGATGCTTCCTCAGAACTTGGCAACCTATGTGAAATGGTCATTTTACCCCCAAGGGTTGAGAATCACTGTCTAAGACAAAAGTTTTCATACCAGATAACTTTATACAAGTTCACTTGATATTCCTGTTATTACTAACCTCCCTGGTGTTACATTAGAATGGCGTTTTTTGAATTTCCAACCCTGAATTTACACAGTGACATCTTCCCACATCGGAGAGAACAAGAAGAACCCAGGGATGCCGGTGCTGAACAGAGGTGAGTATCCCTTTGTTTCCTTTGTGACTGCCCCAATCGGGAGGGGGGTTTTCCCTCAACAAATTTAAACATGAGTTAACCTACTGGTAGATCACCCAACTTTTATTTAATTTTTTTGGAGAAAAAAACTCATATTTATATAGAGCCAACAAATTATGCAGCACTTTACAGAGTACATAGTCATATCACTAAAGCCCCCCCCCCCCCATACACCTTTAGATCACTCCATATAATTTAGATCTACCAACAACTATGTAGTGCTGGGTCCTCCCTGAAAGAATACACAGTGATTGGAAGGTTTAGAAAGGTCCTCATATTATATGGTTTTGGTAGAACAAAAGTTTATTGTACAGAAATTGTGTGGTAAAATTGTAAGGTGTATGGGGGCCTTAACACAGTGTAAGTTATCTGTCACAGTCTAAGGCTGGCCATACATGGGTCGATACAAGTGCAATCAATGAATCCTCAAACGCAGTATGATGACATTACCATGCAGCGTTCGAGCTTTGTCGATTGAATGGAGACTCGATCCTGCACAATTGATCCCAATAGATACTTGGTGCTCAAATCTGTTATAAAGTTGAGCCATGTATACCTAGCCTTATATAACTAACCAAGGGCATTTTTCAGGGGGAAGTTTGTAGTGTGGGAGGAAACCCACAAAGAGAGCATACAATTTCCTTGCACATACTTCTGTGACCTAGAGTCGAACCTGCATGGTACTACATGGCCAGAGTGCTAACCAATGAACCACCATGCTGCCCGCTATGTAGTGCTGTGGTTTTTTATATTGTTATACTAGTAGTTAGAGCCAGATTGTCTCTGGTACTGGCATTATTACACCTTTGGTCAAAAGCTTTGACAAGATATTTCTAAAACAATATGTTACTTTGAAAAAACGACTAAAAAAAGTTTGTTCACATAATTTAGTAGGTTACGTATTGATGCTAGTTTAGATAACATTTAAAGATATAAAACAAGTTTTTTGATTGTAGAAGAAAACATTGGATTTGCCAATAATTAATAAGAAGTGTATGAGGGAATATTAGCTCACCACATGTTTTTTCTTTATAAATGGTTTGCTCACTTACTTTCCAGCGGTAGAGGTCCAGATTCAAACCTTTGTCCAGAACCTGTATGGAGCTTGTATGTTCTTCTTATGGATTCTTTGTATGGATTTCTTCTTGGGTACAACACATTTCTCACAGTTCCTAGCAGTATGTGGGCATAAGATGGAAATTGTGAAGTCATGTCAGTTTGATGGGCGCTAAGTGGTCTAAAGGCTCTGGGGTAGCAAGTTGTCCTCAAAAGCACACGTTTTGCACAAGTTTTGCTGCAGGAGAACTCATGGAAAAGCACACGATCAGGTTTATTAGCTGATTGATTTGTACTTCTCTGAGTAGCTGCTTGGAATCACGTTATCTTGACTTTTGCTTGTCTAGGCTACAACAGAACCAGACAGTATTAATTGTCATCTGGTTCTCTTGATAAGGCTATCGAAAAATTCTAAAGAACATCTTTGCACCTTTGCAATTGTAGTTACTGTTCCATGTATTTTAATTCCATGCATAAAGCATCTAATTTGATGTGGTGCCGTTTGTTTAATAAATGTGCTTTACAGCCATTAAAGGTGTATGCCTTACCATGAAACACTGGAAATGAAAGCCAGCATCTAAAGGCCCTTTGCTTTATTTTCCAGTTCTTGTCTCCTGTTTAAAGCCAGGAAAAAATTTTTTGTTTAATTACCACTCATAGATATACTGTATTTTCTGCTCTGTAAAGCAGGGAACAGACGGCTCGATATTGGAGTGGTCCAATGTTCCCTGCAGCAGCGTGATGACATCATCGCGCTGCGGTCATATATCGGAGGAGCTGGAGAGACAGATACTGTATACTGGTGTTCACTCGATAGCAGAGGCAGTTCTGAGAGCCCAGAGACTCAGGGTCCTTTCACACTATATGTGTTTTTTAAAGGCATGCATTTTTTTAAGACATGCGTTTCTGCATATATACAAAAACGCATGAATTTTTCACATTACATCTGCATTTGCATTTTTTAACAAATCAATGAAAAATGTATAAAAAATGCATACAGCAGGGTGTTTTCAAAAAGGCATGCGGAAATGAGTTGTTTTACAATGCATGCAGTTTAAATGGTAACATTGGTTGTCTATGTAAAACTGTGTGCAGTAAAAAAAAAGCATGCGGTAAAAAAAAAATGCACAGATTTTTACACGCAATGCATATAGTGTGAATGGGCCCTCACGCTCCAAGCTGTCAGCACTGCCCTTCCTCCCCCTGTTACATTCTGTTTACATTTATACCAATAGAACCATTAGCCTAAACAAGCGACAGAAACCAATGGAGGTGGCTAGCCTCTAGGAGTAAATTTTGAACGTTTAGCTAGAATTCATGCATGAGGTTTTGGATTTTTAAGGAGGGTCTGTAGTTTGGTATACAAGTGAATACCAGAATACACATACTTCATGAACTTTATTGTGAGAGCATATGTATTAATACGCTGACTCAATATTTGTATTTTAGACAATTTTTTGTTGGACATGCAATGTTAACTTATGTGTTTTTTTATATGCTCATACATTGGATTAAAAAAAGTCTGTATTTCTGTACATATGCAAACCCCTAATTGACCAGACCTGTCAAGCCTCCCGTTTTGGCCGGGAAAGTCACGTTTTTATGTGGCTTTCCCCACCAAATCCCGATTTCAAGAAATCCCAGATTTTTTCCGGGTTCTCAAAATCGTGCTGATCTAGCAGGGAGGGGGGCGTAACTCTCCTTGCTAATATCCCACCTCACACACTATCATCACAAGCGGGTGGGACAATAGCAGGGAGAGTAATGCCCTCTCCCTGCTAGATCAGCCAAAAGGCCGGCGGACGATAGAAGTGACAACAGTGACGTCATTTCCGGTACGTGGAACACAGAAGAACCTCGATCCATATACCGGAAGTGATGTCACTTCTTGTATGCCCCCCCCCCCAGGTTTTTTTGACGCCCACACTTGACAGGTATGCTAATTGACTCCTGCCTTAAAGTCCTCGAGGCTTACCACATCCATTGGTTTCTATTAGTAAAAAAAAATTGTAATATGGGATGTTAGCATAACCTGACATTAATCAACCCAAAAATATTCCACCGTTTTCTTTTTCATGCTGTTTACCTATTCACTTGGAGGAGGGGCAGCACTGAAAGGCCGGGCATGCACAGTTTGAGTTTCTGTTTGATCAACTTAGTTTAAGTTCATAATTTTTTTAATTTTAAATTGAATTGATTCTTTTTATAAGAATAGTGAATAGCCAATACTTAAATTGCACACAAAACTAAGATTGATCGAGCAAAAGTTGATGTGGGTATGGCCACCTTAACTCACAGAGAGTCACATGCCAAGCCAAACTCGCTGCCCTTCCTCCCCCTGGTTTCTGCTGTTCACATATTCACTCTACAGGAGGGGCAGTGCTGAGAGCCTGAAAGATGGGCATGCACAGTTCGATTGACAGTTTCATAGACTTTTAAAAAATTTTACATTTAAGTTGATCATTTGAAAAATTACTCAGTTTTACTTCAATCAAATCAAATCAAATCAATTGACTAAAAAATTAAGATCGAATGTGATTGGTCGGCAACCACAGAAATAAGTTCATTAAAGTATAAACTGTTTGGTTGGGAGCGGGATGGGAAAACTTAGGCCCGGGGGCCGGATCCTATACATTTAGCTTCCTTTTCCGGCCCTTTGTCACCTTGTTGAAAAGATGCTCCCCCCTGCTTTTTCTCTGCAATGAGCTCACAGAATGCCTAGAGGTATCCAAACATTGCATTGGGACTATGCAGACCGGCTCTAGAAATTATCTCTGCTTATTGCAATGGAAGAGCATTTTTGCAGTGCAGGAAATTTATCACAACGTCCCTGCCACACTTCGCCAATAACACATCACTGCCATTATAAGTGATGGCAGCTATGCATGGAATGAGCACACCTATGGCCATTGGTCCGACCCCTTTATCAAATTTAGGAAGCTAGCGTGACCTACCCCTGGTCTATAGAGTTGTTATTTTCACCTAAAAAAATGTCATGGCGAATGGGAGATTAATCATAGCTTAGTGAATTGAGTGTGTTATCATTTCCTCATGCTCACTTATATCTGAGGAAGATGTTATAATAAATAAATAAAGTGCAGACCTAAATTTGCAATGCTTTTTCATGTTGAGCTGCAGTTCTTCCTGACATAACTGACATAATCATTTGTAAGGAGGGGTCCATACTAGGCTTCATTTACACAAGTCATGCTGATAGTATCATAAGAGAAGCCTGCACAGCTCATTAGGGAATGGTGTAATAACAGATTGCAGATATGGCATGCTGCTACACTGTGGGATGAGGAGGTCTCTATGTGGCTTTCTTGGTAGACAAAGACAACGTGTCACATGGAATCAATTGTCTATAGAGCTTCCATTGAGGAAAATGATTTTAATTTAATTTGTAAAGGCTGAATATAAATTCTTAGACCATTCTTTTGTGTTCATTTGTACTGTTTTTAGTTACAAATAGGTTAAAATAATTTAGGTGAAAAAGTCTGTGCTTTTTATAGAGTGAATATACAGCATGTTTGAGCAGAATATACCAGACTTGAACATGCTGTATACTGGTATTCACTTGATAGTAGAGGCAGTGCTGAGAGCCCAGAGGCTCACACTCCAAGCTGTCAGCACTGCCCCTCCTCCTCTGGCACAATCTGTTTACATTTATACCAATAGAACCATTAGCCTAAACAAGCGACAGAAACTAGCCTCCTTTTTATTCTACAATTTCGAGGATTTTTAGTTAATTGCAAAGGCTCTGAACATGGTATCATTACCAAACTTGTTGGAGATGTAGAGAAGGGTTGGGGGTACACTACAAAAAAAGTATTGCTCTAACACAAATAGTTTTCAAATAAAAATTTCGACTTTGATTATGAACTTAATTTATGCAAAAACTACATGTGCTAGAGAAAAAAATTTCAAATGTACCCACAACCCTTTTCTACATCTCCAGCAATTTTGATGATGATATCATTTTCAGAGGCTTTGCAACCAGCTCACAGTCATCTCTAGTTAATCATGAACGTTCAGCCAGAATTTATGTATGGTCAAATTTTTTGGTGTTAATTGGTGATTACCATGGTATCATGAGCAAAACTTCTGGAGTTGTAGAGAGGGGTTTTAGAGAAGGTGGTTTCTGAATAGAGCATTATGGACCTTCTGACGGGATGGCTGTGGTAGTGCATTGTATTTATTGCCACATGATCAGAGCTCAAACAAGCCACTAATGGGAGCCTGCACTGGGATAGGGGGGAGGTTTATATAGATGGTCAGTGGTTGTGTCTGGTCGTGCATGACCTGTCTCTGTTCATCCTTCATTGTTTATGTCAGGGGGGCTCCGCTAACATAAACAATGCACTACATATGGGAGATATGCCCATGGGCAGATCTTCCATCTGACACACCCCCCCCCCCCAAGTTAATCATGGGAAAACAAAGGCACCTTCGAACAAAATGACGCAAGCATCATTCAACTAGGGGGGGAAAATGCATCTTATGATGCGAAAAATACAGTACTTAATAGTTACAAAGGCATTATATGTTTCGGTCCCCAAAATTCTACAGTAACTATAAATGCATAGTTATTTCTATTAAATAAGAAAATTGTCCTAATTGTTGGGTACAATCATTTGTTTGGAACTACAATACACATTTTCAGATGATACGTCAGTATTCCTGGTTGCATTGAGGGTTAAAACTGAAATGTGATGATATACTGCATTATTTAATCCCATGCAAGCCTGGGCATTCCTTTATCACATCACTAGGGCACTGCAAGATATTGGTATCAAGCTGCTTGGCACAAAAATCTCCAAGTTTCCATAGTGACAGACTAACCTCTAATTACCAGCAACCTCAAGATTTAAGTGGTTTCTCCCATGTGTTTCTTTTTGGACTGATCATCTCCATCTGTCAGTCACACTAATAATGCATGAAGCTGTGGATCATATATATGAATACAGGGACTGTTGATGTTCATCCCTATGGCGATTTTCATTGTCACGCAAAGACGTGTTCAGTTACATGTCTTGGATCACTTAACCATGATGGCATCTGTATGTGCTGGTTGTCTTACTCATCAAGTAGCCACATTGTAAGCGTTTTACTCTGAAAGTTTTATTTATTTTCATGTCTAGTTTACCCTCTATTGCCACAAGTAATTATACACTGAAATGAGACACACTGTAATATAATGAAGAGACATAAGGGAATACCTATATTCTGTACAATATTATTTTACACCTAACTGAGATAAGGGAGCTTATTAATTATAACAAAAAAGGGTACTGTTAAATCTATAGAATGCATGTTCATTTATTATTTAGATAGCTACCTAACGTTGCGCTGAACAACACACCTAAACCTTTTCCAAGGATTGCTTCAGGGCTCATCACTTAAAGTTGAATTTTAATCTTTTGTTACAATTCCTTTTTCTGGTTTCTCCTTTTCTCTCTTATAACTTATAAACAAGGAAACCTGTGTACCTTTTACACTGGGCCAGTGTTTGAGTTTACGGTAACGCACAATGCCACAGGTTCTGAATAACACCCTGCAGCATGTATTTTTGTGGATGCAGCGCAAGTGTCTACCATGTGTGGGAGATACAAGCGCAATACGTTAATGTGGGTCTTTTTGGTAACGGGTGCGGCAGCGTTAATGCTTTCGCGCTCATTACCGGTCAAAAAATGCACCACAGTGCTGTTGGTGTGAAATGGCCCAAGCTGAATGACTTTGCAGACTGGTTTTAATGATCCTGGATTTTATTTAACTCGAAAGTATAAGATTGAAGAATACAGTTTCAGTATTAAATGTAACAAGATTTGCTATTATTTTTCAATGTACTATGATCCTACATAAACCTTTCTTTTTGCCTTCATTTATGCATTTACTATATAGGAACATTTGCCTTCTGCACAGAGCAGCACAACTAAATCCACAGAATAATAATTTAATGCAATCTTTTGGATTAAACTTTCAGTGGTGTGTACTTTAGAGCGTGCCTTAACTATCAGGGTCACAAAAGCTACCCTACATATACCTGTGTTTCAAAGATGATGCCTTCTATCTATATGTAAGGCCTGGTTCACACACAGACAATCCATTTAAAAAGTTTACACATGCTAACAAATGAACATTATATCTAATGAACCTGTTCACATATGTTAACATGCATTACCCAACACATACCCTGTTTCCCCCAAAATAAGGCACCCTTAAATTTTTGCCTCACACTGAAATATAAGGTATCCCCATGAAAATAAGGCCCCCCCCCCAAAGATACGGTACTGTAACTCTGGACAGGGGGGACCAGAGGGGGCAATCAAAATGACACAGGAGGATCAGAAGTGGTTACTTATATGGTAATCTCCCTCTCTGAATCTCCTGTGCCATTTTGATTCCCCCCTTTGATACCCACGTGTCATTTTAAGTGATCCCCCCACCCTGATACCCCAGTGCCGTATTCTTCTTCATGGAAAAATAAGACATCCCCTAGAAATAAGACATTGGGCATCTTTGGGAGCAACAATTAATATAAGACTGTCTTATTTTTTGGGGAGACATGGTAGATGTAAACAAGGCTTTAAGCCCCCCATTCGATTCCCTGTGTTGGGGATTGTTAGTTTGGGGAATCGAACATGTCAACCCTTTCTTCAATGTCAGTTGAACAGGGAATAGACATCTCCCTTCAAAAACCCACGGCACACCAGGCAACATCTAGTTTGGGATTGTTGCCCCAACAGGTAGTGATAGAAACATAACAGAGGGCCTAATTCTTCCAACTTAATCCCAGATAACATTCTACTTAATGTACCGTAAATACCAACATCTGTCTGGAACTTTATGTCAGCCTATAAAATCTGCTATATATGGGACATTTCTGAATCCCAGAGATTGTGGCTCACTGTGAATACATCCGACATTGATGCTTGGTGTCATCTATTCTGTATAAAGTCACATTAATGATCAGTTTACTATTTCGTGGATGTTCCACACTTGTAAAAATGCATTTAATGGACATTCATCTGAAGAAAGCATTTCTGCAAATGTATAAGCAACATGTAGATTATAGAGTTTGGCTAAGGTACTTAGTCTACATGCTTTCACAATGTATAATTATTTGGTATGGGATTTTGAAATGTAACTGATTCTGTATTGTTAATACAGTATATGGTAATAGAGTTGTAGCCATTGAAAAGTTCAGAAAGTTTGGGGTAGAAGATATCCCCTTTTCGGCTCAATTAAATTTTGGGGGTGCCTTCTACATGGAACTGTATAGAGCCTGGATAAGGGAAGAACGGAATTTTGCATAGGTAAAAAGTGAAGTTAGCTAATTATAATAATTTAAATCATATTCCCCAAATACATTACTTCCAGGATATGTTTCTTGCTTTGGGTGTATAATATACATTATAACCAGCAGATGGCAATATTGTAAAAGAAGAAAACCTGGAACTAGTGACAAGGGATTGTGTCTCCCTACTATCATAAAGGCTGACATTTGTTTTCTCACTGGAAGATATTCTTTACCCAGGGGTGCACATAATTTTTTTAGTGAGCTCCTCAGATGAGTTCCAGGAAATGGTGTTTGGTACTCACGTCTTATGTAGGGTGGTCTTCCTCACTATCCTCTGCGCAGCCTCCTGCATGGTAAATTCTGCTGCAGAACCTCCCTGTTCTTGATTGATCCTCTGATCAGCTGTCTCCATCGACAGGTCACCAGCTGGGTTTGGGTCACATGTAACTCTCACAGTACAACACCGTTTGAACCCCCAAATCTCATACCTCAGTAGTACAACCCTGAAATCTTCTGGCTTAGTAACTAACCCCTGAGACTACCTGCAGTCCAAATGTCATCCTCTCAAATGTCATATTCCAGCTGTCACTCAGTGCTTTTCTCTTGTCAGATTTTACCCTTACCCTAGGACTTTCTCAGACCTCTAACACCCTTAGACATCAGATCTTTTTTTTTTGATTATTCATTTTCATTACTAAATTTCACACCCCTAACTGCAACCTTTTATAGTTATTTATGTTTCCCTGCAGTTATCCAAATGACATAAATTATATACATTTAACATTCATTCATACAAGTTGTTAGGTACGCATAGCTAGTTTTTTGGCCACTTTTGCATACCAGAGTACCACTTATATGCACCCCTGTTTATACCCATAAAAAAGTGTCCCCATCTACTAAAAGGTCAAGAGAAACCCACTGCCTCTAATAAGCTTGCCTGGTGGAAAAGTTGTACTACTTTAAAAGTTCATTACTAGCAAGTCTGTAGTGCATAGTTATTTGTATTGCCAGTACCTGAATGAATGTATTACTGGTCTTTCCAGCTTCATCACACAATAAAATGTCACAGACGTGTCCTTTCATTGTTTTATAGCTCTCTGTGGCTCAGGTGGCTTACCAGATACATTTCCAGCCCGAAGTCATACTGAACACACAATGAAAACAGTTATACATTTAGATCCTTATTTATCATCCAGTTATAGTGTTCGTCACATTGGTTGTGAAGGTGCTCAGCCGAATATCTGACATGTACGCAGGTCTCGGGCACTGTCTCTGATCATTCAAAACTGATGTAGCACTGAGCGTCCTTCTTAACATCCTAAAGGTAGCCATACACAGTTAGATTTTTTCCGTTTGATCTCGTTAAAAAAAACAATACATACAATGAAATTTTGGTACATTTCATTTGATCGTTAAAGTTTTCTTGGTATTTTGTATCCGATCGTATTACATATCATGCACACAGCACTTTGAAATGATCGGTTTTGAATTCTTATGTGGGGGTAAAAAGAAATAGCTTTTATGCACAGACCTCCATGTGGGTAGGAAATCACATAATGCTCAGGAGGTTAAAGAGATCAATTTAAAACAATAGTTTTTTAAGTCGAGCAAACAGGAAAATCAAACCGTGGATGTCCAACTTTAGTATGGGGGAGGATGCAGCTCACTTGTCCTACCCTCTCTCCATGTGTTCAACAATCTTTCCCAACTCACAAAATAAAATAAAAAAAGCCCCCATACACCTTTGGCTCACACCATGCAATTTCCTTTAGATCTACTAACATCTATGTAGGGCCGGGTCCTCCCTGATAGAATACATAGTGATTGGAAGATTTAGAAAGGTCCTCATATTACATGGTTTTGGTAGAAGAAAGATGATTGTACAGAAATAGTATGGGGAAACTCTAAGGTGTATGGGGGGCTTTACTTATGAAGTAAGTATGTTTACTAGATTATAGTAAACTGAGACAATCTATCTTGGGCCAATATCCAGAGTCTGTTTGCCGAGATCGGCAATCGATGGATCACTGCATGAGGCACTTGCCCGACTCGTGATTGTCTTTTCCATGCCCCTCCCCAAAGAACAGAATGAGCATTGTTTGTTCAACACTTTTTCCTTTTAGAGCTGCTGAGAAGGATCAAAAACAAGCGTTCCCAGCTATTATAATTCAATGTCTCTGCACTTAACTCTTCGAACTGCTGTGAGGCTCTTATTGCTGTCTCTGCTGTGGTTATTCACCCTCTGTTTGCCTTGTTAAAGTTTTTATAGGAACAGGGTGTGTATTTGTACTTGTATTTAGGACAGCTGTTCCATTTACAATAGTAGAGGGGATTTTTTACCCACTTTGAAGATTCTGGGAAAGGAAGTGAAATGTCTCTCAGAAAAGATTTTTTTATATAAATACTTATACTTTTGTGTATTTCTCTTTAGTTTATGTATTACAATCGCTTATTTAGTTGTGAACACTAAATGAGTCCAGCATATGCTATCAAAGTTAACACATTAGTTTAGGCCATTTTATCTTCTTACAAATGCACAGATGATGTCCTGGAACATTGAGGGTCCTTTCACACTATATGCGTTGCATGTTTTTACAGTACTATGTTTTCTCAAAGAAAACCATTGACACTACATGCTTTGCGTTTCTAAAAACGCAACATTTCCACATGCCTTTTTTATAATACCCTGCTCCATGTTTTTGATGCATTTATCATTGATTTGCTCAAAAACTCAAAAAACGCAAATGCAGATTTAATGTGCAAAACGCTTGGGTTTTGGTAAATATGCAGAAATGCATGCTTTTAAAAAAAAAACATATAGCTTTTCATGTCATAAACTATGGGATCATTTACATGGGCGGATTTTACTTCCTGGTAAACAAGCAAAATTCGAATGACCGGTGGACATGACATGAGACGTCCATTGGTCGATTTTCGGGCTTTTGTCTGCCTGTCATGTCAAGTTTGGAGGCACTCATGACAGGTCGTTTTCCCTGCTTGTGCGGACTGACAGCAGCCCAGGAAACGACAGTGTAAATTTAGCCTTACTGTGAAAAACATTAATTTTTAAGCCAAGATCCTTCAGTATAAAAACCTTTGCTGCTGACATTACTTATAATTCACATAGCTTTGTAACCAGTTCTTGTTCAGATGTTCTATTTGAAACAAGTGTCATACAATAATCTTACATTGTTTTTTCTTCTTTATAATAATACAAAATTAATCATCTTTTCTAGGTGATACTTTTAACCACCCACTCATTGTCTCCTCCAAAATTCCCGGTGTACATTAACCTATTTAATTACCATTTGAGCTCATGTCTTAGTGTCACTATAACCAGTCTGCTGGTCACGTATTGGACTTACCATGTAATGTTGCAGCAATGAGAGTAATGATGGCGTGTACAGTAAACTACTGCATGACAATCAATACAATTGCTGACTGGTTTTTATCACTGCTGCACTTTGCACATTGATCTTTGTCTTATTTACTGATATATTGATATACTTTGTATTATATACTGATAACATGAGACATTTTATATAACATCAACTTTTTTGTTCTCCATTGATTCCTCAGGTAAAGATGACAGAAGTGGAGCCAGTCCTGGATTTTTCAACTTCTGCAAGGACAGGACGTAGGAATGCCCTTCCGGACATATTAGGTTCACCGGCAGGAGTAACACCTGATCTCCCACTCAAATTAGCTGAAATGTCTCTAAATACAGGCAAGCTTTTATTTTGGGTTTCAGCGCCTACATTAAATGGTTTTTTCACCCTGATAAATTATATAAAATCATGTACCTACACTAATTATGCTTGTATTGCTTTCATGTGATTCTTTTCACTTACAGCATTTGTTCTTGGAGTCTTTAGAGCCTGTATGTAGCCACCACTATACCTGTCAACCTTCCCATTTTGGCGGGAAAGTCATGTATTTCATGTGGCTTTCCTGGCCAAATCCCAATTTCAACAAATTCTGGATTTTTCACGGAATTCCTTGAATCGTGGTTATTTAGCAGAGAGAGGGCGTTACTCTCCCTGCTAATATCCCACCCCGCATATTTCAGGACAAGCAGGGTGGGACATTAGCAAGGAGAGTAATGGCCTCTCCCTGCTAAATCAGCCGAGAACTAAGCCCAATACTAGAAGGGAGTCACTTCCGAAATTTGGAACGAGAAACAGGTACCGGAAGTGAAGTTAGTTAAATTTTCTATTTAAAAAGTTGACAGGTATGTGTGTGTGTACACTGTGTGTGTACTCACTGTTTTAGGGCTGTGTGTTCAGCAAGTAGCTCACACAAGTGCTGCTCTTGGGACATGGGATGGGGAAGAAGCCCTTGTATGAACAGGAAGGTATGCTCTCTTTAACAGGGAATTTGGGGCAACTCAGCAAGGCAGATGAATTAAAAGTAATAAAGGGGGTGAAAATCGGTTTTAAAATGTTAGTAGTGTGTGTGGCCTCCAAGTGCCTGTATGACCTCCCTCGATACTCCCCCCTACATACACACTACTGAGCCTCATTTTGGCTTGGTTTAAGGACATCACATCTAAGTTGGATCAGCCTGTAGTGTTTTTTCCATTCAACTATGTAAAGAACAACATATTTAACACTTTAATTAGACTATTTCATGCATTCAGATCTAGGATGTCTTATTTTTGTGTTCCCTCACACTCTGTCCTAAATATGCTGGAAGCAATAGCTATGCATTGCAGGATTTGTTGCATTCCCTCCCACCAAGCCAAAAGGCCACTGCCAAGATTTTAGCTATATTAGCACTGGCAGTACCCATTCTCTCAACACAATGACCAACCAGCTGAATGAATTGAGGCAATTTAGATAGCGTGAGTTAGCATTCTGCATTATGTGACACAGACTCATATCTCCTCCCATATGTAAATAGCTGCTCATGGGTAAGTTTTTAGTGCCAGGTGGTAAAATGTTTCTCTCCATAAGCTGGTCAGTGGGTTCAGAGAATGGTTACTGTTAGTGTATAGACACAAAGGTAAAGTTTTAGCCCTGCACACTCTGCATGACTGAAGTTCTGCCTCCTAGAACTGGCCTTTGCTTGGCTAGAGGAATATAGAGTGAATACTACATGGACCAGACATGCCTACTTAGCTGGATTATGCTGTATATACACTTGATATGTGTATGGCTGTGTCTCTGACTGATACAATGCAGTTTACCAGTTTTCCTTTAATGGCTACATTACTTCTGTCAGTTTTTTTTTATACTTCGGACTGGTGATCCTTCCAAAACCCTTTTTTTTTGTCTTATGGCTCATATACACCTAAAGGACAATTGTGTGTGAGATGATCTCTGTGCAGCTGTCTTTAATGTTGTACATTGATCCGTCAGGGCAGACCGGCCTGCTCGATTCTTGTTATCTTCTATTGGAGGACACAGCAGGGTGTTGCTCGCTTGTCCTCTCCACTCTCCATAGAGCAGAACTAAAGCAGGGTACAGACGTGGAGATATGGGTCAAATCGTGGGGCGTTTTGAGCGCCGTGCGCGCTCACGGCCATCTATCTGACCCATATAATCTGCCCCTCTAGCTGTTTTTGAGCGGGACAAATCAATTCCACTCGAAAACAGCCTTATCAGACATGACCATTGATACGTCGATGTCCGATGCTTTGCCTCGTTTCCAGGCAAAGCTCGGCTGAGGAGGAGGAGCCGGGGAGGCAGTTCTGCTCTCCCCGGCTTCTCCGATATCTGACAGGGTACATCCGACGGCTCTAATATCGAGCTGTCTGTACCCTGCTTAACTCTGTGTACAGCTCTCGTTCATTATTTGGTTGTTGTTGTTGAAAACAGTCAAAAAACCTTTTTTCCCCAACAACTTAAAGTAAAAGTGTGCTTACTCATTAAATTGTATCTATGAAGGAACATCATTTCCAACATAGCTTGAATTGAGTTATTTAAACATTGCAGACAAAAAGCACGGGCATCTGACAGGATCCATTGACTTTTGTTTGCACTTACCGTGCAAATATAACAAAACACTTGATATATGAATTTACTTGTAACTGACCATACAAAGCCTAAAGCCTATTGTCAGGACCTATGTGTACTACGGTAGAAATTTACTTTTTCCTGTATGACGCCTACTCTAAATGTGGGATGATTGGAGCCCTCTGCATGAATCACAGCAGGCCAACTGGGGTCACCTGCACACTGCCTATTTCATTTGTTGTGCACAAATCATATCTTTCAGGGGAACCATTTTTCAACTCATTAAAAAAGGGAAATGGCTAATTGGTAGATATGTACTAGGCAAACTGGATTAGAGGAGTGTATTGGGCCCCCTGCCAGTGTATTAGAAGAACTTTGATCATCTCTAATCAGAGACAACAGAATGGATTCAGGAGAGCTGCACTATGTTCAAGAAGTAGGCTAGGTTTACCTGATCTGTCTGTTTGAAATCAATCAAAGCTGGTTGAACATAGATGTTATTGGAGTGTAGAGCATCAATAACCTATTCCATAATGTCACACTAATAATACACAAGATCATTTTTCGTACAGATACTTAATATTGCAGAGAAATTAAGTTAATGTATTTTACATTTTCTTCTTTATAGATCGAGGACCAGACTTACAGTCTCCCTCTAGTGAGTTACCCCAGCAGCCTTCTCATAGCCCTGAACTGAAAGACACGTCCTAAAAACATCTGACTTTATAGTACTGAAGGCATTTTTCCTGCATAAAAGCCGGACAGCAATACAGATGTCTAAGAAGATTTGGACAACGGAACTGGCCATTTAATGCCTGCTAGAGTGTGGAGAAACTGCTTATGTGAGTGAGACGGGAAACACAGAATGCTTTAAAAGACGGGATATCACCTCTCACCTTCAAAGATCAGTGCGTCAAGCCGTTTTGGAGTTTACATACAGATGTTGAGAGTAAATATTTCACAGAAGAAGAAAAACACTGGACGTTAATTTCGGATCTAATGCGTGATGTATATCCGCATGTATGTATGTGCGTATTTTTAACGTGTGCATATTTATTTATACAGTACACTACTGTGATCATTTGGTAGCACTTATTTGTTAATATAGACTTTCTATGTTGTGTTTGTTATGGGAAAAAAGGGTACGGGTTGGGGAAAACAAACTGTATGTTCTTCCACTGAAAATAAAGTTGGAAAGGTGTAGCCCAAAGCACTGAAGACCATGAAGAGGCATCAGGCAATAAGGACAGACATGTTAAAGTGAGGGTTTGAACTACATGGTTGGACAAACAAAAAAGGTAGGTTATGTTTACTATGGATAATGTTTTAAGAACTGATATCGAAAACTTTTTCATATATTTGCAACAAGCTAACTCATCTTCGTACGAGAAGTTCATGATATAGCTAAAGCCTCAAACTACTTTTATAAGGAGAAAAATTGCATTTTTACTGTAGCAGGTAAAAAAGTTCTCAGTATGAAAGTATATACCCAGCCTACTATCATATAAGGTTATCTATTACAGTAAGAATGTAAAAGTTATATAACCAGGTCGTTTTTATTTCCATTTATATTTTTACAGGAAAATTGGACCAAATATAATGACAAAATGTGGTATAATAAAATTATACAGGTGAATGGAATATGCATCTTATAGTTACCTCATTGTAATCTGTTAACGCTATAGAGTTTGGTTATTCATCTTCAGTCCAAACCTTGCCTAATTCACTGCTGTCTGTTACAGCAATACTAAGCATTTGTGTATATCAGATCCATCAAGGACTGGAAGTGGACAACCTTGCTATAAAGTGATTAACAACTAAAGCCCTCCATACACCTTTAGATATCTCTGTCAGATATCCTTTAGATCTACACTGCTACTTTATCTAGTATAGGGTCCTCTGTGATTGAAGACAGGTAGACTTGATTGTTTAGAAAGTCCCTCATATTACATGGTTTTGGTAAAACAAAAATAGATCTAAAAGGAAATCTAAATGTGTATGGGGACCCTGAGTGACCCTAAATCTTGCCACACACGGGTAAATTCCTGTGCAATCGCCCTCCGATCAATCACAGCGTGGTGACGTCACCACGCTGTGATTGATCTAGGATCGATTGAACGGAAATCAATGTGCTCCAAATGGGCACATCCATTCCCGTTAATGGGGACCCCTGGTAGCCATTCTCCCCAGATTGTAGCCCGTGTGAACCAGAACACGAGCTACAAGCTGGGCAGAAATCCACTCTCCTCACAGCAGCGTCAGCTTCAGTGTGAGGAGTGCTGGCTCCGCCCCCTTTACATTGACAGTCGGACTGCTGTGTAGGAAGAAGGCTGGAGCCTGCTGTTCCTATACTTTGCATGAAGATTCTTCTTCATGCAAAGTAATGGAGATTGAATGGGGTTTTCCAACATGTTGGAACCCCGTTCAATCAAGTTTCTTCGAGCGGGCTCTATTGATCCTGCTCGAGGGAAAGCACACACAGATAGCTTTGTAAACAGATTAGAGTACAATCAATCACCGTGAGCGTGCACGTAGCTCGATTGAAAGTCATGCAATACTTCTTTAAAAAAATAAATCCAATCTCTAATTAGTACAAATGCATCATTTAATATGACCACATTTATTCATTAACAGTTATGGCAAGTGAAAACCTAAATTCTTATTTTGATAAATTGGTCACCAAAGGTTGAACCACCAGTAAATCTTCAAATCTTTGAAGTAGGATCTGATATCTTACACTATACTGATACTTGATGCTCTCCAAACTCAATCACCATGGCTGTAAATTTTATTGTAAGATATCATAGAACCTAATACAGGTCATATTGTGAGGTTAACAATTTTTTTGAGAAAACCACACCTTACTTTATAACTGCTGCCTTTTAGAAAAATACTAAATATGTTTGTGTCCCAGAAGGGCCAATATTAAAATTATAACGGACATCACACATTCAGATTATGAAATTGACTATCCATGTGGATTGATAAGTCAGAGAATATATGCAAGCCATAGTTGTCTAAAAAGCCTTCCCAACCCTTTTCAGCTAACAATGTTTCCTGTAGTCCCTACATATTGTAAATTTGGAAAGAACTATTATTTGTAGCTGACAAATGTGGAACCTGGGGATAAATAAATGATGAAGCCTTGTCCTCTGTTACAATGTTGGATCTGCTCCAGTAGTCCATTGCACTGTATTCTGAACTGCCACTTGCATATTGTTAAATGCTTTAGATTGTTTGAATTTATTTTTACTCATTTCCTAAATAGTAACATCTCTACTCACCGGGTATACAGGGTGGTAAATTCATAATAATATTTATGTGGGAATGCAGGCATCGTGTTATGTTCTTCAGAATAAGGTGGGTGGACGATTTCAAGTATGCTTGCCGTGGGAAATCTATGGAATAAGCCATTACTGACTTTCATAAAAATAAAAGTCACCTGGCTATAATTCTGATTGTATGAATATGTTTATAACACTGCTCAGCTACTTGAATAGATATACAGATATATATTGTTAGAATGCCTAATCTGGATGCTTATTTCAAGTCATTTTACAAAAGCACGATGGCCAAACGATCACCGATTTAGCCAAGAAACTAGACATTTTTTGGAAGGCAGTCAAGATATAGGCCTCCAAATCTCACTTATGTTAGGCAGATCAGAGGTTTCAAAACAAAATGGGGGCCAGCAACTCAAAGGGTCATCAAAGCCAAGGGAATCTGTATGGAATTTGCCCAACAGATAAACTGCCCTTTGGAACAACTACGGTTCGCTTTATTAAAATTGTAATATGCGTGAATTTATATTAAAGTTTTGTGAAAAAGTTTTGCTGCATAGTGTGTTTTTTAGAATTAGAATGAATAAAAACAAAAAAAAACACTTTCTAGTGACCAGCAAGTTAAAAATGGATGAAGAAAGTCAACTTTTAATTGCCTCGTATTTCGTCTCCATTCTGTTTCAATATTTTTTTATTGAATTTATAATAATTTCAATACAAAATATACAAACATCTGGTCAACAAAGCCTAGTATGAACATATTACTATTATATAGTAATCTAAAATCGTGGAGATGGTAACATATGACCCGGATTACAGTCAAAATATTATGCTGGATGGCATAGATAATGAACTAGTAACAAATTGCCAGACGATAGGAAGGAAGAGGTAAAGTATCAGAAAGAATAGAAAAAGAGAGAGAGGAAAAAATGGGTCTCCAGAAGGTACACTATGATCTATTAGTCAGAAGATGAATATCAGAGCACAATCCCCCAGCGGGGGGGGGGGGGGGGGGGGGGGGGTTGGGGTCTATAGCTGTGTTAAACTTTCCCTTTTTAGGTTTCGGTGGAAAGCCTGAATCCAAGGGTCCCAGGTTGCAAAATATGGTGAGATTTTCGTTTAGCAGGATTGCATCAACTCTACGTTTGAAGTCATTTAAGAGCAACAGTTGCTTCTTCCAGTTTTGGGCAATAGTCAATTAAGAAGTTATAAGGAGATGGTGCACTAACCTGCTTTGTATGCTTCTAAGTTGGTTAATTTTGAAATTCAGGAGGGCCATGATTTTTTGGAGAGAGAGCCTCCTTCATTCATTAAAGCCCAATTCTAGTCAAATCGTTTTTCTGTTAAGAAAGTTTCCCTATGCAACAAGTATTCTGACACTGCGAAGAAAAAGGATATCTAAGGGTGCCTGAAGGTAAGTCATGTGCGCCATCCCATTACTTCAATTATACTAGATATTCTGATTTGGGAGAGCACTCCCGAGCTTGGACCCTATTGGGACTTTGAAGGCGCAGGTGCAGTCGGATGTGGTCATGTCAAATATTTTTAAAAATTTTTTTTAGATGTATTACACTTTTGATAGAAAATACTGTCATTTAACATGTGTGTATTGAAAATGACATTTTTATTCGATTCTATTTTTGTATGATTATGGTCCTATTTATGCGCACAATAAAGACCTTTTAAATTTATTTTTTGACGTGACCACATCCGACTGCACCTGCGCCTTCAAAGTCCCAATAAGGTCCAAGCTCGGGAGTGCTCTCCCAAATCAGAATATCTAGTATTATGACACTGCCCAAACTAAGAGAACTTTTCCTTAGAGTTGGGAAAGTATAGAGCCCTGATTATGCCTATGTTTTTTTTAAAGATGAAATCCAGGCCTGCATTCTGTTTAACACAATTGTACAGTCTGCTCTTCAGAAATCATTTACTGTAATTGGACTGAACACTTCTCAAGATACATTTTAGGATACACTTTAATTGTTTCACCTGTACTCTGAAATATTTGTTGTCGGCTTTAAATACTGTTAAGCTGGCCATACACTCCGAGATTAAAATTACAATCCATTAAAACAGACCAATGTATCCCGACGGCGGTATCGGTTTGGATCGTAATATTCGGCAAAAAAGCTACCACATTGAAAATCCAATTTAGGATTGGAATTATTTTTTTTTTATTTTTTTTTTACGAGAATGTCATTGAAATTAATCGCCGTTTATATCGGCCATTGTAATGTATTTTTTTTTAAAGGGGAAGCCTCGGCAGTAATTGGTCAGTATACACTATGAAAACAGTATGAAGTTTCCCAATGTTTCCAGACCAATTAAAAATTTTCAACATGTCCAATAAATTACGACTGTAAAAAACGGCAATTACGATCGTATTTTATCTGTTGTACCATGTGGACATGTGCGGATTTTAGGCCGATAAAATGCTTTCATTGGTCGGTTTTAATAGATCGTAATTTTAATCTCAGAGTGTATGGCCAGCATTATTCGTTAGTGGAGAAATAGTGGAGTGGAGCCAGATTACAGGATATTGGAGATTACCCTCGGGACAATGTAACATGAGAACAAAAGGTGTCCAGACATACGCTTACCATAGCTAGACCATTCTTTGCATGTAGGAAACCTTAGAGCAGTCTGATTAGGTCACTTTAATTACAGTACATAAAGTGGAACTGCAATCCTCTCCAGGAAATACATACATTGTAAGGTATTAACCACAATCATAGCTGAGTGTGATTTGCAGATAAAGAAGAAAAGGCTTCCCAAGTAACATAGTTTAAAATACATTAGCTGCTAGAAAAAAAATAGAATACCTAATTAGTAAAATGAGGCAAAAACAAATGAAGAAACCCTTTGAATTGCACTGAAACCCACCTAATGTACGATACTTCATCTTCTTCACTGTCATACTCCCCATTATATGGACAATGGTTAAATGCAATGCGTCCATGATGCCCAACCCCAGGTGCGATTTGTCTGTGTTTTAGGGCATGTTTAATGTCACATGTGTGGAGAAACAAAACATAATATAGGCCTCAATCATGATTGCACCTTGTTTCTTCTCCCCTCAGTGGTTGACATTTTCAAGAAAGTACAAATCAGAGACGTTAAAACTTCTATTTGACAAGTCTACAAAGATACATTTTCACCATTTAAAAAAATCATTACATAAACATGACTGCAGTAAGTGAGCCCCGAGAAGACTGCCAGCCTTTGAAAACTAAAGATTGCCACTGCCAGAGATGGAGGGCACAGCAAGTAAGTATACTTTTCAGAATTGTCACACACTTCAACATTGTGACTATTCAGAGGTAAGTAAAACATTTTTTTTTTTCATTTCAGTTCAATTTAAGCAATACTGATATTAAATTATAATTTAGGCTATAATGCACACCAACCTTGAATCTTGTGAAAAGATTTCTCATGAAAGTTCAGTCTAGATCCAAGAGCATATGTTTGGTCTACTCAGTATTCCACAAGATCGGACAGGACAAAACTTTTCTTTTAACAGGTATAGCTTTCAATTTCTTTCGTTGATGATTTTTAACAGGGGAGGGGTGGCAGTCAATATAAGCAGAACTTGAAAGGTTAAAATTCAACGATAAATAACTTTATTAATATACTTGCTTACAATACTCCTGTTGATAGCTACAAAGCGTACAAAGAAGCTGATCCACCTGTAACAAGGTAAGTTCTTGTACCTTCCCTTAATTGCTAGCAAACAGTCAGCAATAAAAAAAAAAAAACAAACTGTGGTTCTAATACATCACCATAAAACCTCTATACAAATGTAAAAAAAAAATTGAATGTAGTTATACTTTAACCTGGAAATCACCTTTAAGATAAAATATATAGGACATAATCACAGTACTAAAAAGGTCAAGGTAAAGGTTTATGAAACCTTATAAACCTGCAACTTTCCCTACCTTATCATTTATCTCTATTGATGTAGAACATTATCAGATACAGAAACCAATGAGATAAAGGGGAAAGGTAAAAGGGTATATAACATATATATTTGAAACCGAACTTTAAGCTTAAAAAATCCTTTGGAGAAATAACTTATATTTTGCCTTTTTCTTTAACAATGTTACAACTTTTATGCAACTGATGATTAGTACGCTACAATTTTTTACCTGGAAAACATGTTTTTAATGGCCAGGGGCAGTCTTAACCTGTCTGGCTCCCTGGGTGGTAGCAGTGTCAAACTGGGGAGCTAGCGGTGGGTGTCTGACCGAGAAGGGGGGACGGTGGCAGCTGTTCTGGCTGAGGGGTGTTCACCCAAGGTTCTCCAGCAGTTTAGGATGCTGGTTAAGCTGCAACAGTAATTTCGCAGATACAACTCCGCCCCTCTTTATTGATGACTAGAGTTGGTCAAAAATGTTTATATTAGTATGCAAACACATGCAAACTATGTAGTCTGAAAGGGAGCCAAGGAAACACAGCAGCTGTTGTAAGTGATTGGCTCAGTTTCAGTGTGCATACACCTTGCATCCTAAAGCCTGCCATAGACCCCTCGATCTATGGCCAACATTTAGCAGACTAATTACAGCGTGGTGACGTCACCACGCTGTGAGCAGTCTTCTAAATGTCAGAAAGGAATCCTGTGTGTTCCACTCACACACGGGATTCCTGTCAGACTGAAGCCAATTAACTCGGAGGGGGAGGAGACTTCCCCTCCGAGTTAACAAGCAGCAGCGCAGTCGGGCAGAAAAAGAACCGGCATGTCAGATCCGTGTGCGATCCGACCTGCCGGCTTTTTTTCTACAAAAGTCAAGGTGGGCTCCAACATAGTTGCGGCAGACCAACCTTGATGTGATCGGCGGGAGCGCGCACGCAGGTTGGCCTGCTACAACTATGGCCGGGAGTCTGCCCGTCTATGGGGGGCTTAATGCAGAAACATTGATATTCCATTGTTCATCTCTTTTAATAATCATTGTCATTGAGAAAGAAAGGGGAATCCAAAGTTTAAAGTTGAGCATGCATGTTACGATTTTTCTGTTCGGTCCACTTAAACAATTTAAGTTTAATTTGATTGTTTTCAAATTAATTAACCAATTTGATGGAAACCAAACATAAATTTTATTGAGCAGTGATCATTCTATCATTCATGTATGTGACTGGTTTTCAAGCTACCCTGCTTCCCCAAAAATAAGGCTTCCCTACGAAAATAAGGCAATCTTAAATTTTTGCCTCACACTGAAATAAAAGGCATCCCCCCGAAAATAAGGCACCCCTGAAGATACGGTACACTCAAAAAAATGAAATCTTGCTATTGTTGGTTCAAAGTATGTAAGTACATTTGAATTAAATAATTCACTTATGTTTGTGCATTAAAATTAAAACAGTTGGTTTGACAATTACAAAAAGTATATTTTCGGATTAACACAACTCAGTTAAGTTAAATTAATTAAATTAAGTTGTGTTGATTCAACAACAATGCACTTATCAGTAGGTGGAGCTATATCTGCACATGCTCAGCACACTTTTGATGAAGCCATCTTGTCCAGACAAATCTTCTGCCCAGACAAGTCTTCTGCATGCTGCAAACTGAGAAAAGTACAGTTTTTTCTTTATGTGGAGACACAGGTGAGTTATTTTAGTTATTGCTTACTTACTGCACTTTTATTGAGATTGTGAAAAGCTTAGAAGTGGTTATTGATAGATTACAGGCCACATTATTTCAAGCTTTACATGTGTGATATTTTTATATTATTAATATTATTATTATTAGTCACTATACACTCCTTTTGTTTTGCTACTATATAAAATGTAATACTTTCTCACTTTGATAAAATTCAAATTCACATAAAAAGACAAATTACTTTTATTCAATTGCCAGTTAGTAAAAAATTTCCATTAAAGGGTAAACAGGCTGTACTGTGCAAATGAAGTAATCTAATCCATAGTATC
>CM070033.1:110931553-110942409 GCA_036250615.1 Ptychadena robeensis | reverse complement strand
CAATAATAAAATTATTCCTCAAAAATACCACTTGCCTAATAATTCTGAACTCCCTGTAATATGGGTCTGCAGAAGATCACCTGTGAAGAAAACACATCACCCACAATGTCACTTTGGATTTGTAGTAACCTCTTCTAGAATAGCTCACCTATATAGTTTATATTTGGAGATTCTTTAGAGGTCCATTGTTCTGATCTGATTGTTCTGTTTTAGCAAATATATACTTTTTGAGTTTGATGGTTTCTAGGTAAATATTGAGAAAGGGACATGCCTTTAACAATCAGTATTCATCATCATCAGTGTTCAGTTCAATAACTCGTGTTTGAGCAGCATCTATAGAGACACTAGGAGTTGGTCAATGCAGAGAGTCCAAGAATGGTCAATATCAACACATGTAAAATAAATTCCCACACAAAGGTGGGAACCAGGCTTAAATCTATGTTTGAGTTTAGGTCAAACTTGACCTACATGTATCCTGCATCCTGTCTAATGTAAAATGTTAATGTTCCTCTAATCTGTTTCTTCATCTGAGCCGTACACGGTTCCTTCGAGCAGGATCAATGGATCCTGCTCGAAGGAACTCGACCAAACAGGTTTCCAACATGTTGGAAAACCTGGTAGAAATCCATTACATTGAATGGGGACCGCGAGTCACCATCCAATGTAATGGACGGGCTGACAGCGGAGTCGCACAGACAGGCTGTGTGTTCAGCTAGCTGCTCTGTGTGTGAAGGGGGCGTGGCCAGCACAGACCCAGGAGAGACCCGGGGGACTGGGAAACCGTGTCCCCATCGTACGGTAATTGATGTGCTCATGTGGTGCACATTGATGACCATAAGATTGACCCGTGATCAATGACAGTGTGGTGACGTCACCACGCTGTAATTAATCACCGGTTGATTGCACAGGAATCTACCTGTGTGTGGCCAGCTTTAGCAGTGTCTCCCGTTTTAATACTTGACAGACAGATAAACAGGAGACTTTAGGCTGCCATACACACCCCGACGGGTGCAGACAGACCAGTCCCGATATGCACCGGGATGCAAACGTGATGACGTCATCACGTTTGCACCCTGGTGCAATATGGGGCCCCTTCAGTCGGCCGGCACCCTTTGTGTGCCGGCCATTAGCTTCAATGAAGACGCCGGTCTTCATTGAAGCTAATGCTATCGGCTTCCATCGGCCAGAGATTATCGGACATGTCCGTTCTCTGGCCGGCCGAGCTGTGGGGCGACAGGGAGCACGCGCGCCCGTTGGTCAGGTAAAAAATCGGCCGCTTATCGGCATGTGTATGGCAGGCATTTGTCAAGAGGTATATCTGTCAGGGAACAGCAACTCTGGAAAACAGTAGACAGATTTTGCTGAGGTTTTGGAATGGAAAATATTTGACATGTGTCTGTTACAAGGTGGTTGGAAAAATATGCTGGCTTGTGCAGCAAATTGTGCGGAAGCCAAATAATTTGGGAAGGAATGTCAAATATGTCCACTTACATATTTTTATATAAAAAAGTACTTCTGGAAATAATATTGTGTGTCCTGGCTTTTGCAAAATGCAGACTTTACATTATATACTATCATTTTTATTCTCAGCAGAAATAAAAATCATTGGGAAGGTAAAGCAGTCACATTTTTATCTAAATAGTATATTTCGCAATATGACCTCAAGCATTTCTTAAGGGACCACCACTTCAGAAACTTTATCTTAAAAATTTGGCAAATATTTGGATTAGCTTGTTCCTCCCTGGCAGCATTAAAACTCAGACATCTTATAATGTGGTTTCTATTTATCCAAGTTCAATTGTGGTTCATCAGTTTTAGTTTGCTGGGTGCTAAATGGTGCTATGCCCATGACCTAGAGGGGCAATCCAAACTATGCAGATCAGTGATTAGAGGCCAAACAGGTTCCTTGAAAGGTGTTTTGTTGTCATCCGACTGGCTTTCTCAATTCGGAGATCTTTCTGGAAATATATACTCTGGGGTACAGCTCTAATCCACATAATGTGTTAACCAGCATGGGCATTGTATATGGCGGACAATAGATGTCATACCCCCCACTCCTGTTCAAGCATGGTTTCTCCATTTTCACATATATTGCCTATTTCACCATGACCAACTCATTATATATGGTATTTTATTTTGTTTTAGTCCCTGGTAACTGTAGAAGACGGTAAATTGAAGCATGTGCAGAAATGGGAAGGAAAAGAGACCACATTAATACGAGAAGTAAATGATGACAAACTTGTCCTGGTGAGTCGGTTATACATGTATATATTTGTATCCGTAAATGTGTAAATCAATTCCATACCATAGAACTAAAGCCCTTAAGCCCCCCATACACCACATACAATTACCATGCAACTTCTGTACAACCAACTTTTCTTCTACCAAAACCATGTAATAGGAGGACCTTTCTACACCTTCCAATCACTATGTATTCTATCAGGGAGGTCACTATACTACATAGTTGTTGGTAGGTCTCATGAAAGTTGTATGGAGGAATCTGAAGGTGTATGGGGGGCTTTACACATTCTGTAAGTGTTGACCTCTACACATTGACTTTGAGTTTAGATTGCTTTGACTTACCATTCACGTCAAACAATTACTCACGTGTATTTGCTTAGCTATCTTGTTCAAACCACTTTGCATTGTTTAACCCCTATACAGACATAACACACACTACTCACCTATTTAATCTTTCTGTAGGGACTTTGATCAGTTTCTTTTAAGATGCATAAATGTAAAATAAAACTTCAAAAATGTAAAAAAATAAAATAAAATTTGAACTTTTAACAATGTTATCTTTCCATGCAAATCTCAGATAAAGAATCTACAAAAAAAGCCAACTGACAAATCAATGTTTATATTCAAATACAGACTGCTTTTAATTTGACTAATCTAAAGCTGCTATTCCGAGCTGGAAGCATCGGCAGGCACCCTTTGTGTTTCAGCCATTACCTTCAATGAAGACGCCGGTCTTCATTGAAGTTAATGGCATCGAAGATGTCCGTTCTCTGGCCAGCCGAGCTGTGGGGTGACAGGGATCTGTCATGTGGGCACCCCCAATTGGTGGCCGATTTTGCCACCGTCCGACGGCCAGGAGCACGCACGCCCGTCGGTCGGCGGCAAAATCGGCCGCTGATCGGTGTGTGTATGGCAGGCTTTAGAGGCCTTAAAGTCCAACTAATTGGAAACTAAAATAAAATTAAGCCTCTTGCTACAACACAATAACATGAAATGGTGGCATTAGGAAGACAGTGACATGGACATCCAAAGAAGGACCCTGCTTGGAAGCATCATGGATCTTCTCCTCTTAGCATTAAGGACAGGGGTAACATTATAAATAGTTATGGACAGGCCATTGGCAGTGCTCTACAGTGCTGGAACAGAGGCCCAGCATTGGAAACTGTCAGCAAGGGTCTGGATGGTGGATTTAGGTTTTTTCTTCATTGTGTAAAAAGGTGATAAGAGTGGGGCTCTAAATAAACAAAAGTGTATGCTTATACTTCAGTTTTCAGTAAAGGTAAACCATCTTTTCATCTGTCCAAGACGTCCATATTCCTGCTGTGGCCTATTTTACAGGTTCCATCTCATATTACAGGTTAATTTTTATCTTTATCCATTAGTTCATTAGTTTTCTATTATGTGGGATACAAGAAAAGGTGTTGGAACCCATAAAGATGGGCAGACCAAAGATGGAAAGGATATCTTCTATAAATGATAGAATTTCCAAGACCTATAAGAAGATATCTGAGCCCAAGAAGATCTAGTTGGTTGGACTGTTCCTTTACCCTTCTTAACATGAAGTTTTTTTGAATACCTTTTTTTGTTCTTTTAATAAGGAAAAATACAAGAAACACAATATTCAAAGGTGTTACATTACATTTACATAAATTTTAAGCATTACTTTCTTAAAAAAAAAATTACACTTTCCAAAACTAATGCCCATTTGTAATCAATGTAAATCTAAATAATGCTTGTTATGCAGCTCATGGGGCAGCAGCTTATTCTGAAATGTGTTTTTAAATGATAAAGTTTAGAAATGATAAAGTTGTTTCCGAAAGGATGTTGTGTCATGGTCTTCAAGCCCAGCCTCATGCCATTTGGTAGGTTCTGTGAGGTTCTTTAACCCTGACCCGAGCAGTCTTTAGTGGTTGCAGAAGTGACCTTTAGTAGGCATTTGTTTAAATGACCTGGTTCCAAACACAATATAAAAATATAAAAATGCTAAAACACTTTTTCTTTTTGCCCTGACACAGACTCTAACCTTGGGAGACGTCGTCAGCACCCGTCACTATGAAAAAGCCTGAGAACAAGCTACATCAACCTGAACGTTAAATGTCTACAATATTTCCTTCTAACAGTTTCGTTATTCAATACCTGTTTTCTCTTTTGCCATCTGGGCTACACCAACAGTATTATGAACCTTTAGGAATGTCTGATGAAGCACTGACTGAATACCTGCTATCGTTTTATTTGTGCCTCGGTGCCAAAGACATCTGTAGTTTTTGTATTCTTGTAACTGACTACTTTTAGGGGAGAAAAACACCTTTTACTAAATATACACTATTATACCCATCACAGAGGGATGGTCTGACTCCTGTTATACATGGATGATCCTGTAATATTATAGTATGTTTATTTTTATATAATGTAATTATGGCTTTGGTATATGTTATCACTTAGTGGTAGCAGATATACTATGCGCTTGTTCCATTTATCAGACTCTAAATTCAATCTGTTGTTGGAATAGGAAGCAGTCAGATCCCATATGCATCTCAACATTTTAGGTGTAGGGAAATGTACATTATGCACATTTAACATGCATAACTGTGCATGGTACCCACAATGCACCTGAGAAGTGTAGATGTGGACAAAGCTTTAAAAAAGGCCAAATATGAGCTGAGTTGCCTGCATTTGCTAATAAATACAAAAAGCAAAAAAAAAAAAAAAAAGATCAGTTATTTTTGCACTAATCGGACTGCTGGGTACAGTATTCTGTACAACATGGTGGCTCTTTCAGTGCCTTGCCAAGTCAACCAATGGACAACAGGTAATCCCAGAAGCTCATCAAAATATTAAGCTCTGTCTTCAATCTATGGGTACATTCTATAAAAACCTTAATACATTCTTATATTACTATACTACTATAACCTTATTACCTTATAGACCTTTTAAGCAGTTTTTACTGCTTTTAATGACTTTCAACAAGTGAAAACCTGCAGCAGTGTTGGTAATACAAACTATACATAAAAATGAATGTGTTAAAAGTTAAGTATTTACATGTTTGTTATGGGTGATAGTGTTATTTTGTACACCCTCCTAATTGCTGCATTTGGGTTAATTTGTGGTGGAAAAGAAACAATAGAAGATCTGTACAGTTCTTTTTTTCTACCTATGCTGTTGAATCCACAAGTTTGTTGTAATGTCCAGGTTATAAGGTTTTCCTGAAATGCTTCAATAACGTGTGTTTCCTCCTCTCATCTACTGGCTAATAACCATTCCTATTGTGCAGGAGTCGGAGGTAACAAGCACTGAAACGTATGGTTATCTCTGTAGCCATATTGTAAAGAGACCTGGTAACACTCCTGTAACCCAGTTACATATTCATTTGTCAAATAAGTTGTGTTATTCCTACAATAGAATGTTTTGTAGACAAATAATTTCAAGGCTAAATAAACTTCTGTTTACTAAACAACTTTACAGTAAAGGTATTTTGTTGTTATATTACTTTTGAAGCATACATTCTCTATATTACATATTGTTTCAGTGCAAAAGGTAGCTTTATAAAATCCCTGTCTACACTGTGTTTTGTCCATTCCATGTCCACAGCACACTGGCCTTTTTCGGCCATGTCTCTATGCGTCTTTAAAACCCATGTTCTAAATGGTGTGCCTGGGTGCGCTTTTTGTGGCATCCATTCATTCTAGTTTTTTTGAAAATTTTTGACATGTTTGGGTATGTTTATGTCGCATCCATTCAATCTCCATGGGCGCGTTTGCATGTGTTGATGCAGGTCAGTCATGCTGCATGTCAAAAAAACACGGTTAGCACTGACCGCATCTTGGAGAGCCGTATACTCCAGGCTGTACCTAGGTTTGCAGTCTTTGCCATATTTTGTTCAATATAATTTTATTCAAGTTTTCGAAATACAAAAATGAAATGCAGAGCAATATCATAGACATCAAAAATTGAAGAAACAACAGAGAAGCATACAGCGGAACAGAAGCAGCAGAACAGAAACAGCCCCCATGGGTGTCGTCCTCCTCGCCGAGTACTCTGGATCCCTGGGCACAGGCCGTAAAATCACCTTTGCCATATTTAATTAATCTATTATGCCTTATCTGTTAGGTTAGCTGTAAAAGTTTAGTTAGGCCTATTTCAAACCAGTATGGATTTGATTTAAATTGAACTGATTTAAAACACCACAATTTTAATCACTAGTCAGTAAGGCTTAATTTAAATCATAGTTTTCTATATAAAGACAAATTCTTGCCGGTATAACTTTAATCTGCAAGTAGATGAAGATATGTTGTACTTAGGAAGGAGAAATATAATCATTACCTTAACAATTTAAATAGATTTATTCAACTGAAACAATAACATTACAGCATATGTTATTTGCTTTTCTCAACTCTGTTCATGCTATAACATTTTTGCTGTGAAGAGGCATGTGATCTCTGCCGCGTCAAATTCAGTTTGAACTGCAAAAGTAAACTAAGCATCTGTGATAATATCTTGTAGGCAGGGAGACTGCCCAATAATCTTACAAAAACATACAGTTGATGATGGCATAAGAACATCACCCAAAATTTTCCCTTGAATAGATGAGGGCGAGGGACTTTTAGGGCCACTCAATACCCTGTTTCCTTTAAAACTTTAAAATAAGCCACCCATGATACCTGCCCCTGCCCGAATCTCTGTCTGGGCTGGCTTTAGTGCAGGAAGGACAAGGAAGCTGCTGATTCCTGCTGTAACAGTCTGTTACCCAGCCATACCGGTAGAACCCAATAAAAGTGAGTCGGGGAAGGGGACAATGATTGGAACAGAGTAATCTAAGCGGACAATGAATTGCACAGTAATCAGAAGGGGACAATGAATGGCACAGAGTGATCAGAATAAGACATCCCCCTGGAAATAAGACCTAGGGCATATTTTGCCATTTCAAAAAATATAAGACAGTGCCTTATCATCGGGGAAACAGGGTATCTAAAAGCAATACATTTATTATACACAGTGCAAAGAATGAAGTAATGACCATCATATCAATCAAAAACAATGCACAATGTTTCGGTTGTACACATCTGTACATGTGCTGTTAGACAATTAAAATATTTTAAATGGCGCAAATTTCACCCCAACGTGCCTTTCGTTGAAGACTTCTCCAGGGGGTATGATATGTAATTTCAGAGACCAAATCTACATAAAACAAACAGCCAACACAAGGGGATCAGTCATATTGAATAACCAAATGTGGACACAGACCCTCAGGGGTCACTCACGTCCATAGATCAATATAGGGGGGAAGACATGATTTCTCAAGATGGTGCCCCCACTGCGCCGACACCAGTGGGGAACGGAGAGCCAGACATACTTTAACTGCATTAATGCCATGGTGATCTGCGTACAACAAGATCGATTTGTAATACATTTACTTTGGTAAATCTGATCAGTTGATGGTTTGGGTCGGTCTTGTTATACGCAGATCACACGGCATTTATGTGGTTAAAGTCTGTTTTGGCTCTCCATCCCCCACTGGTGTTGGTGCAGTGGGGACACCATCTTGAGAAATCATGTCTCTCCACTCTATATTGATCTATTCAAGGGGAAATTGTGGGTGATGTGCTTATGCCATCATCATCTTCTCTCTATTGGTTTATGGGATGTTGGCCACTACACATCTGAGAGTGTAGTTTCATTGATTATAAAATTTTAAAAACACCTCTGGAAGAGCGTGAAATTGTGAATGGATAATTGAATGTATTTAATTACCAAAAAAATATAAAAACATATACAGCCATATTCTACATAAATAAAAACGAATCTTTATTTCATGATGTAATAATCTTTGGATGGTAACACATTTACTCAAAAAGCTTTTTATTAAAAAAAAAATCCAATTTAAATGTCTGATTCCTGTTTTCAAAAGGGGTTTGATTGATTGATCCAGCTCAAAAACCGGGATGGTAGCATTAGATATGTGCCAGATAGATGGCCGTGAGCACGCACGGCGCTAAAAAAGGTCATCGATCTAACCCATATCTATGCATGTACTGGCAGCTTTCGTTTGCATTGAATGCAATGGATCTGTTCACACATGTTAAGCAAGCTGCAATTCAGAAGAAACAGCTGTCCTATACTTCCCACACCCTTTTAGATTCCTAGGTCAACACCCAAGGGAGCTAAAGACATTATCTCTGGCTTACAAAGAATGGGAAAAGGAGAGGTTGGGTATCTTATTTCATTATACAATAACACAGTTTTTACTACCTTGTTTAAATTGACCCTTGCCATTTCCTATATTTTTAATACATGTTTAGGTTTGTTGGCATTCTGATTAAATTCTAATTTATTTATACATTTCCCTTACCAAAGCAAGCAAACTCTGCTGCATGAAATCTTTGCTTTCCCAACTTTACCAAATTCCAGCAATTAAAAAAAAATACAAGTAGGTTTACGTTTAAAAAAAATCTCCAAACCACCCATTTCTTAAGCTGGGTATACAAGTCACGATGTACCATGCGTTCTATTTTTAAACTGATCCCCCATCTGATTCCGGAATCGATTTTATTTGCAAAATCGATCGCAGACTGCTACATGTGATGCCTTCAATTGCTGGACGATTCTATCCTGAAAGTCTCAATATGTCTTGCACTCACACATTTATGGATTTGGAGTGGTGTTAGCTGAAGAACTGGTCAGTGACCAACAGCACACAAACAAAGGTCATTTCCACAAGAATCATAGATTGATCGCTTAAAACGATTGCATGAGACAACTAACAGCACTTGATTCCTTTGCTTTTTATTAAAATTTTCAATCAGAACGGATCCGTGCACGATCGTTTTTCTGTCCGATTTTGGGCAAAATCGATCGCTCGGACACTTTTGGCATGCATCAATTTTTATCCAATCCGATCGCGCGATCAATTTAGTTAAAGGATCGCACTAAAATTTAACAGAAAATCGAGACGTGTATGCCCAGCTTTATGAGTTTTTTTTCAAAATTACCATAAAATAATACACTGCAGATGAATCTAAGTCACATTAAGGCTAGGTTCCCACAGATTAATCACCAGCGTTCACGACTTTAATTGCTTGGGTAATCACAGGCTCACGCAATTGGGCGCGATTGACTAGGCAATCTTCACCCGCGATTTAAAAAAAAAAAATATCTAACCAATAAAAAACAAAATCGCTTCCAAAGAGAATGATTGGACACAATTTTTTTTAATTGCGTCCATTCATGTCTATGAGCCCGATTCAAAAAACAAATTGCGACCGCCCGCTGCCCATAATCCGTGCGCAATCACGGCCATCAGTTTAGTGGGGACAAGCCCAGTCAACTGAATGGACGCGATCAATGCCAAATTTTCGCACATGATTAAAATTGCAAGCACGAGGCGATTATTTGCCTATGTTGGAACATAGACTTAGTGTCTCTGATTGCAATATAATAAAATCAAAACTGGGATGTTGTATGCAAGTGCAGTAGGTACTTCATCAGTGGGCACCCAATGGTTGAAGGAAAGCATCACGGTTGAGGCTGCAACATAGGCTGGATAGGTATTGGAGCCTGGTACCCATGGCAGGCAGGGGCAGGGCAGTTTCTCCCACTATAAGGGGCCCGATGCCCCCGCACGAATAGCACCCCCACCTCAACAACTTATCCAGCTGTCGAACGATAGTACCCCCTCCAGCATCTTGCCCAGCCACCACACCCACCCCCGCTCAACATCTTGGCTGGCCAAAGGATGGCACCCCAACCCCCCCCCCCCTTCGCTCAACAATTCAGCATCAGGGGGCCCTGTGCAATAACTTTGTGCATATTCGCACATTATGGCAAAAATGCGTAACCGCAGCGCACCATTTTAAAAGAAACGATTTCACCTAACATTCCATCATGACCCTGCTACTATGACAACTCTGGCTGCGCAGCTGTTACAATTGACTGAATGAGATGGCCTTTTTCTTTGTGCTCTCCTTTCAATTTAAGTTGTCTGTAGAGTTGTCTGAGTGTCTACAGTCTTATGTTAAAGGAGAAGAAAACTGATTGAATTTTAAAAATGACAGTAAGAAATGTCTAAAATAAGGACGCTCAGCTTTGCACAGCTTTGTCTCTAAATAAATGGTAGAGAAGTATATTGAATACTGCATGAACAGGTAAGGCCTTGTATACTTACCAGACCATAAAATTTTGCTGTAGTGTGCCATTAACTGTATTACATAAAGAAATATATGTAGCGCAACCGGAAATTATGCACAGTGCTTCACTTCTTTTACATTTTGTTATGTTACAGCCTTATTCCAAAATGTATTACATTCATATTTTGCCTCAGAATTCTACACACAACACCCTTAAATGACATAAAAAGTTTATTTGAGGTTTTGGTAAATGTATCAAAATAAAATAACATACATAAGTATAAAATTTTTGGAGAGATATTTAAATGGATGTGCATTGACTCTTCCAATCCAACCTGATGCGCTTGAGAGGTGCTGCATAGAGAAATGGGAGAATCCAGACAAGGATAGGTGTGCCAAGTAGTGATGGGTCGTTCGCGAACAAGCCGGCTCTAAGAGCCGATGCCTGTCCAGCAGAGCCGATGCTTCAATGGCTCCTGCTGGTCAGGCACTGTG
>CM070033.1:110916731-110931453 GCA_036250615.1 Ptychadena robeensis | reverse complement strand
CGGGAGCCGTTTGGGAGCCGAAAGAGCCGGCTCTTTAAAGGGAGCCGATTCAAAAGAGCCAAATCTTTGCAAAGAGCCGGAATTCCCATCACTAGTGCCAAGCTTGTGGCATTGTATACAAAATAACTTGAGGCTGTAATTGCTGCCAAAGGTGCATCGACAAAGTATTGAGCAAAGGCTGTGAATACTTATGTACATGTGATTTTCCCTTTTTTTTATATAAATTTGGCAAAACCTCAAGTAAAAACTTTTTTTCACATAATTATGAACTGTGTGTAGAATTCTCAGAAAATGTATTGTATCCCTTTGGAATAAGGCTGAAACATAACATAATATGGTGTGATGCACTGTGAATACTTTTCAGATGCACTGTATATAGACCCACATAAAAATAGGTAAGGACAGGGACTTTAAATGAAAGATTGTCCAGTAAACAGCTGCTACTACAGTGAATTTGATACTGATATGTTTTCCCACAAATAAGACCTACCCATATATTAAGACCTAGCTTTATTTTCCATTGTGGTTCTGTAAAGACACAGGAAACAACCAGACGACAGAGGCAGCTGTTGGTTGTGTAAAACTTTTGATTAAACAATGAGACCCGAAGGGATCTCAAAATACGGGCACCCGTGGTGATTATAAGTCCTCCACACTTCGCCAACTAATAGTCCAACTAGAGTCCAACAGGTTGGATTCGAGATCGGATCAGGATCGGTGATCAGTACGGGATCAGACTGGGATCGCCGATCAGTGCTGGTTGGGATTGGCTCGGCTGTCAGTGTAGGATCGGATCGGGGATCAGTACGGGATCGGATCAGCGTTGAGCGCCTTTGCACAGTACCTTAACCCGAGGAATGCCACAACGGCGTTACCGGTCCCCACGGCGCGTAGATACCCGATGGGGGTCTGACTGGCGGGCACGATTCCTAGGGACAGCGGCAGGTGGTCCGAGGTTAGGAGCGCAGGGCCCAACATGTTCCGGGGGGTGCCACCCCACTCCGAGCAGAGTACTCCCTGGAGGCAGGAGGACAGGCAACTGGCAAACAGAAGAGCCGCGTAGTATTCTGCTCACCGGTGCTGGATGCCTTACTGGAGTCCTGGCAAGGCAGAGGGGCACAGAACAAACCTATCTTTCTCTCTCTATCCCTGGACTGAGCCCTGCCTCTTCCTGGTAGCTCTGGAGGTCCTGCATGCTGGGGCGCCATCTTGAAGGGACACCACTGCTCTCCGCTACAGTTCTAACACAAGCCTTCCCCCGAAAATAAGACCTACCCACTCCCAGAGATAGCTGCAGTATTTAGCAAGGGCACGACCGGAGGTGTCCTTCTAAACCCCCTGCACGTTTGCACACTGTGTGTCCCTGAGCACAGGGGCTTTCAGGACTACTGCCAAAAATGCCCTGAAGCCCGAGCTGAGCAGCTGATCGGAGTCAATAAAAAAAAAACTTAGACAGAAGTGACACCTTGAGGTCATATATATATTTCATCAAACAAATTTTACGTGAAGCACACTGTGCTAATTTTGTACTTAAATTCAGTCCTCTATGTAATGCTAGGGAAGTTAAATTACTTATTATTATTTCTTAGTAAAATAGTATTATTTCTTAGTAAAAAGACCTACCTCAAAATAAGCCCTGAGTCATATTGTGTTACAGGGAAACACGGTACTTATTGCTATTTATTTATACAGCATAATCCATAATCATATTACCAACTAATAATCAGAGGAACACGCAAGCTGATCTCAATCATAGTCTCCTGTCCTACCAAAGTCTAAGGCAAATCTTAGGAGGAAACCAATTAAACTACCAGTATGTTTTTTGTTTTTGTATCAAAAATACACAAAGCAACGAACACATTGAAACCCCATGCAGATATTGTCCTTGTGGAGATTTAGATCTTGGGATCCCATCTAATAACAGAATGCAAGTCACTGTGCTGCCCATCTAGAATCCTAACACTTTCCTTTGTCGTCTGGGTTTGGACTAGTACAAGTAGTGGCATTACTACACTATATGTCCAAAAGGTATCAATATGCCTTTACATACCCATGATCTATAATGACATCCCATTCCTAAAGACCCCCCCCCCCCCCCCCCCCCCCCATACACGTTTAGATTGTGACCTGTCAATCGGCCGAAAAATCAGGTCACAATTGGCCAAGCTCCCATTGTGACTGTCAGGGCCTGAGCAGCTAGGGGGACATGGCGGAGAGCATCTAGGGACCCCGGTCGTAAGCAGAGGTTGCCAGGTCACAGAGGCTGTCTGTGAGCTAGCAGCCTCTACTCACTGTAACAGCCCTTCCCCCGCTCAACAGCTTTGGTGGTCTCAGCCCAAAAGGAGCTGAGGAGACATACCCGTACTTTGAACGGGTCCCCAAGTATTAAACCGATCTAAGAATTACGGACATGTTCCTAATGGCTTAGATTGATTTGGCAGATGATTTCGGCCCTTAAAACTTTAGATCGGCACCGATTTTTTGGGCCGAATTTTTTTTTTTTATAATCTAAGCGTGGTTGGAGGGCTTAATCCAGATGGTTTAAGGATTTGACCTAACATTTAAGGCCCCCATACTCCTTATGATCTTACCATACAATTTCTGTACACTCACCTTTTGTTCTACCATAACCATATAATATGAGGTCCTTTCTAAACCTTCCAATCACATACTACCAGTTGGTGGTAGATCGAATTGTATGGAGTGATCTAAAGGTGTATTACAGTGTTTTTGACCATTTTTCTAAAAGAGAACTGAAGTTTGACAGGCCACGTTAGTTCCTCCCCACTAAACTCAATCATGCAAGTCTTGCTAGACCTTGCTTTGTTCATTTGTCTGACTGAACCAAAAGATTACCTGCACTCATCAGGATCTTAAGCCCCCCACACACACAATAAGCAGCGCCCAAATTTGCCGCCGATTGATGTGCATGCGCACTTGTGGCCATTGGCAAAATCAGCCGCCTATCGGGATGGCCACAAAGCTCGGTCGGCCAGAGAATGGATATGTCCGTAAATCTCTGGCCGATGCAGTTAGTTTTAATGGGGACCGTCGCCTGGCGTTTACAATTTTCAAACGCCTGTAAAATCACCGTTAATGATGCACACGATTTTAAATGTGCTTGTCCCCATCTTTTAAGATCGCGTACAAATCTCCTGGTCAATCGCGTGGTGCCAGGCGATTAATCGCCTATGTGGGAACATAGCCTCACACAGAGACGAGCTGGCTCTGCCCCCTTCACACTGACAGCGGTATCCAGGCTGTTCAGGAGCTGCAGCACATTCAATACTTTACATGGAAATTCTTTTTTTTCATTCAAAGTAATGGAGATTGAACGGGGTTTTCCAACATATTGGTTGATCCCGCTCGAGGGAAGGCACACGGGTAGATTTGTAAACAGATAAAAGTACAATCAAGCACTGTGACCGCCCACATTGCTCGGTTGATTTCAAACCTAGCTTTAGGCGCTGTTCTTAAAATAATCTGAATGGTATATGAAGTTAGGAGGTCTGTAGTTCTTCCTTCTGCAGAACATTTGTTGACCCCACTCTGTACTTTTTAAAAGGCCTACCACTTTATCAATGGGCTAAATGCACAGGTGACATCCCATCACAGTACTACACTGCAATTCACTGAGCTCCTGAGAGCTCACAAATTATTGTAGTCTGCATGTCTAGGTGCTTGATTTTATACACCAGTGGTCATGGACGTGATTGGAACACTTGAATTTAAGTATTTTATTTTGGCAATATAGTGTATTTCAAGCTAAAGAAAGTGCATAAACGGTCATCCCTGACAACAGCTTGACCCAGTTAGGACACACCGCTCATTCAATTTATAACCAGCTAATGAAGCGTTGAGAAGAGCAATTCACTTCAACAGCAGAAAATAAAATTCCATAACCCTCAGTTTGCTAGATCGTAGAAAACTATACTATGGCAAACAGGGGCACCTGAGATTTTCCAGATGCTATTTCACTTTTCATGATCATTTGACTATACAATTTTATATAAATCAGCAAGCTTTCCATCAGAATACCTGACTCCCTCATTGTGTTGCCTTTCCTCTCCTTTTTCTGTGCTCCAAAATGAGAATACCAGCTCAACTAAAGGCTGTTTGTTTATATGCATAAAGAAAAAGAAGCACCCAGGGTACATCATGGCACTCATCCTTTTGTTTATTAAAACAAACCTGTATTAAGCTGGGCATACACGTTCAAATTTTCCACCCATCCGATTCCGGAATCAATTTTAATTTGTGAAAACGATCGCACACTGCAACATACCATGCATTCAATTTCTGGGCGATTCTATCCTGAACGCACACATTTATGGGTTTGGAGTGGTGTTAGCTGAAGAACTGGCCAGTGACCAACAGCACACAAACAAAGGTCATTTCCACAAGAATCATAGATGGATAGCTTAAAACGATCGCATGAGACAACTAACAGCACTCGATTCCTTTGCTTTTTATTAAAATCATCCATCAGAACGGATCCGTGAACGATAATTTTTCTGTCTGATTTTTGACAAAATCGATCGCTCGGACACTTTTGGCATGCTACGATTTTTATTCAATCCGATCGCGTGATCGATTTTGTTAAACGATCGCACTAAAATTTAAACATAGGTCACTGGACTGAATCCTGTATTAACACCATATAATGGAATAACTATATTAACTGAAGTGACTTTTTTTTGCTTATCTGTATTAAAGGAAGGGACTGATGGTAGATCATTTTCACTAGTCTTTTTAAAGTAGCTCCAAAGTCAAAAAAGCGTGGACACCCCTGGTTTATATGTTGGCAGATAACACAACATTTAATTTAAAAAATTGGCTCTTTTTATTCAAAATATGTCCTTAGATCATCGCCATGGGAACATGATGAAATTTTAACATCTATAGCCAGACTCCGAGAAACAAATTCCTGTAGCTTTGCATAAAATACGTGGTCACAGCAGGAGAAAACCAATGTAAATAAACAGAAACTTTTTATTCAATGTCTTTGTTTGTGTTTTTTATGCTTCTTTTTCTTTGAGCTTTTTTTGCTCTTTTCTTTTTTTGTTCGTTTTTTCTTTTTGGCAGGCTCAGAATCGCTATCGGAACTGGAGGTTGACAAGCTCTCAGATTCTGATGAGGCTTCCTTGTCTCGACTCCGCTTCTTTCTCTTCTTTTCCTGCTGTGAAACAAAACAGCAGGATAGTCCGTGTGTAAAAACAGATCACAGTCTCAGAAGTCTCTGTGAACTAAAATCAAACCAACACAAGTCTTTAAAGTGCACGCTGGGACAATTACATCAAATCCTCATTCCTGGATAGCAGCTGGAAATGTGAAAGCAAGGTCTTATACATATTCAGGACAGCGACCTGATTAATCCCATACAGGAAACACATGCCTGAACTTTATAAAAACCCATCACCATATCCTACATTGTAATACTAAGTGACTGAAAGAACTACATTTATCCCCTTTTCTGTTTTCTCTAGAACTAGAATACCAAAAGAACTGCAGTTCAAAAGAAGCAACCTACCTAGCACATGGCTCCTAAAAGAACAGCATTTACTTAATGGGCTAAGAATATAGGGCAAAGCTGTGTTTTACATGGGTTCCTTTATTCTGAATATTGTTTACCTAGGAGGCAGAAATCCTTGATCATAACTTGCTAAATCAACCTCAGTATAAAGCTAAACAAGTTCCAGTCTAGAGCCCCTACCTAGGACTCTATATATGGAAGGCATTGTTGGGATCCCCTCCCCCATCTGTCCACATAAGAATTTTCCAGCATTTGCTTCTCTGGAGGAAGTTCACACATTAACCATTTCCCACCTGCAGGTTTTACCCTCTCCAGCGGAGCATTTATCATACCACATGTAGAAGCCCTTTGATTACAGAATAAATAAACTTAAAACAGCAATGAACAAGTAACTAGATAACCATATATTTAATTTACCTTGCCAGACCTTTCTCTTAAGCTAGGCACACACGGGTAGATGTGTAAAAAGATTTGCAGTCACGGTGAATGATTGTATTCTAATCTGTTTACAATCCTACCTGTGTGTGCTTTTCTTCGAGCGGGTTCAATAGAGCTGGCTCGAAGAACCTCGATTAAAGGGGTTTCCCAACATGTTGGAAAACCCCGTTCAATTACCAATACTTTACGTGAAGAAGAATCTTCATGTAAAAGTATAGGAAAAGCCGGCTCTGCCTTTACACAGCCGGCTGTCAGCTCTTACTCCGCCCAGGCTCAGTGTGAAGGGGGCGGAGCCGACTGAAGCTGCTGTGAGAGAAACAGGCAGAATGGATTTCTTCCCAGCTTCTATTCCGTGTAAATGTGTTCTGATTCACACAGGCTAGAGGCTAGGGAGAAACATGTGTCCTGGAGGTCCCCATTGAATGGAAATGGATGTGCTCATGTGGTGCACATTGATTTCCGTTTAATGGATCCCCGATCAATCACAGCGTGGTGACGTCACCAAGCTGTGATTGATCGGAAGTCAATTGCACGGGAATTTACCCGTGTATGGCTAGCTTAAGGCTATGTTCCCACATAGGCGATTAATCACCTTGCGCTCGTGATTTTAATCTCATGCGTAATCGCGGGCGGCCAATTGCGCGCAATTGCGCACGTGATTCGGCGCGATCTTCATCCACGATAAAAAAAAAAAAAAAAAATCGCCCCATCATAAAAAGAAAATCATGTCCATAGAGATTTTTTGATCGTGTCCACATGCAATCAAAAATCGCGTCCATTCATGTCTATGGCTGCGATTCTGATTAGGGGTACAAACGGGGCCACACACTATCATGCCCATCAGTTGAATGGGGACAAGCCCATTCAACTGAATGGACACGATCAACACCGTTTTCTGCACGCGATTAAAATGTGAGAACATAGCCTTACACACCCCAATCTTTTATATCTTCCTAACCAGTCAGCTTTTACAGTAAAAACAATTTCTTTCTATTTCTAACAATTAACAGGTACAACAAAAATTTTGGTCTGCAATAAAGACTACTGTATGTGTATTTAGATTTTTATCTATATAGGACAAAAGCATTCCTGCATATTTCTTTTCATTTATTGCATATATACCAACATACAACTTTTTAAATGTTATTACTGATGGTTAGATAAGCTCACAATGATAGTACTATGCTTTGCGGTCCATAAAACGCTCAGCTGTATAAAATGCACCCTATACAACAGAACGTTTTATTCTGGTAAAAATACCAGGAACTCTGCATGCATGTGGCTATGACCGTCAGGGAAGGAGTTAAAGGAAGGGGGGCAGCTGCCAGAGGTCCCCCTCTGCACATCTGTATGTGAGCAGCTACTTCAGCCAGTTCACATACATAAGCAGGTACGATACACCGGCAGGCCGATTTTTCCACGTGCATGTATGTTAACATACACTCTGTTCAGCAAAAAAAAATTCTCTGCCACTGTATGTGACCTGGCTGAAGTAGCCGCTCCCATACAGAGATCTTCAGACAGCTTACATACACAGCTCCCGCTGCAGTTTTCAAGAAGTGCGTCTTATACTGTTATAATGTTATACTGTTATGTACCAATTTACATTCTCTAGTACCTTCTTTTTCTTCTTGGTTGTCTTGTCAGAATTTGTTTGCTCTTCCTCACCCTTATCCTCATCTTCTGGTACTAAACTGTATTTTGTTCCTCCAGGCTGTAAGAAACAGTCTTGTGCAAAGTGTCCTAAAATAGGAAGGACACCAATGTTTTTTTAATGATAGGTGTATAGATCAACTACTATTAAACATAGAAAGGATAAATATACCTCACGCATCAAACTTGTGTGAAGGAAGACTTTCATGACATAGTTTGAGCATACAGTGTGTAAATTGGTGAGCAAGTGTTCTACTTTTAAGTTAACTGCCATTTCTGGAAAGAACTATGAACTCATTTTTCACCACAGGGGTGCTGCAGAGGAAAGAGTTATGGGAGGGGGGAGTGGTCTTTACCAGTACATTATTATTAGCATTCAACAGTTGCAAAAACACAATAAAAGAATCCAGCAGGGATATGTATTCTTATATTTTAGCTGGGTCATGTGGTTCCTATTGCAGCCATCCTTGTATGTATTTAATTTTTTTCACGTTACAAACAACTGACTGCACACCAGGTCTTGACTTATCTGGCAGGCCTCACCCACTTCCAAACTGTTGTCCGCAGAATATTAATAATAATATTGGTAGACACTTAAATACCCACACCTGGCAAATAAGTTCCGTGTATAAATCAATTGTCCAATACTCAAGTCAGCTACCTCAATACACCCTTCTAAAACCCACTAATCCTCTGGGTTAGATCCATTGTTCTTCCTGGCCCTTTTAATGCAGGTTTCATAAACTAAAGCTAGCCATACACATGCCGATAAGCGGCCGTATTCTGTATGACATTCATGTATGAATGCATTTACCCACACAGATGATGTTGATGGGAATTGTAATGTAGTAATTCACATTAGGAAACCTATGCTAATAATTGTATTATAATCATACTTCAAATATAAGGTAAAATTAAAATGAGCTGACCTTTACATCCACACTTTTTACACACTGTGTTCAGAACAGCCTCCAGTGTTATTTTCTGCTTGCTGTAGTCCTTAAACTCTCGTCTCTTTCTTGCATCCTGTCTAATAGAAGAATGTTTTCAATTTCTTTCATTTTAATAAATTTATTTCTAGTAAACAATGTAGAGAGTCATCCAGTCACTTACTCTAGTACCACATTGTTTGGATCTATATCTTTCCCTGTTCCTTGATGTACAACCTTCATGGATAAGGAGATTTTCTGCTTTCCATCTTTTACCTGAAATAAAAAGAGCAATATTTAAAGCGTTAAATCTTTCAAAGAAACCCAATACAAAATAGCAAAATGAATTTGTAGTTCACCTTTTGCATACTATTTCACTAGCGATTCAATCAATCTAAAATATGCTAGAGGCATTTCTGAATCCAACTGCTATTTGTTAGATAAAGCATCGTTTTTGGGTTAACAACAGGCACAAGTGTACATTATAAAGTGATAAAAAAAAAACACAAAAAAACAAAGTTTGAAGCAGTAACTTTCCACCGCCCGTCTGCCTGGAGACCACAGTGGGCAACCACTGCTATCAGCAACCCTGAAACTCCATGAGCGAATACATATTATTATATGCAATAACATCTAAGAAATATTAAAGCTAAACTGCAGCCTTTCTTCTAAAACTGTCCAGTTTTACAGGAATCAGTCCTGTACTGAAATAGCTTACTCTGATTTCATGTCACACATTCAGCTGGTCACTAATGTGCATTTGACGTTCTGCCACTTCTGACAAACTTCTTTAAAACAGAACCATCCAGCCATTGCATCCATAGCCTTACTGACAATGCACTACCTCTTCTATTCCTTTGATTTTAATTATAGTCACTTAGAACCACATCTGTAAGTTAACATAGCTTCCTGGTTTAGGTAGCCATGTACAGTCAATCCCTCCCATTAGCTATGCCCTTCCTGGAGCACAGACACAGTTATAATGTCTCAATGCCTAAAATAAAGTATGCATTTAAAAAAACTGAAAAGGGAGGATGAACCAAACCAAAAAAAAAAACTAAGCTTTTGGTGTTTTTTAGTGTAATGGAATGCTGAACTGACAACATAATGTGCTAAAAAATACATGTACCATTTTGCCAATCATGCTCGTTGAACATGGCAGACGTTATGCTGGATGTTAAGCAATGACTGAACATTTCTATTATACCTGTCCGCCAAAGAATTTGCCACCAAAGCCAAACAGTTACTGTAACAAGAATGGAGAGGAAACACACATCCAGTGTCACTGAACACTAGTGAGAGATTTGGCAACTAAGCTGGGTACACACGTGTAGATATGGACCAGATCGATGGCTGCTTTGAGTGCTGTGCGTGCTCACACCCATATCTAATGTGGCCATCCCTGTTTTCAAGCGGGATTGATTTGTCCCGGTTTAAAACAGGGATATCGGACAGGACGGTAAATCACAGTTGATATCCGTTACTTCAGAGGGGGTCATTGATTCCCCTTTCAAAGTAAAGAAAGCAGAGAGCGGCTGCACAGCCTAAAAGAATAGGGGGGGGGGTCATGCTGTCAGCCGTGTTGTAAAAAAAATCTCTCACAAGGCTGACAACTGCATGTTCTGCATGTGACCCGAGTCCCCATCGAATGGCAATTGATGTGCACTTTGGTGTGCACATTGATTACCGTTCTAGTGACCCGCGATCAATCACACTGTGGTGACGTCACAGAAGTATGCTTAGCGGAGGGGTCCCGATGAAATGGAAACAAGCCCTAAGACAGCAAAAGTTTCAGCAGGCCAACGGTCTGACCTGTGTCCCTAACAATCTTAATGCTTGCTGTGCATTTAACTTTATAAATTTTTATCTGAGAAATTAACTATATTTATATAGCATAATGTAATACCTCATTTCCAATTACTTTCACCCACACTCGCTCACCAACATCTACTACTTCCGAAGGACGGTCAACGTGAGAAGATGACATGTGTGTTCTGTGGACAAGGCCTGGTAAGGGAGAAAAAAATAAAAAACATGACTATTTTCTATTTTTATATATGGTGATATAATGGTATGCTGAGTGATGGGTCATACCTTGCTTTGTGCAGCCTGGAATTTTAATAAATGCTCCATAATCGGTAACATTCGCAACCTGTATAGATGACATTGGTTTAACTAAATAAAAGCAAATATGAGTTACAGGTTATATATATTGTTTTTCTGCATGCCTTGCAGTGGGAATCATTTGACAGAGGACTTGTATGGCACTTGTATGAAAAGTAAAATTTATTATAGGGCGTTGAACTGCCTTACAATCTATGCATAGCTGTTATGACTTTGATACATTAATACAGTGGTTCCCAAACTGGAGGGCCCTCATTCTTAAAATGAGTTTAAATAGGGAGGGGGGTCTCGATAATGTTCCTAAACAGAAAAGGGGGCCCTGCAAGGAAAGTTTGGGAACCACTGCATTAATGCAACACGACCCTAAATTAGGAACTAAAATAAGTATTTAAAAATTTGTTAGTGCAGATTCACATAGTCTGAACAATTATACATCAACATTTTAACAGTTTTATACAGTTACCTCCCCCTGGAAGATATCATACAACTCTGGTACAGTATCCATTGCTTTTTGGGTGGGGTATAAAGCTGATGGCTCCAAAAAAACGTTTTTCTTAAATCAGAATTATGCTGCAATCACCTGTAAGATATAGAATGAAAGTTTCTTTTATCTTCAAAAAAGAATTTTTTTTTTTGAAATTGTGAGGCACCATGATAGTTGATGGAAGGAAGGAAGCTGATGCATTTTCAAAAGACTTGTATGGGAATGAAATACAAAAGCCCAAATCATCCCGCCCCACATAGGCTGTATCATCGGTATGGGTGTACCACCAGTGAAGTAAAGGTAGGCATACCATTGGATCAATTGTTTTAGTCAATTGTTTGAAAACCAATTCCGTTTTTACCTGGATCCATAATCTACAAGTAATAGAACATAAAATCAATCGAGCCGTGATCGGAAATGTTGGTAAATTTCAGTTGTTTGTACAAGTTTCTGTATAATGTGTATTTTGTAGGTGTTATAATTTGTTCCCAATCGTATTATGGAACAGTGTACATGGAATCCACCAGATTTGCAATTCACACTGTGTGGTAGTATGATGGATGTTAGACTGACAGCCAATATATAAATTGTACATTTCAATCTAATCTAAGAACGATCAAGCATAAGTTGAAGTATTTATTGCTACTGTTAAGCAGGGAAAACATGCATAGATATGGGCCAGATCGATGGCCACTTCAAGTGCGGTGTGCGCTCACGGCCGTCTATCTGGCCCATATCTAATGCGGCCATTCCTGTCGTCGAGCTGGACCAATGAATCCCGCTGGGAAACAGGGATATCGGACATGACCATAAACCATGGTTGATGTCCATTGCTTTGCATGGGGACTGCGGGTCCTGAAGGTGCAGGGGTGGACAAAGGGCAAGAAGTGTTCATAGTGAACACCAGGTCAAGAGGTGACCTAAAGGGTATAAATTGTGCTAGGTGAGGCCAAGGATTATACAGTCTATAAATTTGTATAGCCACTGAGCCCTTTGCCTACAGAAATGCATTACATGGTGAGATTCCTACCCATGACTGTGTACATTGACTGAAGGAACATTGTAAAAAAGTTAGGTACCTCCCCACTAGGATAGGGGGATCAGATGTTCCATACATCTCATCGCTGGTGTAAAAGGTGCAACCACTGCACAAGTATCCATAGAGGGATAAATTAAGGGTTTGGGGAGGGGGTCCTGATTGTTTTAGGACCCACTATAAGTGGTTTAGTTTTGGTGACCACATGCTCAACCAGCCTTAGCACGCCCCTCCACTCCTCTAAGACCCCCATACACCTTACAATCTTACCATACAATTTCATTACAATCCCCTTTTCTTCTACCAATACCATGTAATAGGAGGACCTTTCTAAACCTTCCAATCACTATGTATTCTATCAGTGAGGTCACTATACTACACAGTTGTTGGTAGATCGAATGGATATTGTATGAAGTGAACTAAAGATGTATGGGGGGCATGAGAACACAAGTCCTCTGGCCTGGTTGTAGGACCCCAGTTGATGAGGGAAGCACATATTCAGGTAACCCCTGGACTAGGAGAATATGAAGCAGGAGCTGATGAGGGTGGTTGTAGGAAACACGAGGAGGGAGTCTGCAGAGATACTTACATGCCATCACCTCAAACTTCCCTTTCTACAGATGCTGGTACTACCTATATGGAAGATAAGATAGTAGGCCTCTTCTACCTACCTATAGGGTAAAATAGATCTGATTCCTATAACATTAGCGATCCCAGAAAGGGAAAAATATATCTCAGCAGGGCTAACTATCGCTCAGGCATAATCTCTACACATCCTACCTTGTGTACGCCGCCATGACAGTCTCCTCCCACACGCCACAAGTACACGCCCCTCCCACCACTTCCTTGTTTACCACCAATAATAAACTAGCACCATAACACGCTCTCTCTTCTCCATGCCGTCAGCTTCACAGACCACGTGACGCAGATCCGCACCGCGACGGCCTCTGTCTAGTGACGTAAAAAGAGGGCGCCGGAACAGGGTACCGAGGTTGCATGCAGAGCGCCCGAAGGTTTCATCGTTTGGTTATTCACGGCTTGTAGTGTGAGGAAAACGGGAAAATGATTGAACAGAACAAGAGGAAAGGGATGGAGCTGGTCGCAGTAACGGCTAAAAAGCCGAGGAATGAGGTGGTGGCGTCGGTAAGTGGTGGAGCGGGATGAATGGCGAATGCTTCCTACAAATACACTAGACGGGGCTTGCATGTCGCAGATCACTTTATATTGCGTAGTGTTCCCTCCTAAGCATTATGAGGAGAACCCAGAACCCAGACTGATATTTTATTCATTTATATATATATAAGTGATTAATATACTTGTGTATAAATGGTTACTTATGGCAGCGGCTCCCTAACTTTCCTTTCAGGGCCCTCCTTTTCTATTCTGGAACATCAGTAAGACCCCCCCCCCCCCCCCCCCCTCTCTAAGAGCACACATTAACAAGACAATTTCACACATACCTTTTTGTCGGCGCTTGTCAAGTTGTTCACAGATAATGACTGTGCTACCTGTTGTTGCAGTTAATAAACGCCAATTGGATGTAAATGAATCCTTAAGTGTTTAAAAGCCTGTGCAGGGTGGTCTGTCAGTTCTTTGAACATCTATTACCAGCAAGAAATGTCATGATGCAGTAGTAAAATGGTTATATTCAGGGATGAAGAACAAGGGAGAAGTGGGATAAAGTGTAAGAAAGTGTTAAGCTGGCCATATAACTTGAGATCTCTGTCAGATATCCTTTAGATCTACCAACAACTTCTACCTCTGCAATTGAACACAGGTAGACTTGATGGTTTAGGAAGTCCCTCATATTACATGGTTTTGGTAAAACAGAAGGAGATCTAAAGGAAATCTGACAGAGAAATCTAAGGTGTATGGGGACCCTAAAGCTAGCTACACACGGCTCGATAGAGAACATCGGGTGGCGTGCGTGCTCACGGCTCCCGATTCTCCTCTCATCTGTCACTTCATCTGAGCCATCCACTGTCCCTTTCGAGCAGGAACAATGGATTCTGCTTGAAAAACGTCAACCAACATGTTGGAAAACCTTGGTCGAAATCCTTTGCATTGAATAGGAACAGCGCTATCCCCATTCAATACAATGGATGACAGCTGGAGCTGGTGTAAACAACGGAGAACACAGGCTGTGACAGGCTGTGTATTCACGGCGGCTCTGCCTGTGTTAAGGGGGCGTGGCCAACAGATAGCTGCCGGAGGAGAAGAGAGGAGAGAGGGGGGGCTGGCTAGGTCAGTGCCTGTGCGTGTCTGCAGCTCAGGTACAGCGCTGCCAGCCACGGACCGGGTCTCCATCGTCCAGTAATTGATGTGCCCATGTGGTGCACATTGATTACTGTACGATTGACCCGCGATCAATTACAGCGGGGTGACGTCACCACACTGTAATTGATCGCCGGTCGATTGCACGGGAATCTACCAGTGTGTGGCCAGCTTTAGTGAGGCTTCAATGCAAGTTCTTTAACCTCCCTGGCGGTTCACTGAGGTGCAGATTTCTGTACCAAAAGTGATAC
>CM070033.1:110897150-110915464 GCA_036250615.1 Ptychadena robeensis | reverse complement strand
TTTTTCACTGCATTCCTCCCTATTATTGGCACTTCTAGTGCCATTCATGAAAACATTTAAGTAAGACGGATGAATTGAAGTGTCCCTTTAAAGATGACATAAACACAAAGAATTTAGAAGATATCCTTGGTTTATGTTCTGATCTTCTGTGTTTTAATACTTTCTGAATCGCTAACCAAAAATAAGTATGCAGCTTAACAAAACAACCTTGTTTCTGGTGTGTGACTGAAAATGGGAATATCTTAAAGAAGTAAAGCCTCCCATACATGCATAGATCCGTGGTCAATTTTGCGGCCAATTAAAGCTGCCCAAAAAAAGGCATGTCTGTTTTTTTGTATTGTTTTTTTTTCTGGTCAATTGCTAATACTTTGGGGACAAATGGCGCGTTCCGATTCTAGAAAAGACTGGCCAAAGCATGAAAGGGGTTATGATGTTGCAATTGGCTGTTTAAAGATTATGCATGTATGGAGGGCTTAAGTTCACAGCCACAAAGACTATAGCATGAAAATCAAGACAGTAGCTCTTTTTAAAGCTAGCCCTTTAACTATTTCTTGTGTAAATCATTTGTTTTGGGTCTGTAAAGTTCACACATGTATTTAAGGCGTTAATCTGGAATGGCTTATATGAAAGCACCTTTTTATTTCTGAGCAAAAGGTTTATAAATATTTTTCTTTGACAGCTTGCTGTTCTCTGCATCAACTGATAAAACTGTTGCAATTTGGGATTGTGAAACTGGAGAAAGAATAAAGAGACTAAAAGGACACACATCATTTGTAAATTCCTGTTATCCTGCCAGGAGGGGTCCACAGCTAATCTGTACTGGCAGTGATGATGGGACTGTAAAGGTAAATGCAGCTTCAGACAACTGCTAGTAGACTGTATTTTGTTTTTGGGAGAAGTTGTATCTTCATAGTAGTTTTTATAAATGCATTCCAGTATCCTGTCAATCTTCAAGTCCAATAACCATTTCAAATCCATTCTCTCCAATATGGTCTGTGGCAGGGTTGGCAAGTTTTTTTTCCAGAAAAAGAGCAGTCCGATGAATTTGGCTGCTCTCTTTCTTCCAGTTTGTATGTATGCACTGGTGAGAGGTGGAGCCACTTCAAAGAGGCTGAGGAGCCGCATGTGGCTCCAAAGCTGTGGGTTGTTGACCCCTGATTTCAGGGGCTCCATCAAAAAGCTTAACTTGCCTTCATTTTCACTTTCTTGATGTTGGACTAATCCTCTGCCTACTGACATAAAGCCTCATTCAGCCACTTTGAGTGGTGGTGAGTAAGTAATGGCATACCCCTGGATGTTTACAATTTAACTCCAGACTATTGCAGTGCATCCTGTTCCCCCAATGAAAGAGTTAATCTTTAACAACTCCTATCTAACTTTGCATTATACCAGAGCCTTCTCCAAAAGTGTTGTCATTGATGGGAACGTGCAAACCAAACTTCATGTGCTTTTCTATGTTTATTATAAGCTTGTTGTAGTAACCGTGGAAGACCAGTGGTTTCCACACTGGTAAACACATATCAAGCATGTATGACTGTATAACTCAATTGTTTAGCTTAAATTTAATTTAAATTTTTTTCACAGCTGTGGGACTTTAGGAAAAAGGCAGCAGTACAGACTTTTCAGAATACGTATCAAGTATTATCCGTTACCTTCAATGACACCAGTGACCAGATTATCTCCGGAGGTATAGATAATGACATAAAGGTAAGAACTTCTTAAATGTGACAGCCTTGGTTACTAAAATCAATCGGTGATATTTCATCAAAGCATAACGCTTTTTTCACATGCAAGAGTAATTTTATAAGTATGTCCGTGGCTTTGGTAAGTCTGAACCCATTATTTGGGTCACATTGGGCAAAGATATATTTGAGCCATGCTGCCATATTGAAGTCACACACTATGGTAATACCTGCACTTTATTTTCCTGTGTTTTTTTTTTTTTTACCCTTCTGAAGTAAACCTTCCTTTTTTTTTTTTTTATTTTTTTTTATTTTTTTTTTATATTTTAAATTTTTTTTTTTTTATCCGGCTAGGTTTGGGATCTACGACAGAACAAGCTAATGTACACAATGAGAGGCCACGGTGATTCTGTGACAGGCCTTAGTCTTAGTTCTGAAGGTTCTTATTTGCTTTCAAATGCAATGGATAATACAGGTATTACAACCTTTCTAGAATGTGTTTATGCCTTGATCAGCTATTGAATGATTGTGTGCAGATATTAGACTACTATTGCTGATTTAATATAGAATAAACAACACCACTATATGAATATTTCTAGTGGTTATTCGATAGGGACCACTAATAGCCTGAAACATCTGTGTGTCCTTAATTTTAAACTGGAAAAATCCAATTTTGACAATTATTAAATTTACAATATACACTCGCATTGTAACTTAGATTCTGCTGGAAAATGCCTTTTTTTTTTTTTTTTTTTTTTTAAGTGCGTATCAAAGCAAACAAAAGTAAAAACCGTCTGCTATTATTCTGGTGCTTCCTCTTTAGTCTTACCAAGTAAAGCATTAGAAGGTCTGATTTAGATAATGGGAGGCGGAACATTAGGTGGTTTAAGTGACAGAAGGAGAATTGGCATGTGTTTGGAAATTTAATGTCTTTATTTTTCTGATACATAGTTCGCATTTGGGATGTTCGCCCATTTGCCCCAAAGGAAAGATGTGTGAAAGTTTTCCAAGGAAATGTGCACAATTTTGAAAAGGTTAGTGACTTTCATTACTTGAATTGCTGCTCTTTGTAAGGTGGGCCAAATGTATGACTGAGGCATTTCTTTTCATTGCAGAATCTTTTGCGTTGTTCCTGGTCATCTGATGGCAGTAAAATAGCAGCTGGATCAGCAGACAGGTAAATGATTTGTCTGTGATTTCTTTTAGTGCCTTAAGCTAGTCATACACGTATTGATTTTGTGGTCGATTCCTGAACAATTGGCATGTGCATTTGCGGAGGTAGTTCGTCGAACGATTTTTCAGGAGTTAAATGCATCTATTTTGCTGATCAACCCAAAAATGTATTATATAAGTTGTATTTTCCTGTTTGATAGTCATTACTTTGGATGGGGACCCTTGATCCCCATGCAAAGTATCGGGCAGAGGTCTTAAGTTGATGTGAATGACTGTTGGTTACGTGGAGATGTAACCACTTTACTATTGATCATTTAATGATTGAAAGGGGAGTATATATGTGTATGGCTAGCTTTACTCTTATCATTGTAACTGGTCAGCTTTTTAAAATGCTCCCCTTTTCCTTTTGTGCTCATTTAGGTTTGTGTATGTTTGGGACACCACATCACGCAGGATTCTGTATAAGCTTCCTGGTCATGCAGGCTCAGTCAATGAAGTTGTCTTTCACCCTGAAGAGTCAGTTGGTAAGTTTTGAAGTTTCTATGTAAATGTTTACCGAATTATGGAACAAGTTTGGTGGATGTAGACTGATGTGAACTTTACACATATGCACCTCTACATTCATATGTTTTCCAACTCCTACAATGGGTTTACAACTATATAGTAATGAAGGAGGGGGAGAGGGGGGCGAGGGATAGTGTATCCGGGATCAAAGACCCGGCTACCAACTTGGCCCAGGCACCTGTCTCACAAAATTTTCCCTGAAAATGAAACTATATAGTAAGTGACCTTTTGCCCTCTTGCTGTGTTTCCCTGGGCATTCATAAAGTATGCGGAAGGAAATGGCGAACTGAGCACATCCACCTAAAATGTTGATATGGGCTGGTAATATAAACGCAGATGTAGACGGGGAGAGGGGTTACATTTCTTTGTTTTTAACTAAATAGTGAGGCCAATTTTTTCCCATAAGTCAAAAACCTAAACAGTTTTTTTTATTTTTTTTTTCATTTATTTTTTTAATTTGCATGCACATAAAGAAAAAAAAATTGCACACATTTAATAAAGTTTTCTTCTTGGTGAACTCTGCGCCTGAAACCTGAGAATATGAATTTTAGTCTGGTTTTTAAAACTCCACACAACACTAAGTAGTGCAAGAGAGATGAGTCTTTGCAGGAAAAAGGTTTTAAAAATCCACCTTTCTTGCTATGATATGCAGATTGTGGACCTGCAGAATGCAGTATGATTTTTCATCCTGCTTCCCTGTCTGGGTAGAAGATGTGGGCCAGTTGCTGTAACTAATGAAAGGGTTGATCATTCTGTAAACCATGTATTCTCATATTAATGTTTAACTTTGTGTGTTTTTGTCTTTTTAGTTCTCTCTGCTTCCAATGACAAAAGACTGTACATGGGAGAAATCCAATGATTAATCAACAACAAATCTTAGATCGGATCATTTGTTTATTGTACTGTTTTCCATTTTTATACCGGACACAGTGGACTGTTTTTAAACACAAATGCCAGAACTCCTTTTTTGTTTTCTACCTTTTAGTCTCCAAATATTTGGAGATTATTATGTACTTGGAACACTGACTTTAGTTTCTGCAAAGGTAACTGCATAATTCTTTTTAAGACCTCAAGCCAATGTATATACATAGCAACTGACAACATCTTGGGTTTTTCAGGGCAGCCAATGAAATCCATCTTTTTACCTATGTATTTGTGTTTTGGTTTTTTTTGTATGAAAACATTTTAATACAGTTGTGTGGACTGATTGTGTTTTATGCTTTTATCAACTTAACTAGGTGATATCTGCTCCAGCAAAATAAAAATCCCATAAAGCAAATACAATAAGGGTTCCATAATTTTAATCTCCTTGGCGTTATGCCCAATGCCAGTACAGGCGCAGTTTGATCGTTAATCAAACTTCGCGTGTGCCTGCGGCACTTCTACAGAGCTGCAGACAGAGTCTTTCTGGCCCCGTGTCTTAGGTGTCATCGGTAAAGCTGAAAGGAGCCGCGGCGCCATACACCTCCATGTTACACCGAGGCGGTGTGTAGAGGGCTGGGGGGGAGAGCCAGCAAATTACTGGGGAAACTGCTTTTCATGCCATAAAAAATGTGGGTTAATAAATGACCAAGAAAATTTGTCAATCCACCATGGGATGGTTGTCCACTGAAAATATGTTTAAGAAACTGTATTGTGCTAATTGTAAGCGAGAGCTCAGAAAAAAGTTGCCTGGTTTATTGAATGGCAAAGCATTTATGCTTTCTTTGGTGCCCACAGGGCATTTTGTAACAATCGTTCGGTTGTCTAATATACTTAAGGGATATTTTCTGTTATATCCATCCTAAACTCCAAAGTGCACTTAATGCATGACTTACTATTTTTTGTTTTGGATATTAAAAATTTTGGTAGTAGCATGGTAGAGTCAAAAACTGATTTAAACATGAGTTAATGTGTGGCAGGTTGAAATGATAAAGTGGGGCAATGGTACAATTGAACAATAGTCTGTATTGTTAAGTCTTAAGCTGGGAATAGATGGTACGATTTACCGTCACTTCATTATCTGATTCTCTGCAATAGCAGGCGGGTGTGATGATGTCATCACGCCCGCCCGTGCCGAGAATCGGACGGCACTCTTCATCTTCAGCTCATTACTTGGGCTGGGGGCAGCCGTCCCCAGCCGAACTAATGGGATCGGGTTAAAATTTGCTGCTGCGTCCAATTCCTGCACGACCCTATCCCTAAGGGATGCGGGAGCGTGCATGGCATTGGATCAGATGTCGGATCGTGCAGGAATTGGAACGTGTATGCCCAGCTTTACCGAAGTCTTAAATTTTGCTCCCCTGCATGGATTTTTTTTTCTTTGAATTCATGTAAAAAGAGGTTTTTCTTGTTCTAAACAAATTTGTCAAAGAGGTAGAGCCTTGCAATTCATTATCATGGCCTGGAAGGGAATGAGCAAACAAAGAAAAATGCTGGAAGAACTACCCTTATCTAATGTGGTGATCTTTTACTATATGGAGGTGAAGTACAAAAAAGTTCCTAGATCGTCTATGCTGACTTTAATGTCAACATCACCTAAACGAGAATGCTTACATCTGCGATCTATAAATTTTAAGACTAATTCTCCAGCTGGCTGCTCTGTATAAGCTGGCCTATGTCTGTTCTAATATTTTTGGCCTTTAATGGATCATAACATCATTCCATTACAAATTGTTCACCTTCCCAACCCCAAGAGCTGATTTAGTCCTATTATTTATTAAAATTGTGTTCAGAATTGGAACATCCACTTCTCTTCTAGTGTCTATGAAAACCAACCTCCACATCACTTATTATGGAGTGGAGAGGAAGGCAGCCTGCTAGTACAGGAGCTCTGGTAACCTTATTTTTTTTTTCCGTACATCTATCTGTACTGTTTCTACATCATTAAGGAAGAAAAAAAAAGCAGCAAAATCCTGTGTGAGCGCGCAGATCCTGTGCTGGGAAACACTTGACATAAATATCTTCGACACTGATTTTACTCTCCTTATAATTGTTTACCTGCTCTAAAGCAGCATGGTTCTGCTTGTAATGTATTTGCTGGGAGAAAGGTGCCAGTGTGGTGGTATAATCCACTACCCTGTACCCCATAGTGGACTTAAAGGAAGAGCTTTTACAGTACATTCTTACAAAATAAATCCCTTTTTCAGAAACTGTTTGCTTGCCTAACCTTTCCTCACAAATGATTTTTTAATGGAATGTGAACAAATACCCACAAAAACACTCCAAAATGTTGTGCAAAGCCTGCAGGCAAGGGGGTCATCCTCATAAGTCTGTGCTTTGTATATGGGAATATGGTGAGCTAGTCCCTCAAGCTAAGTATCCTATTCATTTTAATTGGCTCTCAAGCAACCAGAAACTCAATTTATCTGGAATCTACCAATCCCTGTGGGTTTTGGATAACGGGGAGTGCACTGTACACATGATTGCACAAATTAATGCTCATACATTTAAATTGACATTTTATGTTTAAACTTGGGAAATCTACTAAGCTGCCGAGAGTACTATAAAAGTATCATAATTTGTCTTGTCTTAACCCCCCCCCCCCCCCCCCCCCCCCCCCCCCCCCCCCCCCCAAACACCCTTAGATCACTCCATAAAATTCCCATTAGATCTACCAATAACTATGTAGTGTTGGGTCCTCCCTGGTAGAATACACAGTGATTTGGAGGTTTAGAAATGTCCTCATATTACATGGTTTTGAAGTGGGTTGTACAGAAATTGTATGGTAAGATTGTAAGGTGTATGAGGGCTTTTATGGTATATATTACAATTTCATGTGAGTGTGATCTCTTGTTGTAAAAATGCTGTCTTTAAGTCATTAATGCACTTCACAATGTGCCCATTTATATGAATGAAGCCTATAACATCTAAACTTTTGAACCTCAACTATTTAATAAATATACTGTAAATATAAAATATGCTTGCAAACACATAGCAAATAACACATTTACTATATATTCTACAAAAACACACAAGCTTGTATTTTTTACTGCCTTGAAAGCAGCAATTTTTTGCGGCAGGAATGTGCAGCATTGTCTCTGACCCACAGTCTGCATTTTAGATTAAAGCTGGCTAGTATGAGAAAGGTAATATTTTGAGGAAGTATGTCATACAATTAAAAAGGAAGATGTCATACACATGTTGTATAGTGGACATTTCTAGATTTTATTCAGGTATACTTTCATTTAAACCTGTTTGGCAGCTTGAACTCTTTTTGACCATTCTTCTAGAAGAGCATTTGTGAGCAAAGACACTGATGTTGGATGATAAGGCTTGACTTTTATCCTCCACTCTAATTCATCCTAGAGATGTTCTAGAGCAGTCATGGCCAATCTATGGTACAGGTGCCAGCGGTGGCACTCAGAGCCCTCTTTGTGGTAACCCGACCTGGCAGCTAACACAGAGGCTGATGGATGAAAGAACTGCAGCCCATTGGCTCTCAATGCTGTCAGTTTTCTTCCCCTCTCGTCTGATTGCACACAGCACCCTATACCCTTCACTAGCACTGCTAGCCAATCAGAAGCCTGGGGAGAGGGACAAGCAGTAAGTCGTGAAAAAGGTGTGTTTCTGTGTGTATGTAATGTGTGTGAGTGAGTGAGACATAATGATAGGAGAAGGCAGAAGAATTTTGGGTGAAGTACACAAAGCAGTAGTGTTAAGCCAATGCAATTTGTATTGTCTATGGTTTTGCTGGACAAATGTATCACCTAGAGGCATCGGCCAACATATGCCTGCTCTTGCTGCCAAATTCAGAAAAGACTTACATTTATGTAAGGTTGCCTTAGCTTTAGAAAGATAAATTGTGAGAAAAAGTTTATATAACTTTCTATGGGAGTAGAGTATAATAGCTAGAGTATAAAAAATGAACAGCTATTATACCACATAGTGATTTAACAGAGTTAAATCACTATGAATCTATAGAATCTATAACCAACAGAATAAAGCTAAACACTAGGAAATCAGAAATGTAATTACCATTCTTTTACAATGGTATCTGTCCCTATAATAAACGTCTGCAATACCCATTAGTAATTTAACTACAAAGTTATCAATTGCTTGCAGCCACAGCATAATGTGCAGAGAAAAGATACCATCTAAGACGTATGTGTAAATCCAATCTCAAATAAAATGTAACATGTTAATGTAATCTCAAAAGTCATTTACCAAGTCATTTAATTGTGTATCGCAGTGTGCCCTGCTTTGCTGAAAGCATCACTTAATATAATTGAAGAAGTGTTGGTGTTTACCCATTTGGATGTAGAGCTCAAGTGTCTGCAATCCTCTGCTTTCACGACTATAGATCTATGCCCTACAAAGCACTTAGAGGATTATTTTACTGCCTGTATCTTGTGTTTAAATGATAAAACACCACCTCCTCTCCCTTATTCTTCTTTTCATTGTTTCCAGTTCTGAGTGTAATTCTCTGGGGTGTCATGCTGTATCTGCTGTAATTGACAATTAATGTAACTTTTAACATGTATATTGTGGGGGTTCAGCCTCAAAGGGGCCTATTGTCAGATCACTGAAAAATTTCTTGTTTGTATTTATCACAGTACACAGTCCAAACACTATTACCCTCAGAGGGGTTAATATCAACAATAAAAAAGTACTTTGAAAATGCCAAGCCTCCTGGCTAAACAACACAGCAATGGGTCTTCCTTTTAACTTCAGGAAAATCTATATCACCTGACTCCAGCCTGGGCCCCACACTCCCTATGTGTCCTCTCTATCTGCTTCTCCTATCACAATGGTCTCAGCTCCTTTTGTGGAAACACACCTGACACCATTTGCAAACCCTGGTATGTACCTGGATTCAATGGGAAGTATCTAGAAATGGGGATCTCTAGAAAGAAAAAATATCCACAAGATGGCGCTGACACCTGTTGGTTTACATTTCACCAGCTCCGGAATACATCTCACCCCAAGCTGAAGAAGACACTTCCCCTGGCTATAGGTTCGCAATCACAGATCTAGTACATCGCACACCCTTTGCACCACGATCTCTGATCACAGTCACTAGATGTCCACAGTCAGGTGCCCTACTGGTGCAAATGATAGAGCTTCATAGGAAACTATAGACATTTTCTATCGCCCAGTATATATATATATATATATATATATATATATATATATTGTCATAACACCCAGCTCTATTCATGACAATAGTGTGTTACTAATAGTTTTTTAGTTAGTTTTTAGTTTTTTTTGCTGAATATGGTCCCAGCTGCCCTGAGATCATGGACATGTCCTCCCTCTGTAGCTCTGGGTTGCTTCATCACCATTCTCATAATCATTGAAACACAAGGTGAGATCTTGCATGCAGCCCCAGACAAAGGGAGATTTACAGTTATTTTGTGTTTCTACCTCTTGTGAATTATTTGTCAATTATAATGTAACAAGGAGTGAATAATAGCTAATTCAAAATCGTTCCCACCATGAAGTGTAGACACTGGGGAGCCTGTAATTTTGCTCGTTGAAAGGGGATGAAATAGTTATTTAACTCATTGGGATGTACATTATTCTCTTAAGTCTGGGCTGTCGGTTTGTGAGGTTTTTTTGTTGTTATGTCTGGTACAATATTCCTCCCATAACAATATGACTGGTCATTTCTATGTTAGACAGCAAACCTACGAATTCAGCAGAGGCCTATGGAGTGGCCACAGAAGCCTCAGCCCACACATGGGTCAAAACCTGCTTGCTCGATGAATGCTCAGTGTTTTGCGCAATCACTTTGCGCAATCAGTTCCCGCTTGTTACTTTGGATGGGGACTCTGGCAATCGAACAGGGATTTACCAACATGTTGATTCCCTGTTCGATCGAAGAAAGGATGGCCACGTTCGTTTCGTAAACAAACTATCACCGTGCATGTGATCGATTTGCTCAGGAGTCAAACTAAAAATTGACCCGTGTATGGGGACCTTAAGTTGTGTGAAAAGGTCTTTTGCTCTTTCGACTGCCAGTCTAACATCAATCAATTGTACTACCAATCAGTCTGATTGATACCTTTGCTAATGCTCTAAAGTACCATCTGACACAAATAGACTGAAATACCCATCAGATACTTTTATCATATACTGAAATTTACCAACATGTCTGATCGCTGCTCCGTCCATTTTATGTTGCATTTCCATCATTTTTAGTCAACTGATTCAGGTAAAAAGGAATAGTTTTTTTTGATCGAACAGGAAAATAAAACTGTATAGCTACCTTACGTTAGTCAGGAAGTAGGCTGTAAAGACCCATTTGTCATTTGTGGGGAAAGCAAGCTCCTAGGCTGCATCCAGATTCTGGTTTAACTACCAAATAAGTAATTAATATTGTATATGGTTCAACTGTGTGTAGCTGTTTTTCATTGAAGACATTTACCATGACATCCTGCTCTTTTAGTCCATGTTAATGGGACAGGAAAATGACTGAATAGAGACATTTGTCCCATTAATATTCTTATCTGTATCATATCACAAACTTTGTGTATCTTGCTCAGATTGGTATGTTAGGACAGCAGCAATACTCAGCAGCTGCCCTGCTACTACTGCTAGGAAGGTTACATTGTTTTATCATTATATACAGGGGTGCACATAACTTTTTTAGTGATCTCCTCAGATGAGTACCAGGAGATGGTGTTTGGTACTCACCCCATATTTAGTGTGGTCTTTCTCACTGTCCTCTGCTTCAGCTTTCTGCATGGTAGGTTCTGCTGCAGATGGACCTCTCTGTTCCTGATAGCTGCCTCCATCCACAGGTCACCGGCTTTGGGTCACATGTAACTCTCACAGTACAACACATTTGAACCCCCAGATCTCATACCTCAGTAGTGACACCCTGACATTTTCTTGGTTGATTACTAACCCCTCAGACTACCTGTAGTCCAAATGTCATCCTTTCATACTCATATTATACACACAATGCTTTCCCCTTGCCAGCTTTTACTACTACATATGCCTACTCTGGCTTTCATCCCTCAGATCTCCAACACCCTTAAAAGTCCAATCTTTTTTGGGAGATTAATAATTTACAGTCCCAGTCCCCGTCCCCCTAACTGCAACCTTTCATAGTTCTTCATGTTTCCCTGCAGTTATCCAAGTGACATAAATTGTAAACATTTAACATTTAGCTGCGGCCACCCAGACAAGGAGTGCTTCCAAGTTGTTAGTACGCATATGAGCTTTGTAACAATAATGCAGGTACGCATAGCTATTTATTGGCCCCTTTTGAGTACCAGAGTACCACTTATGTGCACCCCTGATTATATCAATAGTTTATGACAATTTGTGAACTTGGGGGAAAAAAATATTTCCATGTTTACATTTGAAGCAGAATGAGGAAGACTACCTTTTGCATCATGCTTGATAACAGATACATAACCTCAATAATTAAGGACCTGCTACCCGATTTGATTATTAATGTACTACAAAACTACAAAGTGCGAAAATATATATACTCTATCTGCTAATGGATAGAAAAGAAGAAGCAGCTTACTGCTGAGTTCTTTAATCTACTCTCTTCCCTTTTAATTATTTTCACACAGATCACTGTAAACAGCCCAACACATTTTAGGTGCTATTTGTAAATTATTGATGCTGTCTGTTATAAAGGAGAACAAGGAGCACTATCCATTTGTGAATAATATTTATATTAAAAGGCATGATAGTATTCTGCAGAACAATTGATTTTGGACTGGCAATTACAGCAATCTAATATTAGAACACATTTGGGCACTTATGCAAATTCTAATTAATAGAGACTTAATAATTTTTATAAATATCAATTAAATGTAATGGTGTGTTTTACTGTACCCTGTGATTATCTGTAAAATTTACACTTTATCATATGTAGGGAATTCTAGTGCCTGTTTTATTGTTTGTGTGGGTTTGGTGATTTTAAAAAAACATTAAAACATTATTGCACTTCCTGTCTAGAGTTCCCCTTTAGGTAGTATCCCACACATTTACTGTAGGAGAAATGCTTAGTGAGTAATGATATATTAAATGGCATGGCAGAAATGATTCACTATTTGGTTTCACAGCATTGCAGATCTTTGTAAATACCATAATATATTTCTCTTATATATGGTATGTATATATATATATATATTTATATTTTGGGGACAGGGCAGATTGTATTAGCAGTCTTGTCTAGGTAGACAGTAGACAGTAGTGAACAAGCATCTAATGAAAATGTCAAGGCAGAAGGCTAACTTGGTTAAGTTGTGGAAAGACCACAGCTCTGGTCAGAGGTGAAAGGGGGCAGTAAACATCTATTCTCTCTGATGGTGTCAGAGCAGAGGGGAATAATGGATTTCACAAACCACATTGAATTACAGAGTAGCTTTGTGTAAGACGGCTGGGTGGTGTGGGGGGGGGGGGGGGGGGGGGGGGGGGGGGGGGGGGGGGGGGGGGGGGGGGGGTTGCTGATCTCTCCCTCCACAACAAAACAAAGAATTTCCACAATTCATCACATGGATGCCCAGAGCGCTGTGATACACAATGTGATTGTGATATACATTTGGGATGCTGATTAAAGATGAAGAAGAGGTGAGGATGGACCGGTGTGTAGGGCTTGTACAATGCTGCATTCAGCACCCTGATTATATCCATTTTTTTCGCCTGCAATATAACAAAAGAGATTTGGCATCTGGCGTTCATTCTCTGGTGTATATAAAAAAAAAGGGGTGGCATTGGTGAGTGTGATCCCCCTCTCTCATCTACCTCCTCCTCTATCCACACCCAGGGTCTGGTAGGGAAGGAGTGAATAGCATGTTCTTAACACTTACTACAGAAGAGGAGGGTTGGGTGAATCCTTATAGGGTGGGTGGGTGTGTATGGCTTGTCCCCTCTCCCTGCCACTCCTATCCTCCCCCCTCATACACAAAACACACAATAGACCAACACAAAGAGGACATAAGGTTGAATGCTCCTCCTCTCCCATATAGCATGTAGATTTGTAGGGTGGCATATCTAAACATGGTCCTGTAACCAGGCCTTTTCTTGCCAAGGAAAATGAGGAATACGCTAGGCTGAGGAGCTGACATTTCTAAGGATTTCCCTATCATATCAGGATTGTCTACACCAGAGCCTGCTATTGTAGGAGCCCAATCCATCCACTATGGGCAAATGCACTGGGAGATGTACCTTGGTGGGGATCTGCTGCCTGCAGCTGGTGAGTCAAACAATACCGGTCTGATGGGATTCTGGGAAACAGTAACAGGATTAACACATCATTACTACATATACATGATGAAGCCGGGCAAATCATTAATTCCATCCTATTATGTCCATATATTTCATGATACCATTGCAAGCTCTTCAATAGATTAATAATAATGTGTACATAATGCCTTATATATACTTGCTGTATACCTATTCTGCATGCAGGTATTGGGTCTAATTGCAAGCAGGTTTATATTTATTTATGTATTCTTTATATATGTTTTTATTTATTTTTAAATGCATGTTGTTATATTATGGCAAAAATAAATAGGTATTAATTTACATTGCACCAATCTATCCCTCGTGTGTGTGTGTGTGTGTGTGTGTGTGTGTGTGTATACTTTCTTTGGAATAATTGTTAGATATAATCATAAAAGGTTAAATTATTATACACAATGAAATGTCAGCACTATAGCCCAGTATCCGGAGTTACCTACAATAACTGTCTAATGCATTATGTTTTATGTACTAAGATAATCTTGGTAATTATTGCATAGCCTCATGTTATTACATATTGTGTTAGTAGCTTCAAATATATCTTTTAAGCTTAGTTGCTGGCTAGTTTTTCTTAAGAGTGTCACAAAGTACAAAATTGAACAGAAAAATGGAAACAAAATATTATTTATATACCGTATATGCCGTCCTGAGATTCACTAAATCAGTCTGAATAAATCATTCAGCAAAATGAATGAGTGTATTTGGATGTCTGTCATGTCAAGGCCATAAGTATGCGTTATTTGGACAGCCGCGAACTCATCACACCTATCTGGAGGATAGACGTAGCTAATGTCACAAGTTGGTCCTCCATGATGGAATACTTAGCGATCAGTTAATTTATCTGGTTGTGAGGATCTTTGTCAAGAACTTTGTTTCAAGTTAAAATAATGGACGAAGGATATTAGAGGCTTGCAAGGAATGAAATATTCTTACAGACCTTTATAATTTGTTATGGTATTTTCTATTCCATATGAAAGATGTGAATTGTGAAGTCTAAGTGACAGTAAATTTATCAGGCTTCATTGGTAATGGGTTTTAGGGAACACCAGTACTCCATGGTGGTTTATGGATAAATATAAAGTGTTAGATCTGACTTTGGTTAGTTACACTATTGGGTTAGTGCAAAGGTTAGATTAAGGGTAAGGGTCATTGAAAGGGTCAGTATTGGCTGTCATAAGGTATGGCATCATTCTCTGTGCAAAGGGCTCTACATCAAAAGTACTGTAGACAGTTTCTTGGCATTGAAATGTATCAAGTGTGTTATATAGTATAATATAATATGGGTGACTGCTAGAACTGACCTCAAAGTTATGAAAATAAAAAGGGATATTTTTAATAAGTACATTAATAATTGTGTTCTTTGTCTTCTTAACATAATTTTGAGGTAAGTTAGTCGCATGAAACTAAAATAGCTGTAGTACTAATCTAATTATTCTATTATTATCATTATTATTACCATTTTTTTATATAGCGCCAACATATTACGCAGCGCTGTACAATTTATTCGAGTGGATGTGCAACACAAGATAATACACACAGGTACAGGTTATGACACAGGAGGAGTAGAGGACCTTGTCCGGTCAGGCTTACAATCTAGTAGGTTGGGGAACAGAGTATACAATAGGTAGGGGAATGGGACTGGCATGGTTGTGATGTTAGGAATGAGAAGATGGGTAGGCCAGACTGAAGAAGTGGGTTTACAGGGCTTTTTAAAAAGTGCCAACGGTAGGAGAAAGTCTAATGGGACGATGGAGAGAATTCCAGTGAGTGGGAGCGGCCCTAGAGAAGTCTTGAAGCCATGCGTGTGATGAGGTTATGAGCATAGATGTCATTAGTAGGTCACTGGAGGAGCGGGTTGGGGTGTATTTGTGTACCAGGTTGGAGATGCAAGGCACAGAACTTTGAATTTGATTCTCTGGACAATTGGAAGTCAGTGTAGAGATTTGCAGAGAGGAGCAGCAGATGAGGAGCGGTTAGAGGAGTAAATGAGTCTAGCAGCACCATTCATGATGAAGAGCTGATAGTCTAGTTAGAGGGAGACCAGAGAGGATGATGTTGCAGTAGTCCAGGCGATAGATGAGCGTGTACCAGGACGATTTTGGTGGTTTCTGGGAAAAGGAAGGGGCGGATCTTGGAGATGTTGCAGAGATGAAAGTGGCCGGATCTAGCAATGGTCTGTATGTGGGGACAAAAGGAGTGCAGAGTCAAAGGTTTCACCAAAGCAGCGAGCTTGTGGAATGGGGGAGATGACGGTATTATCTGTAAGTGAGATGTTAGGGGGATGCTTGAAAGGTGATGGGGGAAAGATGATAAATTCGGTTTTGCTCAGGTTGAGTTTAAGAGATGGCCGATAGGCACTGAAAGATGTTGTCCATGACAGAGGGAGTGAAGGCCGAGGTGGATAGGTAAATTTGGGTATCGTCAGCATATAAGTGGTATTTCAGACCAAAAGTTTAGATGAGTTCTAGATATTTACAGTATTACAATATACTGTCTAAATATCACACAGTACAGTCAGTACTATATGACTTCTGGGACAAGACCATTTAGCCATAAAGAAGAGTCAGTTTATAAAGGTTTGCAAAAAATGTTCAGTTGATGCAGTTGGAAATATATGTGAATTATGGGTAAAGGTTGTGTAAAAGCTTTTACAGTAGACCCCAGATTATCTCTAGTTGTTTTCTAGGTCTGATCAGACTGTTATTGTGTCCATCATTCTTGTGGTGTCACTGTAAAAATGAAAGTGGGTTGCTTTGATTGTGCCAGGAGCTGCTGTGTAATACTATACATCTCAGATGAGAGCAACTATGCTGTAAAGTTCAAAACAAAGGATCACCCCCTGTGTACAGATATTTTCCACAAAGTTTAGCAGGGAACACACCCATAGATATGAGTCAGATTAATGGCCACTTTAAGCCCTGTGCACGCTCACGGCCATCTATCTGCCCCATTTCTAATGCGGCCATCCCTAATTTGGGATCAATTAATTCAGCTCAAAAACAGGAATATCGGACATGACCATAAACCAGGGTTGATGTCCATTGCTTTGCATGGGGACCGCGGGTCTCCATGCAAAGCTTTGTCGGAGCTGGAGACACAGCTGTGATGCACCCTGAGCTCCTTCAATATTGGGAACCTCGAACGGCTCATATATCGAGTCGTGTGTTCCCGGCTTTAGTTGTAAAAACTGATTTTGACTTCAGACGTTTCAGTGGGGATATTTAGGCCTATTGTAAGTAAAGTAGGAATATAAATATCAGGCAGGTCAAACTGACAAGTAACAAAGTGTTTTCAAATACTATAGCTAACATTAGGCAGCATCTAAAAAAACAAGACTTAGTGGACTTTGACGGGTATAAAATGTAATTTCCAAGCATAAATCTCAGTAAGCAAACATCTCATGTATGGGGTACTGCACTCTCTGCTATACAATAATTCATTTAGGTCTGTTTTGTGAGTAAGAATGACATAACATTTTCCAAAACATAATATATTCAAATATAATAAACCACTTCTCCTATTTATCTAAACTGCACACCAAGAATCTTTGTTGTAGGGTTGAATTATTCCTTTTAATCAATGGTAAATCTTGGTCCACTGCTGATCATAGAGAATAATTTACCCTGTCTTCAATACAATAAGCATCTAGTCAGTTTAGAGACCTCTATCACCTCTATCAATGCATTCAGCCTTAGGGCTTCAGCCCCCATGTAGCCATGATAAGTCCAAACATCCCTGCATACACTGCATGGTTACTCTGCAAAGTGCTGATATCATGCTATTCAAGTACGATATCTTATGCAGAAAAAAATCAGAGACTTGACCAGGACACCATAAAACACAATGAATAAAAACAACTACAATGGTGGTTAGTATGTTCTGTGTTTGCCATGTTGGTCCATATAGTAAATATACCTAACCACACTAAATGAATGGAGAGGAAATACCGTATTTTTCAGACTATAAGATGCACTTTTTGACCATTAAAATCAGTGGGAAAGTGTCCCTGTTCTTATGGTCCGAATATGTAAAAAATTTTTGTTTCAGTCCCAACCATCCTGGGAGCAATAGCTATGCATTCCAGGAGGAATAAATTTGTTCCATTCCCTCAGGTCAAGCCAAATACCCACTGCCAAGAAAAGATCTTATCTGCATTAGAGGTACCCATGCTCTGAAAACACTGACCAACTTATTGAGAGACACATTTTACAATTAGATGGCATGAGTTGTGTATTTACATTAACATTCTGAATTGCAATAAATACATTTTGTGATAAAGACTTATATCTTCTCACATATGTAAATAGCAGCTCACGGGTAAGTTGTTCAGTGCCAGATTGTAAAATCTGTCTCTTCATAAGTTGGTCAGTGTGTTCAGAGAATGGGTACTGCTAGTGTATAGACACATGCTAAAGTTTCAGCCCTGCAGCCAAGACCTCCCTCCTGGCACTGGCCTTTTTGCTGGAGGAATACAGTGCATACTGCATGGTCCAGTCATCCTAATATGCTGGAACATTCTGTATTTTCACTTGATATCTGAATAGGGGTTTTTTTCCCCCTAATTTTCTCTTCAAAACTTTGGGTGCGTCCTATGGTCCGAAAAATATGGTACATTCAGCTATAGCTTCCTCATTGCCTGTACTGTACTGTACTATATACAGTGCTGCTTGAAAGTATGTGAACCCCTCAAGTGGTGTAGATGTTTCT
>CM070033.1:110865102-110888135 GCA_036250615.1 Ptychadena robeensis | reverse complement strand
TGTGATTGATTGGTGGTCGATTGCATGGGAATCTACCCGTGTGTGGCTAGCTTAAGGCTAAATAATTCACAGCACCTAAATGTGTTATCTGACCTACAATGCAATACACTTCATTGAACTGTCTGAATGGGGTGAAAACCCCTCTTTCAACAGAACAAATTAAATCCGCATATTTCAATTTATCTGTCAATCTAAAGCAATTGTCTTTTCCGAGAGCTGCTTTTATTGTTATATCCTATATTGAAAGCTGTTGTTATTTGACAGATATAATCTCTTTGTAAATATATGCAGTCTAAAGGAACCAGGAAAATACTTTACCTATTTTATGGAACATGTCTTCCTTCTTAAAATACTCTTGTTAACTTGGTGTCATTTCTCAGATCCAAAATGTCACTAGACAAGCAAATGACCATTTCAATAAGCCTTAGGCTGGGCAATAATAAACTCGTTCTGAGAGGGGGAGGTATCTACTTTTCCCAAGGGCTTTAGGAGCCCCTGGTTCTTCTGTAATGACAGTGGTACATGTGTTGCCCTTTAATCCTTTCTTTTGTGATGGGGGAAGGAAGGGGTGTACAGCATTTTAATATCAGATGGTTATGTTTCTTCTTGGTCAACGAAATTAATTTAGTGATTGTAGAATTATAGATATGGTGTATACATATATATAGTAAATAAGTATATATTGCCTTCTGCTAGAGCAGTTTCAATAGTTATCAGGATTTGGACTTTAGAAATGTCAGATTGCTACTGTATAGGCACTAGATTTCTGTATGAGACAGCCATAAACAATTTTGTGTGACATTAATCTACGCAGGGAAGAAGGGTGGTTCAAAGCAACAAAAATCAGATTTTTTTTTATCTTAACAAACATGTTTCTCTTACTATCTTTGCCCCTATGTTTTTATTGGAATTCTTCATTGATCTTATTTTGGAAGACGATGCTACATCTCTTTTTTTTACCTTGTTTTTACTATCCCCATACAGTATTCAGTATGGCTAGCGTTATGGGTGGCATGGAATGCATTTATAATCTGTTTCTACCTGGAAGTGGGACATTTATCACAGGTATGATATCTTAAATACTACATAGAATTCACTAACCCACACACGTAATCCAGCATTACTGCTCCAATATTGATCATATATATATATAATTTTGCTTTGCTCATATGTGTCTTGTAATGAAATAAGATTTCTTTTGATGATTCCTCAATTTTAAGCTATAGAGACAGACAAAGGCATAGTTCCAGCTTTGATGTATTTTACCTAGCAGGCATATAAAGTAGTGTTTACTGCACAATCCTCAGAAAAGAAAATTGTAGAACCTACCATGTGCCTGCCCCTTCTAAACCATGCACTTGATTCTTGATTCATTATAACCCATAAACACAAAAAATGGAATTTCTATGTTTACTTTGTTTTAGCAATAGGAGAGTTGTACTATGGTTTCCATCAATGAATACAGAAAGTTTAGAGTTCAAGTAATTTGTTTTATTGGCTAACTGAAGTTAATAAAAATTTAATATTTTGGAATGTCTCAGCTAGATTCCTTCTTTTTATGAAGCCAGAAGAAGACATTTAACTTCAAAAACTTGCTTCTTTAATTACTTCAATTAGCCAATATAATTTAATGGTACTCCCATTGCAAAGAGAGTATGGAAAAACCATGAGCATCAGTCAGCTCTACTACTTACTAAAATGTGGGCCTAGGGATGGAGGTTTTAACCACCAAAAACTTTATAAGCCTCCAGGATCCATGACCTAGAAGTGAACGTAGGAAGAATAGTCAATGTAGGTTTTTCCTGAAGTTAAACCCTGCAGACACTCACCATTTTATTATAGAAACCAAGGGGGGACACACATCTTATCCTCATCCTACCCACCAGTAGCCATGTTTTCCCAATACTCATTAATACACTTTCCAAACATGTGTAACAGAATATTCAGATTTAGGGAAACATTTTGCACTGAAATTAGAGATTATATATTATCATTAACTCTCAAAGCAGCTCACAACTGTATCTTATACAGTTTTAGGACAATTTTATGGGGGGGAAGCCAAGATCGGGACAAGTAATCAAAACAGATTACAGAGTAATTTGTTATACGTAATTACTCTCCCCCCCCCCCCCCCCCCCCCATTTACATCCCTGGCATCATCAAGGATGCTGGGGATGTGGTGACCAAGGGCGCCAGGTCAATGGCGCAGGACCCCCCCCAGTTCATTGTTGGTAAAAATCCAGAAGGATCAGTAAGAATGCCGATGGGGAGAGGCACTGCAGGCTCCCTCCGGACAGGTAACATACCCCGAATGAAGCTTGGTTCGAGCATTGTTTGTAAACAGACTTACCCTTAGCTACCCTTGTGGTTGGGGCTGTGTGGGTGGAAACCCAAACAGACCTCTTTCAGACCTGCAACCCCGTGTTGCATGGTCATTGTTCTTACCATTGAACCACCATTGCTGCCATGTAGACTAAGTTTCCTTTCATACAATATTAATGTGCAATGTCTAGACTATTAATGTATTAAATGTGTCACATTACTCTGTTTTTTATACAAACTGGGAGTCATTCATATTAATATTATCCCTACAGCATAGGGACCTAATAATGAACTTTAACACCTCCCTACATCGATCATGGTGGATGGAAAATGGACCAGGTTGTCTGGTGACACCAGTTCGTACGGCTCCTCTTTCATTGGCTGATCATCATTTAGTAACAGTGACTGGATGTCTTCTTGATTATCCCTATATTGAGGCCCTGAGCAGTGCTTTACAGATTTTTCTAGCGGTGAGTATTTATCATTATAAACCATAAAAGTATCTCTTAAGCATTGCCTCCATAAATGTAAGGTCATATTAATATAACATTATTACATTATTTAATAAGATTTATTGTGAGTGATAAGTGTTGTTTTGATTAAAAAAACTATTAGGGTAAAGCTGCATTTATGACACACAAAACAAATGCAAAATATTTTCCCTAGGCCAGTGATGGCGAACCTATGGGTGCCAGAGGTTGCACTCGGAGCCCTCTCTGTGGGCACGTGAGCTGTCAGCCAGCACAGAGGAAAGAACTGCAGCCTATTGGTTCTCAATGCTGTCAGTTCTCTTCCCCAATCTTCTTATTGCACACAGTGCCCCATACCCTCTCCTATTCTTTCTTATAAGAAAGTAGAGTGTGTGTTTCATTTGTGTATATATTGTGTATTTTAATTCAGGTTAAATTGCCGTGCACTTTGAGGTAAATTAGTGGGGTCTGGGGTTCAGTTTGGGCACTGCGTCTCGCCATCACTGGCCTAAGCAACATATTTATGGGAAAGTTACAGTTGTCTTTAAGCTGAATTCCAGACAAAGTTAAACACAGATGAAATATGTATAGAGAAGCTGTTTTACTGGCCAAATAATTTTTGTATGTATGCTTGTCCAGTCCTAATATCTACACAGCTCTACAACAAAGCAGATCCAGTTGAATTACACCAAAGAGTAGATTGTGGAGCCCTGTAAAATATACAGAATTCTATTGTGCCATACATTTTCATGCAGTTACGTTAGGGTAAACCATATAAATTTGTATGTAAATTTGAGTGTATACTATATATACATCAATAAATATACATTTACAATTAGATAATTTTGACTTGGTAATTTTTCAAAGTAGCCCTCAAAAGGCACCCTGAAGGTATTCCAGGGGGCTGCAGGCCCTCATTCTTAATCTGTGTTTGAATAGGGAGGGGGGCTTGATAATGTTCCTAAATAGAAAAGGGGGCCCTGCAAGGAAAGTTTGGGAACCACTGACATAGAGGACTAAATATGTAAAATTAATTCTGTATGTTCAGATAAAGGGAAACCCATAATTTATGTATTTAACTCAAAACTTTTAGAGCCCATTTACACTATATGCGTTGCATTTTAAAAACGTGCATGTTTTTTAACCGCACGCGTTTTTACATAGACAACCAATGTTACCATTTACACTGCATGCGTTTTTGAAAACTCCCTGCTGTATGCATGTTTCATGCATTTTTCAGTGATTTGTTTAAAAACGCAAACACAGGTGTTATGTGAAAAACTCATGGGTTTTTGTATATATGCAAAAACGCATGCCTTTAAAAAATGCATATGGTGTAAAATGGCCCTTAAAACATTGAATAAAAAGTACGCATTTAGAATTCACTTGAAAATGTTCTTTCAGGTAAAGGTAAATCTCTGCTCTGAATATAGCTTTTCCTTTGCTTTGTAATTTATGTATATTGTATTGTTCTCCCCTTCCATGCATTCCTGCACCCAGCTGTTCGGTTTTGTCTATGCCTGTTATGTCAGCAAAGTTTTCATGGATGAAGAAGACAGCTGTAAGTAATGATTTGAACCCTTAACTTTGATTTAACTTAACTTGATTTTGTATAGCATGAGGAGTAACAATCGTGTAGATATTAAATTATGTTGACATTGACTGCATGTTCTTTGTATGATTGTTTTTTTTTCCAAAACCATTAATTTTTTTAAAGAACCCCAAAAAGTGTTTAGAAATGTAGGGTTTTAAAGGTGCGCTGCATTACTTTTTTTCACCACAAGATGTCCGTAGTCTTTTAGACTAAATTATAAAGAGAGGTACCCGTGAAGGTTATGGTGAGAAGGGATGAAAGGAATCAAAAAGCCCTCAACTCGAGCAGTGCATAGCACAATCAAGCCTTCTTAAAACAGAAGGTATTTACACGGCCCAATCCAGCACAAATCCCAAAACTTTAGGTGGAAGCCCTCGGTTTGGGACAGTGGGCGAAATTATTAAGTAACACCAAGTTGCCATTGCGAATGTGAGATGGTCTTCCTACTGAAATCACATGATTAAGTGGTGAAGCAACACTTTGGATGTGCAGCAACCTGCCACTGAAAAACATTTTTATATATCTAAACCCCCCATACACATTTCGATTTTACGTACGGCCGATTTTTCGTCCGATCATGTCACAAGATTTTCACTTAAAATGTTATGGTCGGTCGTTCGGCTGGCACAAAAAATCAGAATTCGAATTATCACCGATCGATCGGCCTGACACTATTTTATTAACAGCAGATCGACCACAATTTATGGACAGGCCCGAAGTTCCCGACCGGTACATAATTCCGCATCTGATTATTCTCCCGATCGATCACCCGGTCGGACAAAATTTGTACGAAAAATCGGAATGTGTATGGGGGGCTTAAGAGGGGCTTACAGGGGAAAAAAAGTAATTGGTAGAGAAATGTAGCTCAGGTTTGCTTTGCATAGGAATATACTAAATATATTTATATATTATTATTATATGATTTTTGTAGCTATATTTATATACTTTTTACTTTAAAAATTGTGCTAAGCAAATTACATAAAGCTGGTAATATTACACGGTATGGCATTTACTAATTTTATAAAAAAATTACTTTGCCACACTGTGGATCTAAATTTTAAAATTAAGCTTAAAACAAGATTGATATACTTATTTATTTAAATAAAATGTCACTCCCTCCAGTTACATTACCTGTATCTACATTCATGAAAATTAACATGGTAATTTTTTATGATGAAAGGGTAAAAGGGGCCATTGTGTTTGAGGCTCTGTTTATCTATCATGCGCTCCCACAAGGAGCATGGTAAGGGATTTTTTTTATTTTAAACAATAGGGAAATAGGAAGCTTTTCCATCTTGAGACACGGGGGGCATGCATATGGGCATCTGAAAAGGTCACATTTCCAGCGCCTGAACCACCTAAAAAGTGATAAAGCCATGAAGACGCGGCATGGTACAGGTGCTTTCTGGGCTGTTGCAGAATGTGTAAATGCCCCTTTAAATGTATAGCTCTAACTTAAGCAGGGATTGATAGAAAAACTGGTATACTAACAGGTACAGACCTAAACACAGGAGAAGAAGAGGACCCTGTCCAAGTTGAACTTACACTAGGCCTCCACCATTACCACTTACGATAATATGATTTTAAAATCTTTAAAATGTGTATCAACACCTATCTAACTGCTAACATTGCTTTTTTATACTGCAGTTGATTTCATTGGCTCCTATGATTCCTATGGATATCAGGCTCCCATGAAGACTTCACACCTTCAGCTTCAGCCACTGTACAAGTGGGTCACAGTACTTATGTCTGCCACATACTATGTCACTTCATTGTACAATTTCATTGTATGTCAGGAAAAGCTATTAAACAATTTCTTTAATTACGTCAGTGCAGTTTTTTATATTAACTGCGAGCACAAGATTTCAATGAACCATCTTAGTGACTTTAAAGTAGCGGAGACTAAAATACCTTGAAAAAAGTAACTCAAATGACTTCAGGTTACTGCCGCTGTGCTGCTACGAGCGCCATGCTCTGATCGGCAGAGCAGGAGTTAAAAGGGGCAGGGTAGCTGTTTCGAAACCGTTTTTTAGTAATATAACCTTAATTATAGGGACTCATTCAGTTGTAAATATTCACAATGATATTATCAGCCATTTAACTCCTGATAATTTGTGCCTATCAGATAAATGTATATGTTGGACACATGAAGCATGTCAATGAATGACATCCATAGCAGTTTATGCAATATGGTCTCATTATAAGATGATGATAATATAGTGACACAGATAATAACATATTACAAATAACTCCCAACCTTGTCCAATGACATCAATGTGCACTAATAGAAAATAGGCATGTACCTGAAATATAAATGTTTCATATGGTTCATTACATATATAGTTCCAATGAAATAGTTAAACGTTATTCTAAATACATTTATATTTCTGAGAAGAGTAAAAAAATAGATGTAAATAATTGTCTTTGAATTCTGGTAAAATAAAATAATTAAGTGTATTTGTGATGTGATTTGGTGATATCATGTGCTGCCTGTTGCTGTGTTAGAAACATTGCATTTGTGTAACTCAAACTGTATTTCTATGTAAACATTTTAAATTAAAAGGCTAGTCCACTCAAAACGAATATATCAGGTTTAGTTAAATATTGCAATGTTAAGTTACCAGTTTCTTATATCTCCCAGAGAGTTTATTTGTGAGATAACTATTACTATTATTATTAATAAAAATTTTTTTTTATAAAGCTCTAACATATTGGTCAGGGCTGTATATAATATAAGGCTTAATGGATAAAGCTAGCAAACATAGGAGGAGAGGAAAAGAGGACCCTGTCCAATTGAGATTTAAATCTAATATATATATATATATATATCTTTCTTTCTTTTGGGCAGACTAATAAAAGAGATTATTTATAGAGCTGACATTTTTATCTCACTAACGCTGTGTTTTTGTTTGGTTTATTTCCACAGACCTGGCTAGACCTCTCCGTGACTCTTCCTTCAATATACTTTCTCCATAGTCAAAACCCTCCCTGTATGTCTTCTCTGTCTCAGTTTAGTTCCCTACAATTAACCCAGATCAGTGGTCAAAATGCCTTAACACACCAAAAGACAGTGGCAATTATCTCAACAACACCTCTGTGCCAAGAGAACCATAACTGCCTGGATGTATAGCACTGGTCGCTGGAGCATAGTAATATTTCAAATGGCTGTCTCTGAACATGAACCTCTAATTCCAGGATTACATGTTATAAGAAAGGACCACCATGTAATGACCACTATGATTAGATTATTATGGGGGGATTAGAATTTTTGTTTGTTTGTTCTCAAGATTAGTTTTCATGTTCAAACAATTATTAGCTAGCAGGGTTTTTAGGGAACAATGCATGTAAAAAAAAAGTCCAGCTATAATTTTCTAACTAGCCTCAAATATAAATGAGCTCCTTTCTTAAGGCATCTGAGCAATGTGAAAATGGAGGTAACTCCTAGAAAGTGTTCATGTTTAATCATCCACTGTGGCAATCAAATTTTGACTTGCTACCATATGTTTCTGCTGCTCTGCCTTAACAAATCAGCCAATCTAAGCCAATCCATTTGCTTAAGTGAGAATTCTGTAAACATAAAGTCAAAGAATGGAAGGTATAAGTTACTACAAGTGGCTAGATAGTAGTTTCTAACCTGCACTATGAAAATAAAAATAATATCTGATGAATTTTTTATTCAATGATCCAGTGTTCATAGATTTCTCACTTAGTGATACATTAATAGTTACTACATCATAGGAATAGGATACAACACACAGCTGGACTGCACAAAACTGGAGCACTGAAGATGGCTTTGCGGGGAGGAATTTTGTTCAGATTTTAGCAGACTTATGTTGTTCCTTTTTTGTTTTTAAACCACAATGTGCAAACCTACTAATGTATAATTTGGATCACAGGTTTAATATGTAGCCTTAATGGTTCATGTATGTATGCAGGTGACAACAAAAAGTTACTCATGCAACAATGTCAAAGGATATTTCAGGAAACAATTTCAGTATTAATTTAAAGCAGAGAGCAATAGCACATGTTTACACATTGAGAAAGTTCTTTTCTTTCCATGTATTGTTTTTTTGATAGACATTAAATTGTATGAAGGGGAGATTTGCATGGAGTGTTCTGTAGCCATTATATAATAGTATGCACACAGGGGATGAAAAGCAAGGACATCCAGGAGCACCCTTGTTCCTGTGCTGTAAGAGGGCACTTTAAGTCAGTGATCTTTTAGCAAAGACATGTCGATAAGCATAGCTACGAATCACAGTTTAGGATGTCGAACTGTGGCACATGAGCAGGTCTGTTTGCACTGAATGAGATGTGATTTCCAACAAAGGCGCATCTCTTGCATATGTGGTGATGAGTGGTGTTTTATATTGGGGAGTAAGGGCCTGTTCACACTAGCCGCAATGCAGCTGCAGTGTGATACAGTACCGCAACACAGTGTGGCTAGGGTTTCCTATGGAAACCTGAGTACCTTTCACACTAGTCTAAATGCCACCTGTTAGCACACACGCCTGCAGCAAACATATTTGCAGGCTCAGCACAAGCATCTCCCATAAACGTTTATTGGAGGAGCAAGAACAGTGCACTGCAAAATGTGGATTTTTCTGCCAATAACAGACGCGGCAGCATTACCGCTACCATGTCCGTTACTAGCAAAAAAACACCAGTGCAGCCACAGCACACAAAGTGTAAAAGGGCCCTAAAGCAGTTTGGGGTATTTGGCCTCAATTTACCAAGAGATTGCTGCATACAAACATACTGCAGCTGTGATTAGCACAGAATGAGCGCCATTCAGTTTTTCTGCTCATGTGCCATGTGTAGTCTGTTTTGGCCTTTGGAAGGTGTTAAATGTTGAGCATACCCAAATGTTTAATGGAGTAAAGCAACAACACGCTTGCATGCAACTGGGAATGTACAGTAAGTAACTGTGATACATGTGCAGAACAGGCTGACAGTGTTGGTGTAGAAAATTTGGGCCTCTAGTAGGAGAAGTGTATATCATGCCTACAGCAATCAAGCAGGTTCCAATGATCTTTCCTAGTTTGGTTGGAAGAATGAGATGGAATAGGCAACATGTACAAATGTTTTATTCCTTAAAGTGAAACTTTTGCCAATGCAGGTAGACATTTAAACAAGCTCAGTTGCAGATTAGGTCAACTTTTTCTCCCATAACTACTATGCTACTGGGAGCAAAGAATAGCACCCAGTACTTCTGGGCAGAAGGGACATCTTGCTTCAGCTGCTTTGAAATATGTTTTTAACACTTATCTGTTGTTCTGCCCTGGACTAACTAAAAAAAGCTGAAGAAAGAAAAGTGGAGTCTTTTCATGTAATACAAACATTTTAAAACTTTTTCTCTAGTGCAGGTTGGAAAAGTAAGTAAATGTTATTGGTTTGTTACTGGAAAGACAGACACTTTTTTTCTTCAGTTTTTATAAATCTGCCCCACAATCCATACACAAGCACAATAAAGTTATCATGTTATGCCAACGTCTGCACTGTGCCTCTGTATGTACGCTGTAATGTAAATGTGTGAAAGGGATGTTTGCGTTATTTTAGCATTTGTATATGTATTTTGTGACGTTTAGCCATACCTGCACTTGTTTTATCCCTTATGGGCCCAGATGGAGACAGTATGCAGCAATTTCATAGCCCTTACCTTTTAATACATCTCATCCTGCAACATCACAGTGATGCTACCTTACAAACTAATTGCAGGTCCTTCTGATTCCCATGAAGGGACAAAAACACACCCTGATCTAGTTTAAGTATGTAAGGAATTTCTTTTATAATGTACCTCAAATAATGTCCATTTTTGTATATTTGAATTAAAGTGTTTTGATTCTTTTTCTGTGTTTTTTTTATGACAGCACTAAGAGAGGGTTGCAAATGTGTCATCCTTCATTTAGGGATAATTATAAATGTAAGTACCACACTAAGCAACGCCTACAGTTTCAGTCTGGCTACCCCTGAATATGTGAGTGTGGAGTTGATTGGTTAATCAGCTCCGCTTATCTTATCATTGCCAGTAGCTGACTCAGAGTATTACTTCTGTTTAATCTGCTGCAGATATTTCCAACCACGTTAGCCCTGTGTTCTCTTGTTTCTGAACAGCTACTGAGTCATAGAAACATATTTTGTTGCTAACAGACCTGTGCAGTAAGAAGTAGCATAAAACTTTGCCACCCACTAAATATATATATATATATCAAATAAATAATGTTCTAAATCGTGAACACTTAAAGAGAGTGTGGGAGTGGTAAAAACCAAATGTAACACATGCCCCACATTCACACCAATGAGTGTACTCACTTTTATTGCCAAAAGTTCAGACATTAATGATTGTGTGTTAAGTTCATTTGAGCAGAAAGTAACTTACCAAAACTGTAAAATGAATACATTGTATCAAAGTGTCATATCATCAGCGCTGTTCCATTAAAAAAACAGTGTTATATACTATATACCACAATGTGAGTACTCATTTATACTATATATATATATATATTGTGGTTCAGCCTCAAAGGGGTGCTTTCAAAAGAGGTACATCCACCAAACATGGGTCTCTTTAGGGCCTGCCCATATATATTGTCCAAACAGTCCAAAGAAAAAGGATTACCCTCGCAGGGGTTAATAGCACTCCAAACAAAGGTCAACAGAAAATGCAAAGCCTCCTGGCTTTCAGACCTTTAACCTAAATGATAGTCCTTGGCTCTGCTTCTCAGCAGCAACAGGCCTAGGCCTCACACACCCTGTGAGTCCCCCTCTATCCACTGCTGCAGCAGCCAAAGGCCTGGTCCCCACACTCCTTGTGAGTCCCCTGTCTCCTACTTTTTTTTAGCAAAGGAGCCGCGCAGAATGCAAGAGTCAGTCTACAGCCTGCAGAAGAGGAGAGACCTTCTAAGCCACCCCAGATCCTGTGTCCAGTATAAAGTGTTTGCGGTGTCAAGCCTGGGGGCATTCCAGAGCCCAGTGCCCCCTACAAGAGAAGCTGAAGCAGACGCAGAGTATCCTTTTACATACAAAAGGTCTGCATGCCCTGAGTGGCTTGAGGGGCAAATGAAAGATACAGGTAAACGGTTTCCCTGCAATTGCTTTGCTAGACTTGGGAAGCATGGTGACTCTTGTCCATGCCAGGATAACTGGTTAAGGCCCCCATACATGGGTCGCAATTCCGGCCAGACCAGATTACGGGAACCGAATGATCGATGCAGGGCGTCGGCGGGCAGCAATACGATCGTGCCGGAGGAATCGTGTTGCAGCCCAACTTGTCCGCCGGATCACTGTCCGGATTGATCAGGGGGGCTCAGAATCGGAATCCGACAGAGTAGAACCAACATTGGTGGTGCTTTTTGAAATACGATTTCTGACACACATTCAGGGGGAGTTTGCCATTTGTGAGGTGGGGGAGTCGGAAGATGGAATTCGGACACGGAATCGTGTCCCGGAAATCCGTTTGGTTTTTCTTTTTGAGTTTGTTGGCCAAGGGGGGTGGGGTGGTGGTGTGGTGGATGCAGCGACATTGGATTATTTCCTCTTCTTAACTGGCCCGATTATTCGATCACACCTGCGATTCCAGCCAGAAAAACAAAAAAAACCAGATCGACGCGGAGAATAGGTGTGACGGAACGCGCCAAGGCGGCAAGGCCCACCATGGGAATCCGACTGTTGTATGGACTTTTAAGACTGACCAAGCTGGAATGACAATCCGAGTCATGTGTATACAGGGGGACACTCGGATATATCCCTTGGTACCCGTGTCCATATCCACGGTCAGTGGTTTGGTTACCCATGAAATCCTAACTTGTGCATGATGCCATAATTGGAAGAGACTTTCCTTTATTTTGGGAATTGTGGGGGGATTACCAGAGAGGGGCATGACCAATGTGTTTCTGACAGATGTGATACTTCCCCTGCTCCCAGGGCAGCCATCATAAATCATGGGGCCCCGTACAGCAAAAATGTCCGGGCCCCATGACAGGGCTCCCCGAAGTAGGTTATATATATATATATATATATATATATACACACACACACACATACACGTGTCTTCAGTATATAGAGTAAACATATATTGTGTCCTTACAATGAATAAGAGTGTATCAATTAATGTATTTACAGAAAAGTTGACAGACACAAGTCAAAAACTCTCAAGGATTTATTATTTTATGTATGCGCACATGTATGCACAATGCAGTTTCTGCCTCTGGGTTATGCTGACACGCATTCCTTGGCTTAATCTAGTGGTTCACAAACTTTCCTTGCAGGGCCCCCCTTTTCTATTTAGGAACATTATCGAGCCCCCCCTCCCTATTCAAACACAGGTTAAGAATGAGGGCCAATGCCCCCCTGAAATACCTTTGCGCCGCCCCCCAGTTTGGGAACCACTGACTTAATCAATTATTATAGTCACTTCATAAAAAGGGTGGGAAATTTAACACAAGACATAGCAGCAGAAGCAGTAGTTGACAGACACATATTACAAGCATGGAAATATTTTACTTTGGACCACGCAAACCACTTGGTGACATGCACAATGTGCAAGTTCATGTTCAAGTACAATAAATGTACTACCATTATACATGGCCATCTGAAATGGCAACTGCAAGCTAACATGTGTGATGCTACCACTGCCCTGTGTGGCCATGTCCAGAATGCATTGTTTTACAGTTATATTTATTTTAAAATGACAATGTGCTCTTTTGTGAACCACAGTGTATAGTGTTGACTAATTATTTGTGTCTTTGCTGACGCACTTTAAACTGTTTATTTTGCATTTAAATTTACCACAAAATTCAAGGTATTAGCCTATGTTTTGTTTTTTTGTGTCATGTTGACAGAAAACTTTGTTGGACACTTGTTCCTCCACTGTGTCTCTACGAGGTCTGCATCAAACGACTAGTTGCTTCAACTACTATTTCAGTGGTGGATGACTTTACTTGACAAAATCTTAAGTGATTAATGCCCTAGTATCAATGTAGATAGACAAAAGTAAAAAAATAATTATTTTGGTAGAACTGTGAATTCAAGCATAATACTCTTATAAAATCCCATTTGTTTTCATTATGCCAGTTCTTTACATTTTGCGCCTGCTATAAGCTGTAACTGGTATAACTACAAGTTAAAATAATTCTAGCAGATAAAGTGGCAAACCATGTAAAGTTTCAGAACAGGGTCAGAACAAGGGAGTGAGGAGGCACAGTTTGCCAAGTTTCCAATACACTTTTGACTCAATAATTCCAAACTTTCTTTGAATCCCAGCATATAAACTTTGGGAATGGTATAGAAACAGAAGGAGATTTATACCTATTATAATTATTTTATTTATTTAGTGCAAACATATTATGCAGTGCTGTAAACTAAATATGTATTTCATAGGGGGGGTGGCACAGATCCTGGGGTCCCTACGATCTTTATGAGGCCCTCAGCCAAACCCCTAAACACCAGGGAAAAGGCCCCCTACTTTAATGTGGGGTTTCCCCTTGTTAAGGTGTGGTGCTTTGCCAGGTTGGGCCCAGGAGGCATATTCTCCTCTCCCTGGCTGACCAGGTCTACCAAGGGGCCATGCTGTTTCTGGACTCCCTTTTCCATGCATGCCAGAACCTATGCTTACACAGAGTCTGGTTAGTGATTAATTGGAGACACCACTATTTTTATTAGTATTTTTTATTTATGAAGCGCCAACATATTATGCAGCACTGTACATTATATTAGAGTTGCAACACACAATAACACACAGGTACAGGTTATGACACAGGAGGAGTAGAGGACCCTGCCCGATAAGGCTTACAGTCAAATAGGTTAAAGTACAGAGTATACAATATGTAGGGTGGGTTGGTCTGGAATGTTGGTGATGCCAGGAATGAGAAGATGGGTAGGCCAGACTAAAGAGGCGGGTTTCCAGGAATTTTTTTTGAAAGTGCTAAAAGTAGAAGTCTAATGGGGCAAGTGAAAGTATTCCATAGAGTGGGATATATTTATGTACAAGGTTGGAGATGTAAGTAGGACAGGAGGTGTTGAGTGATTTAAAACCAGGGCACAGATCTTTGAATTTGATTCTATGGAGAACTGGAAGTCAGTGTAGAGATTTGCAGAGAGGAGCAGCAGATGAGGAGCGGTTAGAGGAGTAAACGAGTCTAGCAGCAGCATTCATGAAGTGACAGTCTAGATAGAGGAAGACCAGAGAGGGTGATAGTGCAGTAGTTATGACAAGAAATTATGAAATCATTTGCCAGGACTTTGGTAGGGAGAGGAAGGGGTGTATCTTGGAGATGTTGCACAGATGGAAGTGACAGGATCTAGCAATGTTCTGTATGTGGGGAGTAAAGGAGAGCGCAGTAGAGGTAAGGGTGGATACATAGATTTGGGCATCATCAGCATACTGAAAGACTTGATGGTGGGATCAACAGATAATACTGTTATTGATGCATATTGATGCTGTGGAGGGAAAGATAAATATCACAATGCCTGGAAGTCTGGACACAAGGCTATTAACATCAATAGGATGGACTGACTCGGGAACATGGGGAAGAGTTAAACACAGCAAACAGAAACGCATGTATCATAAATGCATACTGGATTAGGAGTACACAGGAGTGAGAAGCACCAATGACATTTTGTGGTCAGAATCAGGAAACCTAGGCACTTTTACAAGTTGTGCATGGCCAATGTGGTATTGTTTACTTGATTTTTTATTTAATATTATGAAATGTTTATAGCAATACAACAAAAAAAATATTAACAGAAAACAGCACAGAATACAAGAAACACATTTCAACTAAGCAGAATGAGAAGAAGATGAGAAGTATGTTGTAATTCAAGAGAGGAAATCAATAAGTTGGTAAACTTCAAGATCAAAAGAAAAATGTGTGCATGGCTACCCAAAGAGTGAATGATAACTAGGATTGTTTCTCCCCTTATGCGCATGCGCCCGCATGACTAATACCCCACCACAACAACTTTTCTGCTAGCACCCAACCCCCAAACAACTTTTCTGCTAGCAAACCCCCCCACCGGGTTGACAGCTTTTCTATGGCTGACACTCTAAAACATGATATGGGAGTGCCTGCAGGTGAGCTAACTCTCTAAAGGCCCCCATACACGCCCCGTTTTTCCGTCCGATCGATTAAAAACAATCGATGTTTTCCGATACGAGGATCTTTGTTCGATCGGACTGTATTTCATTATACCCCCAAATAAAGCAACCAATTATTGTCCTATTTTACCTACTTCGATCGAACATATTCCATCGGCCGATTTTGTGTTTGATCGGAAGTGGAAGGGTTATGGCAGGGATCAGCAGCTTGAGGCACACAGTTGTACCACCCGAATGAGAGTTTTTGGCCAGGGCCAGGTATCTGTGGGTGTCTGTTCTGGGGATGGGGGGCTTATTTAAAAATTTTGTGAAAAAAATCTGGGGGTGCCTTTGATGGGGATGACTAATCATAGGGGAAACAACTCCAGTTTAGTTCACATGAATAAAAAATAAAAAAAGAGAAATACAGGAGAATGTTAAAACATATATACATCCTAGCACAACCTGGCAGATGATTTTACACACACCACAATGTTTGAAACAGGAAGTAAAAGTATGATAATTAGTTAGATCGGAACTAAATTGGTCGGGTCATAAGAAATAGTAGCCGATTGAATACAATTTAGATTCGATCGATTTTTCAACATGTCCGATCACATTCCGACCGATTATTCCCAAAAGTTTGATCGAAGTTACTCGGTCGAACCATGTGGTAATTGACCGATTTTTGGAAGACCGATGCAAAAAATTGATTGTTTTTAATTGATTGGACTGAAAATCGGGGCGTGTATGGGGGCCTTAAGACATGATATGGGATTGCCTGCAGGGGAGCTGACGCTCTAAAATATTATATCGAGTGCACGCTGTTCAGCTGCCACTCTAAAACATTAAATGTGAGTGCATGCTGTTCAGCGGACCCTATAAAAAGAGTTGCCCACTGTCTGTCAGATTGAGAGGGAATCTCCTGTGCACAGCCCTCTTCAGATCACCCCACAGATTTTCAATCTTGTGATGACGGACACTATATGTCACAAAAAATACCAGAATATGGACAGTATACTTGCCCCAGATTAAATTCACTTTAAAATAAAGTAAATGTTTTTGGGTGCCCGACTGTATATTTGACAAAAAAACACCAGAATATAGACAGTATATTACGCCCAGATTAATGTAATATGAACTACAGACACTGTTTTGGGATAACAGACACTATAAGTCACAAAACTCCACCAGAATAGGGACAGTATATTTGCCCCAGATTAGATTCAATTGAAAATACAGCAAATGTTTTCGGGTCCCAACTGTATATGTCACAAAAACCACCAGAATAGGGATAGTATATTAGTGTCACCCCTCCGTGTCACCTGGGGGGGCTGTGGCGCCCTCGGGGTCCCCGGTTGTCACGTCTCTCCCCACAGGGTGAACATACCTTAGGGGGTTGGGGGTACCCCTGCCATGGGGTTGCCCCGACGTTGAGAAGGTCTGCACGCACATGCGTGCACAGCAAGGGCGCCCGCCGTGTTAGCGGTTCTGCGAAGGCGCGGTGCGGACTTGCTAGGCGGGCGGCGCGCACGAAGAGTGCACGGTTCTTAAAGGAAAAATACCCCCTCCCTCGCAGGCACTTCCTGCAGATGGGAGTTGGGGTATCACTTAGTATAGATCAATATACGCACAGAGCAGCACATGTGGTGCGTTGGATTGACAGTAAACAGGTCTCGTGAGCTATAGAATGGGCTCTGCACGAAGCCTGCGTGCGAGCAATGGCGCCCCGCCGTGTTGTAGCGGTTCTGCGCATGAGCGGTGGCGGACTGCTAGGCGGCAAACTTGTGCGCGCGCACGAGAGTGCCCGTTCTTAAGAAAACATTACCCCCTCACCTCTGCAGGCATTCCTGCAGATGGGAGGGGGAGGATCAATTTAGTATAGATCAATATAAGCCACCCCACAGAGCCGCACCATGTGGGTGCTGGTGCGATTGCAGTAAAAAGTTAGCGTGAGCTAGATGCGTTTACCTTACCCTTCTTACTGATAGATCTCCGTGTACCGACCCTTGGTTGTTCTCCGTTTTACCCGACCTCTGGAACCTGCTATAGCTCGTTACGGATAACCCTTTGTTTTGGCTGCCGGCCCCGACCATAGCGTGTGTTTTGGACTATTTTGACCTATCCATCCCTACTGACATTGGACCGTACATGCTACTCTCTTCTCCAGTGATACCTCTAAATCGGGCCCGGTCGGTGGGTTAGTTGCGCCCATGACGCATCGCTCCTGGGGGAACGTTCATCTTGGGAGACCTGTCCTAACCTGCAAGCAGAAGAAAGAAACACCACCGGGGTTGACCCCGGGACATCGGCCCATCTCCCATTAGGGGGGCTCTGGGTTGAAGACCAGGTTCTACGGACTAGACTCCTCCCCGTGTGGACCGGTCTTACCAGTTACACCAGTTCCCCAGGAAGAGGCTTACAATTAGTAGTATTAGTCCCAAACTGGGGGGCTGGCCCCCTGGGGGGTCGCAAAGGCATTCCAGTGGGGCGCAGGCCCTCATTCTTAACCAGTGTTTGAATAGGGAGGGGGGCTCAATAATGTTCCTAAATAGAAAAGGGTCGTCCTGCAAGGAATGTTTGGGAATCGCTGTATTATGCCCAGATGAAGATAATGCAAAATACAGAAAAGGTTTTGGATGACGCACTTTAGATTTTTTTGATAAAAAATCCCAAAATATGGACAGTATATTGTGCCCAGATGAATGTAGTCTAAAACACACACTATAGTCCTTAAAATGACTCTTTTGTCTTTGATTAATGAGATCTGTGTTATCACTGCGCACACTAATCTCACCTTGCCTAACAGCGTCTCTCCCTGACTTTGTCTGAGCCGAACATGCGGCATCAGGTGCATATACAGTATAGCACCCTATGACGTGTTCTGGCCAGCCATTCACTGTAATGCCAGCACCTGACATGGCTACTGGCATTACAGTAAGGGCAGTACTTACCTGCCCCTTGATTGGTTGTCTGCAATCCGTGAAACGTGTGGGGCAGAGACATGTGGTGCTTGTTTGTTTGAATTGACCCATGCTATGAGCATAACGATGCTCGAGCCAAAAACATGCTCACTCATCACTAGTCTCAGGCGCAACGTGGATTTGAATACTTGATTTGCACCTGGACAATACAACGTGCCTTTTCATAATGAATGGAGCAGTAAGGGGAAACTTTTAGCAGGGTCAGTGAAGGAAAATTTTTGTTCCATAAACTTAGATTTGAACTGTTAGTCTTTCCCAGATGATTAATACGGTGATATGCTGACCATATTTCTTGCTCTAACAAGATTCCTCCTGAATCTGAATCCTCCTGAATTCTGTGACTGGTAATCTGAAGTCTTTACCATACTATTTGGGTCTTCCTATAAATCTTTCCATACAATGTTGGACCAATGGTCTGGCTCTATACCCGAAGAGTCAGAATCCCTGTCAGTTTTGTTTGTGCTATATGTATCTAATCTATGTTTTTTCTCTTGTCTGTTCTGAAGAGGAAAGAGAAACGTGCTGTTGTCAATAAAACATATGTTTTGTTAGATTTCCCCCTTATTCCAGAATTCTTTCTCCTCATTTCCAATGTTTCATAGGCTAGAAATATTTAAGTATATGTAAGAATGTGTAATCTGCCATTCCTCAATTTTTTGTCTAAAAATATTGCCCCTTGGGGCGTCTGGACCCTCTTCAAAGACTCAGTGCTGAGCCGGGACCTGCTCAGTAGCTTAGACCCCTAAAGCACTAGAACACTTCATTTGAGGTGCCTGCCCCAAACACTTTCCCTAACCCTTTCTTAAAACAGCCTGTTGTAGGTTGTGTCTCCCTCCTCAGCCACCCCATTTTATTTATTGGCAGAGGGGCTATACCCGACACAGGCTGGGTCATAGCCTCACGGATGGCCCACCCCTATCCTCCTAGGATCACTTTGTTGAATACCCCACCTTAGTCTCTAATACCATTCGGCCCAATCATAGATGATTGTTTCCTATCCTTGATGCACGCCTATTGCTGATCATCCCGAAACATGATCCTGCACTGACTTTCCTAACCTACTTTTCGCTTGTGAAGACACTTATGTCTCCTCTAGTCTCCAAAGCTGGGTTGGCCGAGTCCCGACCTTCCTCCACTGGACACTGTTGTCATACATGTGTAGATACATGTGTAGTTATATCTGAAACTAATTTCCCCTTCTTTTTACTTCTCTATTGCGGAAACCTGCTAGTACTGTTAACTTTGAAACAACTGATTAATAAAAATGTATTACTTAAAAATATTGCCCTTCTAATATATTATTTCTTTAGCTCTTGTCTTTATTTTGAAATCATATTTTTCGGACTACAAGACCCACTTTTTCACCACCCAAATCAGGGGGAAAAAGTGCCTGTGTCTTATGGTCCGAATGCGCGACACCTGCGGCCAAGTGGTCAAGTATTTGCTCTCCGACAGCTCTCCCAGCAAGAAGATTGTCCGAGAGATGGAGCAGCTGTCAGATAAGAGATCCGCCCACGGACAGATCTCTCATCTATACTGAATTTTTTAATACAGCAGAGATAGATAAAAAATGCCAGCCGGGCATCTTTCATCTATGTGTGCCTGTGAGAACCTCGAGGGGAAACATGACTGCAGCTTTCCCCGTGGCCCCCCTTCTCTTCCCCAGGTGTGAAGAAGATGAGATGACTGAAGAGTGCTCTCTAGTGACAATTTTTGTGGCTGAAAGTGGGTACTGCAGGGGATTTTCCCCCAATTATTTGAACTCACCAAATATTTTTTTAAAAACTAAATTTAACTTTGGTAAATATGAATGTAAGGTATAGTTAAGAATATAGATTAATTTGAGGATTGCTTAAAGGAAGCTGATTGAAATGGAAATGTACATAAAGGGGAGCTTACTTCTCAGCTTATTTGAGAAAGAGAGAAAATATTGTTTGTGCAAATTTCAATTGATAATAGCATTCACAAAGTTATTTTGGCATAGGTTGTTCTTTCAGGGTGCATATTTCAAAATGAACACAAGATGTCGCTGGAGAGCTATTTCCTAGATCAGTGTTTTTCAACCTTTTTTGGGCAAAGGCACACTTGTTTCATGAAAAAAAAAAATCGGAGGGCACCGACGATACGCATAATCGCGGCGCACTTCCGGTCCCCGCCGGAAGTACGTCATCAGCAGGTGCCCCACGGGCCGGCTCTGTGAGGATGCGGTTGCTTAGCCCTCCTATCTAGCTGCCTCTTATACAGTAGTATAAGACTTTTACCATAAGAGGCAGCTAGATAGGAAGGCTGAGGGTGGGGTCAAAAACCCACGGCACACCAGGCAACATCCCGGAACAGTGGTTGAAAAACACTGTCCTAGATCATAAAACTAAGGTAGCTTATTGCACCACTTGCACCATGTGAATTCAGACTAGAAATATAGCATAAAAAGGAAAATATGAGAAAATTATTTCATAGTAGGTTCTGCTGCAGATGGACCTCCCTGTTACTGATTGAGCCTCCGATTAGCTGTCTCCATTCACAGGTCACCAGCTGGCTTTGGGTCAAAACAAGAATGCAGGTACACAAAGCATAGTTTTTGGCCCATTTTGAGTACCAGAGTACCCCTAGTTATAGGCTTTATGTATCATTTTGCAGGCAGCTTAAGAGCGAATCTCGTAGTCTAGATCACGCCAAGCCAAGGGACACTTGTAGTAAGGAGGAAGAAGGAGAAGTATTATGGAGGTATGCATGAACACATGGGGATTCTAGAGTAGATCCCCTCTGGAGTGCATAGGAGCTTACAGGATCACTGAAGAGCACTTGATAAAAAGAAGGTCACGCTGGACATCTGTAAGTATGCTGAGAACACCTATGCCTGTTTACACATGTTGCATATCAAAAAGGTGCACATTATAAGAAATAAGCCTGTTCACATGAAAACACATTAAAATGCATGTCAAAGCACTCATTAAATTTCATTCCTGTCTTTACAGTTGTTAGAATACTGACCAAGGCTAGAGCTCCACTGTGCACTTAGATGCACTGATGCCAGCTCATTCAACGAGCGCAAGCCCCCCTTTTCCTCTCCATAAGGGCCACATTATCAGCCAAAAGCGCATCCCATACGCAGCCCATCAAAGCACGATTTTTAGAACGCAGATGAATTTATACATTTTTTATAGATAATTATTCAGGCTATGCATATCTCTAATTGTACATAACAAACAAGTCTGTGCAACTGTTCTTACATAACCTCCTGATAAAGCAACCATCTCCAGTCACTAAATGGTGTATAAGGTGTATAAAATGTAATCTACTGAATTTCAAAATAATTGTTATGAACAAAAATCAACCAGATGACAGAGGTGGCTGTAGATGCTTTAACTGAAACTTTATTTGATACCGCGTGCCCTGGGTGAAAGGCTGGGCGGCAGCAGTATTGGGCACCACTCTGATGGCTCCACAGGTCTCCACGGTGGCTGTGCTGGCGGGTACACCTGTGGGGAGACTGTGCAGTCTTGCTGCCAGTCTCCTTCCTGGTTCCCTGGACTGAGCCCCACCTTCTAGGAGAGTTCCCCTTTTACCTCATCTGCTTCCCCCACAGCATCATGGTCCGGGATCTTAGCAGGGCCGCTACCCCAAACCCAGGGACCCCCCTCCACCCCACTTGAACTTGTGGACCCCGGAAAGTTAGGATCCCACTGAAAATCATGGTGTGCATATCTCTCAGGGGGGTGACCTAGGTTGGGTTGCTAAGACCTTCTCAAGCTCTGTGAGGGGGTCTCTTGGCTTTGATTGTCCATAGGAGAGTCCGAGCTGATCTCTGGGGCATCAGGCTCTGTTTACAAGAAGTCTGAAGAAAGGGTGGAGGTCTGGAGCAGGCAACGATCGACAGAACCCCAGGAAGCAGCGGCATCCACCATGGTGTTTGGTATGGTTCCTCAACCAGTGGGGCGACTGGAGGTGGAGTGGGGTCGTCTCTGTAGACTTGTTTGGCAATTTTTTGTGCATCTGCCAGTGCAGCAGCCGTACTCCCTCGATCTGTACATCATAGACTGGCTGACCAGGGGCGACTTGTTGAACCATCTACGTGGGCACTCTTCCCAAGTGGTCTGTAGCTTTCCATACTGTGCCCCCTTTCTTCTGATGAGGATGTAGTCTCCCGGCTGGAGTTCATACCTGGACATGATGGTTTCCTCTGGAGTGCCCCAGTTGTGACCCTGCACAAACTGTACCACTTCCTGTAACTGCTTCTTCCACTACTTCACCCAGGAAGCAAGGGTGTGATTTCTGGATCCCTGCAACCTAGCACCATTCACTAAAGAACTTGTTCTCATATTGGTGACCCTGGTTGGAGTGGTTTTCTATGGGCAGCCAGAAATGTTTCCACACAGCCTGCACCGCCGCCTTCCCAGTTTGGTCTCAGGTGGCGACAGCGAGTGCGAACATCGTGACCAATACGTACTGAAGTACCTTTAGTGGCCCAGACGTTAGTGGAGGTACTTTGGCCTCTGTCTGAAGTCTGCAATAGCCAGGACGGGGGCCATGGTCAGACGTTCTTGCAGGAAGTCTAAGGCCTCCTGCTGAGGGACACCCCATTTCACTTTCCT
>CM070033.1:110831885-110855109 GCA_036250615.1 Ptychadena robeensis | reverse complement strand
AGAACAAAACCAGGTCAGGAATACAAACAGGAACACGAACAGATACAAGGTCAGGACTTGCGGTATTAAGGCCAAGTATTGGGATACCAGGGTAAACCCAAATGTACCAGCAACTTCCTATTCCCCAGGCAGTGTTTATATAGGAAGTTGATACAACATAGACCAATCAACTGAGGTCCTGTCAGAGACTGCTAATGAGGGGAAGGTAATCAGCTGGACAAGGTTCACACAAAGCTGGATCTGTGTCCACTCATCTGCATACCAGTTCAGGTTACTCACCAGCAATGCAAGTGGCACACAGTCAGATTCCCTGCCTTTGCTGAGCATCCCAGAACCGAGTTCTGGGTTTGAATCCCAGCAAGAACCTAACAACTGCAGACTCCCAGACTGGCAAACTCTGTATGGGCACCCGCTTGACTTCATCTGATGGTGGGATTCCCTCCAGCAAATAAAAGTGCTCTCTGATCGCAGCAATGTCCTTTGTAGAGAGACCCATATTGTCACACAATCAAAGTCCAAAATAATGGTGTACTGTCACTTTAACTCTTGTAGTTACACCACACATATTGCAAAGTTCCACAGGGACTCCTAGTCCACAAAGGCACAGTTCATTACAGGAACTTACTTCTCAGCTGTGTCTGCAGATGGGATTCCTTTGCCCGCATTCGAACACCAATTCAGCTCAAAGGTGTACTCGCATAGCATCAGTCCACACGCTTTTATCCTTTTAAGGGCTCCTGCCCATGTTTATTTCAGCGTACCGTCCAAACAAAGGGTTACCCTCGCAGGGGTTAATAGACATCAAAATAAACAAAGTTCCTCGAAAAGGCCAGGCCTCCTGGCTTGGCCCCGATCAACATCAGTTCCTTCCCTTAGGAATCCTTCCCGGCCTGCCTGCTAGCAGCCATTAGCGTGGGGCCACACACTCCCTGTGTTTGCTGCACCCAGCAGCACTGTCTCCAACCTCATCTGGGAGCCATGACTGATTGTGGAGTCCCAGCTCCTTTTGTGGAGACACACCCAGCCATCTCGTTAGGGTCTAGCAGGTGTATCTTGCTGGATACACACCAGCAGACCCCTTCACTGCCGCATATGGACCATCCACACCGTGGCAGACCACCGGTCTGTCACAGGAGCTATAATGTTCGCTGGCCCTGCGAACATGCTATGTTCACTGCGAACTGGTGAACTTTTCAGCCATCACTAATTAGCAGCAATGCATGGTAATTAATGTGGAATTAACAAGGTTGGGCACCATTTAGGGTCTATACACTTTGGTACTATTTACTTGTATTATGCATATATTCCTATATCTGTTATGCCTACTCATTTTGTGTACCAGGTTTTTGTGAAGAACAGATGTAAATATTTTTATTATCATCAATTGTTTTATATAGTGCCAACCTATTACGTAGCGCTGTATAATAAATTAAAGTTGAGATACAACACAAGATAACACACAGCTACAGGTTATGACACAGGAGGAGTTAAGGACCCTGCCCGGTCGGCCCTAGAATCTAATAAATATAAATGAAATACTATATTTAAGCAGCTTTCCATGCATCTAAATAAGAATTTTACATTTGCTTGAGGTTAAGCACATGACCAGGGACCTGTATTCATTCTTTGTTATTAGATTATTCTTTACTGTATATTTTAATGTCTTATTCCTTATTATACCCCCCAATTCTTACACAGTAAAAGGCAATCATAAAATAAACCTGTCATAAAGTTAAGCTATTCAAACAGAGTGTATGATTGCTGCTTATGCATTTTTCATCTTATTCTCAGTTTGAATTGCCCAGTTTTCTGACAGATTTGCTTTAATATTATATCATTTTCCTGTTCTAGCATCTTACTTAAAAAAAAAATAATAGAACATCTTCAGCTGTATGCATTTCAAGTTGAGCCAGTTAAAATACAGAGGAAGCCTATCAATTACTGAGCTTAAAGTGATCATGACAGCTATTTGAATTTTTTCAAACTAAACGTTTTGACCAAAAAGCAAGCTGCAAGGTGCTTGCAAATTCCTTTGCAAAACCTTACTTTGCACTTCAGTGATTTTGCGTAGTTTGCTAAATCGCCCACCGATCGCAGCTGCCCACATGGAGTAATTGATCCATGTGGCCCAAAATCACGATCGGCCAGAGAACAGGCATGTTCGTTTTTCTCTGACTGATCACATTTCTTTGTATGTGGACCAGGGTCCTCATATAAAGTATTAGCATACACACAAAGGGTGACAGCATGATGACGTCATCGCACTGCAATCGCCGTTCAAGGATCGTTCCGGGAGCACTGCATGTATGGGTAGCTTAAGGCCTTGTCTTGACTAAGACTCACAATTAGTAAAGCCTAGCTTTAGGTAACTGAGGTCAAAGAGGTACTGACATTTCAACATACCTATGCAAATGTATGCAAATTGAATGCAGGCTATACCTGAGCCAATATAGTTGTTGTATGTGAGCTCAGTTTCAGTCTGCATACAATCATCGGAAAATGTTTTTATTTCTTTTTGTTAAACCTCTGTGTGTGCAAGCACACAAACATGTAGTTCTTTACCCCAGTGCAAAAACTGCACAGGTGTTTTCGAACTAGTTCTCCAAAAAGGGGTGACTAGTGGGTCAGGCAACTGAAGCCTCCTGACCCTCGAATGTCCCGTTCCCCAGGTGACCTCGACCATATCCAGGTCTTCCAAGTACTAGGGACTGGGGTGGTTGCCCCTCCGAAGAAGGGCCACCACTTTCCCATCACTTAAGGGTTAAAGTCCCACCTGTACGAGTGAATGAATACAAACGTGCAGAGGTAGTGGGGGGGGGGGACAGACTACATAAAAATAAGTAAATAAATAAGTGCACTGTGTATGACACACAGAGCAGGCCTAGTGGCCGGCTATAAAAATTCCTCCGGTTGGGCCAAAAGGGCCGTCCCGGGTGGCAGGTGCTATAAAAGTTGTGTCAAAAATGCCATAATAAGTGGTCCCCCTAAGTCCCAACCAGGGGCACTGAACGCTGAGGTTCAACCTCAACCCTCCAGCAGAGCTGCTCCCCCCAGAAGGCATGGCAGCAAGTAGTAACCCTATCCTCAATCCGGGAAATGGTGGCAATGACCCAAAGCAAAGACCGGGGAGGACAAGGCAATACTTGTGGCCCTCCAATTACTCCTTATTGCTGACCCCAGGGGTAGGAGTACACTCGACCAGGCCCAGTACACAGCCAAGCTGGAAGTTCAGGAGCTGGCTCAGGAAGTTCAGGAGTTACAGGAGATTTTCCCCTCTCCCAAAGGAGGAAACACATGAGGCTCCATAGGAAACTGATAAGAACAGATACTACACTTGATATTAGCCAAAAGGCAGAGAAGCGATCATCTCATTGACAATATCTAGGTTCTACCAAAACCATGTAATTTAAAGACCTTTCTAAACCTTCCAATCACTATGTAATCTATCAGGGAGGAAACCGGCACTATATAGTTGTTTTTTGATCTAAAGGAAATTGTATGGAGTGATCTAAAGTTGTATGGAGGGCATAAATCATGACCCATTTGTTTTTAATATATTGTGGCAAAACATATTTGAACCTGCACATTTTTTTTTCACCAAGTCATAACACTGCAATGAACAATTTGCATTTTTATATCTACAGTCGGCTCAGGGACCATATCTGGCCTGGTCACGTTGGTGAAAAGACGCTCACGCTACCTTCTGCTCCATCCCTGCTAGTGGCAACTGCATGTTGCATGCTCCATACAAATTGCTTGAAAAACCAGATCAGATACTTTAAAAATCCACTGAAATTTACCAACATGTCCGATCACTGCTCAACTGATTTCTGTTTGATTTGGATCATTTTTAGTCAATTCAGAAAAATAGGAATCCATGTTAAAACGAAAGTTTTAAGAGCGATCGGTTTGGTTCTGCACCAAACACTGAAAAATCTAGTGTATGCCATGTATGCCCACCTTTAGAAAATAGATGAGGATAAACTTAGGAAATAGACTTTTACCCCAAAATTCTGTTTCTTTTAGTATCCTATGTGAGGAGGGTGAATTTATTGAGACCTGGTTATGTACTGTATTATATCCCTTTCTAATAAAGCTGGTAAAGTACCAAGCTAGAGACCTTATCCACTTCTCATACCTAACTTACCATCATGTTTTTCCTTGTCTCTCATTCAAAGTACAAAAACAAAAAGATTTAAATGTAGATGGCAAGTCTGAAGAGAAATTTACATAATTCCTAATCCATATCATACAACTTGTAGTGGTTTCCATGGTTCATTGATTCGGCTGTGTTGAAGCGGCCACAAGACAATGGCACAATTTATGAGACAACCCTATTACTACATCCATCTCTCTACCTATGCTATTTACATTGCCTTTGCATATAAAAAATTTGTTAGGTTAGGTCTTTTCTGCCTTTTAAGGCTGCCATACACGGCACGGATTCGTGCTGGATTCCGGCGCGATGGATTCCGGGCGCGTGCACGCGGATCCATCGTGCCAGAATCCCCTGCAGCCCACCTTGCCCGTCCGACCGCATCCCATGGATCGGGGGCACAGAATCGGATCCGAGGAAGAACCAACCTGTTGGTCTTTTCGGGTCCGATTCTGCTCTGATCAGGGGGCGTTGCGGTCAGGGAGGCGATCCATCGGACACGGATCCGGCCGTACAAGGTGGGCTGCCACGATCGGATTCCCTAATTGGCTAATCGTTCTCACCTGTGGATGCCGCCGGAATCCATCGGGTGCTGAATCGATCAGCCAGGGAATCCGTGCCGTGTATGGCTAGCTTTAAACTTTTTATATTTAAATACAAACAAAAAAACAAACAGTAAATGGGTACAATGGTGACAATCAAACGCTACAAATCAAAGGCATAGTATGGCTATGACAGGGTTGAGCAATCTTTTGTACTTGTGAGCAGTGATGGCCCAACTGTCTGCAAGGCCGCTAACATGGATGTTGGCATTCCTTCTAGCCGGCGAGCAGTACGGTTCGACCCCCCACCTTTGCTGGCAAGAAGGAGGCCACTAAAACCCAACAGGCCCTGGGTACCATCGCGGGTGGGGGTCCGGTGAGCTCCTTTAACGCAGACATAGTGCGGGCCTTCCGATCTTATTACCAAGACCTTTGCAACATACAGTCAACTCCAGTAGGGGAACAGGACTGCGACCATAGGCCGCGATGCATGTACGATACCTTACAGAAGCGGACATGCCGCCCCTGACGCCGGACATGATTGAGTCCATCGACTGCCCTATTACCGACAAGGAGTTTCTTCTCGCACTGAAATCAACAAAGGCGGGTACGAGTCCCGGCTCGTATGGCCTTAACTCCCTGTATTATAAGTCTTTCTGGCATGTCCTCGCCAAGCACCTCACGGCGGCCTTTAATGCCCTATTCCCGACCCAGCTGATCCCGCATCAGGTGCTGGAAGCCCTGATAGTGGTGATCCCTAAACCGGGGAAGGATCCCCAGCTCTGCCCTAGCTACCGCCCAATATCTTCACTGAACGTCGATCTGAAATTGTTCGCTAAGATTATCGCTTTGCGGCTTTCACCCCACTTGCCACATCTGATTTCGCCCTCTCAGGTAGGGTTCGTCCCGGGCAGGGAAGCAAGAGAAAACACGTCGCTGGCCATCAATGCGATTCATTGGGCTCAGAAGACTGACCAATCTCTGCTCCTTCTATCTACAGACGCAGAAAAGGCCTTTGATAGGGTGGACTGGGGCTTCCTTACTAGGGTGCTTGGACACATGTGCATGCCGGAGAGACTTATGCAGTGGATCGGCGCACTGTATTCGACGCCGGCGGCGAGAGTTCGTGCTAACGGAACCATGTCTGACCCGTTCTCCATCTCCAACGGAACTAGGCAGGGCTGCCCCCTGTCCCCGACAATTTTCCTGCTGACACTCGAGCCCTTCCTGCGCCGGGTGCTTCGACATCCAGATGTTCTAGGCATTCCTACGGCGGAGGGGCAGGTGAAGGTGGCTGCATACGCAGATGACCTGCTGTTCCTCCTGACTCAACCGGAGACTTCCTTGACACCTCTCATGCACCTCTTCCAGGAGTATAGCACTCTGTGAAACCTGAAAATTTACTTCTCTAAGTCAGAAGCACTTAAAGCACCCTCCGACGATCAACTGTTCCATGACCTCGGCCACTCCTTTCCGTTTCAATGGAAGAGGGTTCACTTTCGTTACCTAGGGACCAACTTACCTGCTGACCTGACCAAACTATATGACCTTAACTTTGCCCCTCTAGTGGCCCACTTTAAACGGGACCTGCACCAGTGGAAAAAGGCCACCTTCTCATGGCTGGGGAGGGTGTCACTCCTCAAAATGAACATTATACCCAGAATTTTCAACATACTACAGGCGGTTTCGATTAGGCTACGGAGGTTTTTTTTAAATCCTTGGATGCCCTGATGACCTACTTTGTCTGGGCGGACAAAAAGCCAAGGCTCCGCTGGACCTTGTTGCAAGCTCCGAAGGAGAAAGGGGGCCTAAACGCCCCGGACCTCTGGAAGTACAATCAGGCTTCCCATCTGAATAGGGTCCTGGACTGGTTTTGCCATACGCCTCGGTGATCCTGGAACAGATGGGGTCGCCCCTACCACTGCATTTCCTCCCAGGTCTCTATCCCCAGGGACCTCCCTTGACCCTCCGACATCCCTTGACAGCTGCTACTCTGATGGTACAGGCCTACATAGCGAACAAAACTTCCCTCACCTCCACCCCCAATCCACTCACCTCGCTCAAGCTTAACCCTGAATTCGTCCCAGGGAATTCCCCTTGCTTTTAACGATAATTTGCGAGTGGAGTCTGACTTGGAGTGTGGGCACTACTTCAACCCCTCAGGACTTGTTGACAGAGCGTCCCAGACCCCAAGAGTACATGGGGGATCGATGTTGTGGTGGCAATATCTACAAATATGCACTTTTCTCTCTGCCCATGCCTCAAAAGGGGACTTCATGAGACCATTGACCGACTTCGAGGACGCCTGCTCCGGGGATTCCCCAGACACACACTTCATATCGTGGCTGTACTCCCTGCTGCAGTCAGCTGAACCTGGCGGCTCCAGACGGTTTAGACGTCACTGCGAAGGTACATTGGAGCGGACGTTCAGGCCAGAACAATGGCAACATATCTGCCTAGCGGCCCATAAAAGTTTGTTGGATGTGAAAATGCAGGAGACCAATTATAAACTGTTGACGGCCTGGTACCTCACCGCTTTCTGACGAGCCCATCCTGTAAGAGGTGCTCGGCGGGCATGGGGTCTTTGCCTCATGCCTTTTGGGAATGCCCCACCATCCAGCTATTCTGGACGGCGATCCACAGCTTGAAAGTATATTGCACTCCGAGGTCCCTTTTTACCCCTGAGTATTATCTCCTGCACTTTTCTAGACGTACCTCTGGAGCCAAGTTCAAGTCTTGTTCAAGTTGTGTGCACGACCCACTCTTGTCAGGGAGGGTCGGTTGGCTGTATTGTGCTAGGCCCGGACCCGTGAAGCCCTTATGTTGTTACCCCATCCTGACTCTTCAGTGAGCTTGTCCCGAATCTTTCCTTATGTTTATTGCTCAGCTTTTTAAAGTGAAATGTTTTATTTTCACTGTTAGGTGCTGACATTTCTACAGTTAATGTATACGTTTTTATCAGGTTGGGTGCTCATTGTTCTACAGTTGGGGTTTATATTTTCTTTATGTTGTTGCTCAGCTTTCTTCAGTTTACTGCGTTAGATGCTCACATTTCTACAGTTAGTGTATAAGTTTTTATTAGGTTGGGTGCTCATTGTTTTCAGTTGAGGGGTCTACATTTTCATTATGTTTGTTGCTTAGCTTTCTTCAGTTAGGTTTTATATTTTTACTATGTTACATGCTTACATTTCTACAGTTAATGTATACACTTTTATCAGGTTGGGTAATCATTGTTTTGCAGTTGGGGTCTTCATTTTCCTTATGTTTGTTGCTCAGCTTTTTTCAGTTAAATGTTATATTTTTACTGTTAGATGCTCACATTTCTACAGTTAGTGTATACGTTTTTTCAGGTTGGGTGCTCATTGTTCTACAGTTGGGGTTTATATTTTCGTTATGTGGTTGCTCAGCTTTCTTTAGTTAAACATTATATTTTTAGTATGTTAGATGCTCACATTTCTACAGTTAGTGTACACGCTTTTATCAGGTTGGGGGCTCATTGTTCTGTAGTTGGGGGTCTACATTTTCATTAAGTTGCTCAGCTTTCTTCAGTTAAACATTATATTTTCACTGTTAGATGCTCACGTTTCTACAGTTAGTGTATAGGTTTTTATCAGGTTGGGTGCTCATTGTTTTATAGTTGGGGTTTATATTTTCTTTATTTTTGTGGAACAGCTTTCTTCAGTTAGGTTTTTTATTTTCACTATGTTGGGTGCTCACATTTGTGCAGTTAGGGTTTACATTTTAATTTTGTTGTGTGCTCATGTCTCTTACAGAATTTAAAAAAGAAATAAAAATGGAGAAGCACTTCTCCGGCCAAACCACCCAAACACAATAAACTCTGTATAGACAAATTAATATATCCGTAATACTCCTAACCCGGCCTGCTTTCCCGGCAGGCCGCAGGGTTACCAAGGTAACTAGGCTCCCAGTTCTCCCTCCTCCTCCACTTCCCATCATGCACCGAGGCGGCTCCAAGTCCCCCCAGTGCGCCGCCATGTTGTCGGAGTGATAGGCAGCGGCAGGGAGACGGCTCCGGGGGCTGAGAGAAACACTGACCCAATCCGACTCCATCCTCCCGCTCCGCCCGTGAGTATAGCCTCCTTGTCATCACCGGCTGCTGCCGGGGACCCTATACGCCTGGCGTCCGCCGATATTTCGTGTGTTTGTAGCTCCGGAAGGGGGAGACGGGTGTTAGAAAAGGGGCCGGTCTCCGAGGCTGGGTCCTCCCCCTGCCCATGTTTTGAGGCCTCTATTGTTACGGGAGCTGAAGGGGGGGCTGCGAATGAAGGCGACTACGTGAAATGAAACTTGTGCGGGTCGCCGTGAATGGTCACATTGGTCGATCGCTGTGGTACGGGCTGTGATTTTCCCGCTAGCTGGAGGCAGCCGTGACACATCGGGGGCTTTGTGGGGTGGTAGGCCTAGTACTAGCTCTGCCAATGGACGATCGCTGATTGTAAGGGATCACATTGCTCGGGGTGGCCGCTAAGCTCTTGCTGCTGATGGAACCGGCTTCCCCATTGTCCCATGTAATTGTGTGTTTCCTGTTGGTTGTGTGTCTGTGGGGTGGAAACATGGCCAGAGAGTGTGAGGATGTGGTCATTCTTTGTGAATTGTGTGCATGCACGTACTGGGGAACACAGAGGTATATGTCACAGGGGGAGGAGCCAGTGCTGCTCTTATTTGATGGGATCTTGTCACTTGTTTGCATCTCATTGTTTGGGGAATTGAGGGAATGTGTTTAGGAAACATCCAGTTTATTTTTTAACAGCAATTCACAAAGCTGTCACAGCAGCACGTGATTCCTTAAAGTGGCTGAAAACAAAGAACACCAGTGTTGTGCTTATCCGATGCCACTATCTTTGTTAGATTGAAGATCATCCCTGACATGAGAGATTCTGATACCTGACACTTTCAGGAGTGTGGGATGATTGTGTAGTTCCTGCTACCCAACCAAGTGTCATCACAGGATGGAATGGTGAGGTTAGGAGTGGCTTTAGAAAACCACATCACTTCCAGGAGGACCAGAAGTCTGACTGAAGTGTCAATGTAAAGATTCTCTTGCAGCAATAGGGATTTCTTACCAACAATAGTTTTTTAGGGCTCTTTCACACTACCTGCTCTGTGTGTCCTGTATGCATTATGTGCTGTGCATTGGCCACCTGCATTGTGCTAGAAAGAGGTGTGAATGGTAACACCGGTTTCCCATGGGAAACTTGTGTACCGTGCGCATCACATACATGTATTGCCAGAAGCACATGTAGTGTGAAAGATCCCTTATGATATGTGGATGTGTCTTCTTTTTCTCTTCCAGTAACGTTGATGATGTCTACAGTCACCTTAGAATTTGGTAATTTTGTATTGATAATGCATAGTGTCTCTTTTATCACAGTCTGACCCATTCTGTGTGCCATTGTCTTTGTTCTTATGAAGCCTCACATTTCCTTTATGCTGCATTTGGCTCTATAGGTTGTTACCCATCTTATTGCCAGCCTGCTCTGAAGATGTTGTCCATTCATTTTCCATTGTTAGATTCCCACCTTCTGTGTGAGCATCTGCTTTCGCCAAAAAATGTCATGTAAACATTTATAAAGTCACATCACCACACCCATTATCAAGCTTTAGTTCTATAACTTGGCTTGCTGTCAGCTTGTTAAAGGTATATGCACTAACTTTTAAAGTGTGAAATCCTATCCTTCATATCTGCTTTCTATTATTGGCACCAGAAGTAATGCTAATATGATAGTTCAGATTGGAGGTCCAAAATAAATAAATACTCGCCAGGGTGAAAACTGTCAAAATCCAGCGACACTGCGCCTGTCCAATGACATGCCAACTTGAGCTACAGGTGCAAGGGGCCTTCGGAAGGTAGACATCACTGTGGATGTCTACCTTCCCATGTGTCCTTACACCCGGCAGACAGCTGCAGTGTCACTGGAGGGGGAAAGATTTGCTCCTCCATATTGCACACTGGAGGACTGGGCACTACAGGCATGGTGTTGCAGGAGCAAGGAAGAAAAAAAGATAAGTATGCATTTTTTATCTTTAGGGAGAAATTTGCCTAGATTAAAACTACATGTAGGTAAGTCGTGTGTGTGTATATATGACTGCTTTAAGTAGTTGTAAGCACCATAAGGCTTCATTTATTGTAAGCGTAAAGGCCCCCATACACCTTACAAATTTCACTGTACAATTTCTGTACAATCAACATTTGTTCTACCAAAACCATCTAAAATTTAGGGATGTCCCTATACTACATAGTTGTTGGTAGATCTAATGGAAATTGTATGAAGTGATCTAAAGGTGTATGTGGGCTTTTATTATTTTCAGTGTGCTTTTAATCTCCTCCTTGCATCATCATACCTGGAGGTGCTTTCCTGTGAAAGTCCTTGTCCAGGCACTTTCTGAATGACTATTCAGCCCCTGTCTCCCTATTGTCCTTTTGTGATCTCGCCCTGTCTGTAGGACTTGCAATGGAGACTAGAGATGGAGATTTCAAAGGCGCAGACCATTGTGGTCACATCCGCAAACATACATGTAGAAATATATATAACCATCTTTAGGGTGTCTGCAGAAGGTCTGCTGTACTGTGATGAAACCAATGTTGAAGATATTGGTAGAAAGTTTATTTTGTCAAAGAAAGTCCATGTGTGGATTGTGGGTAGTGGTAATTAGCCAGTGTGTGTGTAAACCTTTAACGAAGTGTCAAAAGTTGTGTGGACTGCTTGTCCTCAGTCAGTGGGCCGGCTGCACTGTGGCATGTGTGGTGAGTCTTCCTTCCTCTTTCTACTTCTGAACAAGGAAGGATCTGGGCCTTCTCAGTGAATTTGTTGTATGTTTTCATGGATTCAGGGTAAATTGTGATGGTTGGAAGCTGTATGAGGCCTAGTACTTACCTGATGACAGTAAGTGATGCTCTGATCAGTCAAGGAGCAGGCCATATAAGAGCATCCTATGACTATCCAGCCTTTTTTCTATCTCCTCTAAGTTTTTAACAAAGGTAATATTGTGAGGCAGGGCAGTGAGATTATAGTTAATAGTATTTATTTCAGCTGCTGTTTTGCTAAACCTCTCATTGTGCTGTACAGGAAATGTTTCAATGATTTCCCAGCAGCCATGTTGTCTGCAGTGGTCTTGAGTTGACAATGGAATGTTCGCATGGCCACATTGCGAGTTATTCAAACATTCCTTCGTCAAATGAAGATAGCTGCGAATCCCACTGCCATGCTATGCCTTGTATTGATTTGTCTAGGAATAAAAATGGTGGAGTTAGACTTCTTGTTAATGATTTGGTGTTTAATCATACTGATCTGTTTAGTAGGATTGTCGTTATACAGTTGGCTGCTTATAGGACTAGTAGTCTTACTGAAGAAAGGCCTGTATTTGATCTTGACCTCCATGGCATACGGCTTTCAGATGATGATGTGGTGCGAATTTGAAGAGTAGCATGTTTTACACAAAGCCCTTGTGTGGTCTGGAAAAACACAGAACAGTTTATGTAGTTTCATATCTGACTCTCCTACCCTTCTGTGTATGTAAAAACAGGAAATATATCACCTCATGGCAGTTTCTGTAATATCCGATCAGCTTGGGGACATAGACAAGACACTGGTCAATATAGACCGTTTTAGAGTATTTGTAAGCTGACAAAAATTCTAATGAGTGAATGGTTTTAAAGGTTGTATCACCCGAAAGTGATAAGTCAGGGTTCTGTGGTCACTGGCATGTGTAGTCACTTGCTTGCATCTCATAGCTCTGGGACTTTAGTTGACAGAGGATTTTACACCACATCCCCTTATATCTAAATGCTAGGGCAAAATTGTGGTAGCGTTGTCTTTTGTACACATTCCATTTATTTTGAACTTGCAATGGCACACTTTACATGCAAATATGATATTCTATCTTTCCAATTTTTGTGATTTACTAGAGGATGAATCTTGGGTTTGAAAAACTAGCCCTTCGTCCTTTCATTAAACCTGCCAATGACATCAGAAAAATAATGTAAACATTAAAGATGCAGTGAAATATCCCCTATTTAATGTAAATGGCCAAAGAACAATCTAGGATTGACTATAGAATGTAGCTGAGCCAGCTTTAATAAAATCATGCATTAAGCTTTTGATAATTAGCCTGTAAATGAGACAATTGCTGGTCTGCTCACTTGATCCAGGGGGGCTTTTGACCTTGCCAAAGGACTACACATAATATCTGCTGAACTCTCTGCAGGGTATAGACATATTTCAGGGGACAGTCGTAGACAGGCCATGTTATCAGACTGTTAGAGATTATTTCTATTACAGGAACAAACAAAAACCTAGGAAAACAAAGAGGGAAGGGTAGCGCAGAAAATATGAGAATAGCTTAGAGAAACCATTAATTACTAGGGCCGTGTGTAACCAGGGGGTTACATAGAATGGATTTCTTTTTATCATTATAGTAATATGATTATTACACACGCAATTCTTTAGAAAGTTTAAAACATCTTTACAGTGATAGATGGCAGTGTGTTGTGATGTCATGTGGGGTCTCCCTCTTTCTTTCTTTTTTCTAAAGCCTCTTTAAACTGCCTTGGCTGGCCTTGTTGGGATAGGTTATACAAGTTGGTTGCTGAACATTTAATAAATTTAAACATTTAGAGGGCCAAATTTATTGAAAACATAATTACACCAGGGCCCGGACTACACACACTGTACACACAGAAATCGGGGCACAAAATACCTATTTTGGTAACCCAAAAACGCAAAGTTTCTATCCCTGTATCTTTATCTTCTTCTAGGTAGACCAACTGTTCTACCAGTCCTCTGTATGAACCAGAGACATGTCACCATACACTAATTCTGGGTCAGTGATTCAAAAAGTATTTTTGTGGGATCAGGTGACGGTGTGAGTCAATAGATTACTCTTGAACCTCCTAATGGCCCCCATAAACCATACAATTTCTGTACAATCCACTTTTGTTCTACCTAAACCATGCAATATAAGGACCTTTCAATCACTATGTATTCTATCAGGGAGGACACAATACTACATAGTTGTTGGTAGATCTAATGGAAATTGTATGAAGTGATACAATGGTTTGATACAGTGGTTTTGTCCCACTCAATTGGGGTCATTTCAGAGGTCCATTGACCCACTCAATTAGGGCAGTGTTGCCGATACACTGCATTATTGCAATGTGCTGTGTCTCCCATGCTAGTGTATGGGAGATGCTTGTGTTGCAGTAAAAATAATGGGTGCTGCGCCTTGTACTGAAATGCATAAAATGAATTTCTCATCGAAGCCTGTTGTACCATGCGGCAATGCTAGTGCACCAATTTCATGGCAGTGCAACACGGCTAGTGGGAAATGGCTCTTATGGTCTGCCACATATGCCTGTCTTTAACATAATATCATATCTGTTCAAGAAGTGTAAACGTACTGTGGTACATAATTTTTTTTTCCTTAATAATGAAATACAAATAAGCTGTATACTTTTACATTTTTTTTGATAAAGTACTTTCCAATTTGGGAGTGGTGTTTATAGCTTACTTTATATTTCCTGTATAGTTATATTCAGATAGAGGAGATTTGTGTTCTTCCTGCTTTTTCATTCCCCATGTGGCTGAATAAAGATGTCATGTTTCTTCAGTCTGGAAAGTACCAAGTGGACCCCATTCCACCCTGATAATTGTCACCAGAGCAGAGCAGGGCTTGTGTCCACTACGTCACACGAGTCCGCAGCATGGGAAAAGACTGACGACACTTCCAATTCTGCTGAATGGGACAGTGTCCACTCTGCGTTTTCTTAGCTGCACGCCTGCGGTGCTGTTTTGAAGCTGCCATGTCTTCAAAGCAGCACCGTGCAGTGCCGCCGCAGACACCTCCATTGTCCTTAAAGACGCGGGTGCTGATTTTCTGCATCTCTCCCCTGCAGCAGGGAATCCGCCGACATGCGCCTTGATAACCTGCGCAGGACATACGTCCATCAGAATCGGCAGTGGACACAAGACTCTAAGGTGCCCATAGAAGTTTTGAAATTCTGCCTCTCATCATGCTCGGCCGGTCCTACCGAGTATCCGCTAGGCACCCGTTGTGTGCCAGCCATTACTTTGGACGGGGGTGCCAATCCCTGTCCAAAGTAATGGGATCCTCTTTGAAATTATGGACATGACCTATCAATTTCCTGGCCAATATACGGCCGAATTTAGCATTTAAGCATTAGATTTGCAGCCAATTTCGCAGTGAATCGGTCAATCGGCGGCAAATCGAACATGTATGGGGGAGCTTTAGTTGCATAAAAAAAACTGACTTCAGTGGCACACTCCTGGCAGAATGCATCAGCAGTTTGAGGGGAAACAATTGTGTGTTTTAAGACCTTCCTTAAATATCTGATTCCTGATAGAATCGGTAGAAATTGATCTAGAATGATACTGTAGCTAGCTGTACTGTGATGTATGTGTGCCAGCTCCTCACTGCTGGCAGTGATTTTTTTCATGCCAATGCAAAGAACTGGGCAGTCTCTCGCCTGCGAGTGCACTGGGGTACAACTGAGAAGGAATAATCTTAAATGTATGGGTAGGGTGATCCTGTCCTGTGTTTTGTGACATGCTCACATGTTGCTCTTATTTCATATGTACACCTTTGTTGTATTTCTAGACCTGTGTTTATTTTGTACTTCAGATTTATGCCACTGAGACATCTTTATGTGGTAAGGGATGAAATCATATTTTCATAGAACAATGATTACTACAATTTCACTTTTCAAAAATGTAAGCTCTTTAGTGACACACTTGTTAATCTCCCAAACATGGGGGCAACCACTGCACACATCAGGGCAGCTGCTTTCCTGTTGTTGTGCATTAGGCCTTGGTCTACTCCAATATAAAATGGCTGCTTTGTGTGTGAGGTAAGGGGCCACTGTTTGTGTACGTAACAGTTTAAATAGAGGAAAATATTTGTTGTGCTTTATATACAACTATCCACACGTGTGTTATTTTCTAAAGAAGCTTTTACAATAATGTACCGTAATTCTGGGTCGCACCCAGACTAGTCTCCCTCAGTGTGACTAGACCAGTCATTGTTGCTGCCTCAGGCTGTCTGTCATAGCCGAGGACTTGGTCGGTGTGAGGCATTGGCTAGTAAACCCGAACTCACAGTTCATGTGGTCTTTTCCAGTCACAAAGATTTAAATTCTTCCAGAAATTTGCAAGCTGATGGGACCCAGTGGGAGGCTTCGCTGTATTAGGTGCTTCATTGCTTTTTTTTTTTTTTACCTCAGCATTTGGGGTAAGCCAAAATAGTTGTTTTTGTACAACATCCTGTAATAACTGCATAGAATAAAAAAAAAATAGAAATCTACTGAATGTGAAAAGAAAAAATACTGTTTATCTTAATATCCAACACAAAAGTGTGTTTGTTTACAATATAGACCAGCTGTAAAAAAAAAAAGTGGATTTGATACAATTGTGTGGGAGATGTTACAAGATATATCATTCTGTCCATCTTTTCTTGAAGTTTAAACAGCCTCACCAGACTTTAGCAAAATTTACACTGTAGTTTCCCGGGCTGCTGCAGCCCAGGAAACGAGCAGTCGCTCCGGTAGCAGCCAGGGAAAATTACCTGTTCCGAGCGCCTGCAAACTTATGCAGCTGCTCGGGGTAGATAAAGCCCAAAAACCACCACAGAACGACTTGTTAACACAGCTGACCGGCGGACGTGACATTAGGGCGAACGACAGTGAAAATTTACCCTTTACCTGACTTTATTAGAGTGCTCGGGCACTTCCCTGCTTGTTGATGGACAGTTAGGGTGATGCGTTTGAAGCATAACCCATCCTTCTGCTCACTTATGCTAGCATTTTCCTAGTCAGTCTTTTTTCTTATGTGGTTTATACATATTTTTTATGTGCTGCTTTTTGAGCTTACACAGGGTTGTCAGGTGAATGTGGATGGTACAATGTGTCGAGTGCAGGGTGGACCGCTAAAAGGGAAGTACAGAGTTTTGTGTTGAACTGGTAAGTTGGACACAGGCTCCCCGTATTGATCTTGTCGTACTGGGTCAAACCTGCTAAGGTGAAGTGTTGGATTTCTAGACTGATAAAGGTAAATTTGTATTTATCTTTGTGTTGGCAGACATGTCATAGACTGGCCCCCTCCCCAACAGCCAAAGCCACATTAGTCCATGTACGTCAACTAGAGATTTATTGCAGCTTTGGATTACTGAAAACAGACGTACGTGCAGTGGGCTCCTTTGTTGACACTACTTTTAAATTAATTGTCTTACGAGTCTTGGCCAGGCAGAGGTTAAATGAAAGTACGAGTGCTGACAAAATTTGGAAAGTCCAAGCTTTTAATTTGGATTGCCAAAAGACAACTGGTCTTGTGTAGACAGGCATGTCAGACTTGGCTTAAACATTGGCCTTATTTTTGTACAATAATTCTTGAAGAGTTTTTATTGTTAACTGTGAGCAATACCTACTACTAATCCACAAATAACCTAAAGGTACCAATTGCAGCTAATATCATTTCATCCCAGAGAAAATTACTGTAAGCCCTTCTTGTAGGCCGCAAGGATCAAATATCTTAATCGATTAGTGAGCATTTGGCTTATTATAAATCCCTCTGGTTTATGTCTTGACAAATAATTTTCAGTATCGGTTATCAATACATTTGTATGTATAAATAATACCAGCAAGTGAATGGAAAGGCTGACAGTGTTGTTTGCTGTTTTGATACAGCAGAGGTATACGGTTAGTAAAATATAGAGGGCTACATGGCACCATGGGTTGATGTACTTGAGAAAGATTTTATTTGTAAAAAGTGCTTGTCTTGTAATATTGTACATCAAAATTGTAATGATTATATTAGACTCCTAAAGTTGCCGTTATCCTTCATAGCAGAGATAGTCATTCATTTAGGCACAGATCAGTCCACAGTCTCCAAACTGTATGTTGTCTGCAAAGCGAAAAAGTGTTAATCTGTGCAAACCATTTTGTTAACTTTTTGTGTAGCAGCTTTTTAGCAAAATAGGTCTTACTATATATACTGTTCTGTTGTCATATACCATGTTAATCAATTTATTTTTCTATTCTTTAGACGTTGGTGGAATGAGCGTTGCATGTGTCTTGAAGAGGAAAACTGTTCTCTGGCAGGACTCCTTCAGCCCCCACCTGAAACAGTACACAGAAGGTACCCTTAACCACAACATGCCCGTGGTCCTGACATCTGGACCTGTGGGCCAGCAGCAGCCACCACAGCATCCACCCCATTCTGCACTGGCTGCAGGACCCCACGCAAGCCCTGTGGGCAGCTCAATGGGAGTGGCTGGGCGCTCACAAGATGACGCAATGGTGGATTACTTCTTCCAAAGGCAGCATGGAGAACAGTTGGGGGGAGGTGGAAGCGGTGGAGGAGGTTACAACAACAGCAAGCATCGTTGGCCCACTGGAGATCATATACATGCAGAACATCAGGTGTGTAAATACATTAGAAATAACCGACTAAGGATAAGTTTCTGTAAGCCATCAAATTTTGTTTGATTGACAGTCAATTCAATATTGCACCCCCACAGAGTGAAGATTGGATACAAATCAATAGACACTACCCCCCCCCCAATATGCACATGTACAATTGAAATGTTCCAATTAGGCCAATCCACAGACTTTTTTGGTTTTATGGTAGATTTCCATCATTTTTGGTTGATTGAATTCAGAAGAAAGGAATATAATAAAAAATTTTTTTTTTACTGCACTGTATACAGTGTATTGGAGGGGTAGCATGCTAGACAAATGGAAGATTTTGTTCAGTCAGGCTCAGTGGACAGAAACACACATCTGTCCCGATCACCTGTGGGTTTTAGATGCTTTTGTTTTTCATTTTGTCCATTGATGTCAATGGACTAAAAACCATGTCTGATATACGTCAATTGATTTATGTGGATGTGATCACGCGATTGGTACATGAATTGCGGTGCAGCTCAGAAAACGTGATAAACATTTTTTCGTGTCCGGGCCGATCTGTGACAGGCACATTGGGGACAATGGGCGCAGTTCGAATGAGTCTTAAAAATGCGCTGGAGCCGCTCCCCAAACTGCCCAATGGTGCCTCAGGGATGGTACAGGAAGTTGTATAGTTTGACTTTGTGTGTCGCATAACTAGATTTGACATTTGTGTAGACTGTCTATCAGAAGCTAAAAAGTTGTAGGTGAAAATTTGGAATAGGTTCATTAATAATAAGCACCATAGGCATGCTGACAAACCTCAAAGCTAGACTCTAAGATTCAGCATAGCTTTTACATGCAATGACATTTGCAGCTGTTGTTACAGCTGCCTATAGTGTGGGAACTAAAGTAGAGCTCCAGGATTGATGGAGGGTTAGTAAATGTTCTATCTAGTTACCTCTAGCCAGTAATCAAGCATTTAAACCTGTCCATGTGGGACCTGTGCCTACACAGAGCTTCCTCTAGGTAAATTCAATGTCATTGTTTAGCTGGCACTCACAAATAACATAGGTGCATGTAGCCAGATTATGCAAAATATATAAAAGAATGAGTGCTAGTTTTAAAATATGCCATCATTAGTAGTCGGTTACTACTAAGTCTGGGGTGAGGAGGGGGTGACTCCCAAATAGGACACAAATAGGGGTTTCCACCACAACCACCAAAAAGTGGTAAATTACTTTATCTTCCAGTGCATACTTTTTCATTTCCAAGTTTAACAAAAGCTGTTCTAAAATGTATTTAAAAATGCTGTACTTGTATATAATTTTTGAATCCCAATGTTTTAGAACCAGTTTTGTTTAATGCCAATTAAAAATAGTTCATTTTAAACTTTTTAAAGTATTGATACCAATTTTTCAACATAACCTAAAGGAAACTTCCACATTCTGATTAGCAATATCAACCCATCCTTTTGTTTTGGTGGAAAATGTACTGTATTTTTCAGACTTTAGGACGCACCCAGTTTTTAGGGCAGGAAAACCAGAAGAAAAGATTTAATACGTTTTCACATCGATTGGGTTAATGCAATGAATTTAATGGATGCAATATTCAATTCAGCCAGAAGGTGTCACTAGCAGCAGTACACTCTCAGCAGAACTTCATACTTCACACTGATCTGCAGGAGGAAGGAGGGGGGGCTGGGCTGTCTTCTGCTCTCCTCTCTCCTCTGCCGATGTTGATATTTCTGTGTCCGTGGGGACAGCATGTTCCCACGGACAGGAGAGAGAGGTATGCAAGTTCATCTACTCTTCTCTCTTTATTGCCTATGCCAGTTCAGGACTGGCATAGGCAATTACACCGTTCAGATGGGAGGGCCGTGCATTGGTCGGCATCTCCCATCTGACAGCTCTTCCAGCTGCCCGGCTTATCTCCGTGCCGGGAGAGCTGGTGGGAAGCCAAGGTGGAACCACCGGTGGCCGCGGGGGTCGCGCATTCGGACCATAAGACGCAGGCACTTTTTGCCCCCAATTTTGGGGGAGAAAAAGTGCATCTTATGGTCTGAAAAATAGGGAACTTTAAATGGCTGAAATACTTTAGAAGTGTGCCTACATGAGACTTGACCTGAAATGATGATTGATGATATTTGTCTACGTTGCAACAGTATTCTCCTTAGCATTTTTAGCCTTATTTAGGTGAGTGCCCAACTTACTACACGGGTAGAAATGTGAGGGAGATAAGAAAAAGCCCTGCAGAAGTGGGGACTGGCATTGGTGTAGTTAATTGACAGCAGTTACTAGTGGCATCCCTCTTTAAATAAATAAACAAGTTGAAACAGGACAGCCAGGTGAGGTCCCTCTTGGTTCATGCACTTTGTGGCTAGGTCAGTAGGGCTTTGTTTCATTAGTATATGTATTTTGTGTCCTGCCATGGTGGGTGCTTTTTGGTTGTTCCAGTACTAGCTATGAGGCTGCATGCTGCACCTCTATTAAAGAGGCATCTGTCCATACTGATTTTGCCCTCTTAGAAGTGTCAAAGCTTTTGCCTCGTTGCTCCATTTTATATCTGATGAGCCCACCACTGTGAAGTCACACAAATAATATAGGACCATTTCAGCTCTAATAGCCACCAAAACCCCCAAGTTCCATAAGCTCTCCTCTGTTTCCAGCTGTAGACCTGATTCTTCAGGTTGAGCTGCAGGCTTTTCTCTGCCCTTGGTTTGTGGCCTTTGCTTTTGCAGTCCTGCCACATGTACTCATATGGGTGCCATCCCGATAGGTGCCAATAAACCCCCTCTATGCCGAACTTTAAGAACTTGAAGGCCCTCCTCAGTTTGACAGTGGCACCCCTGATTGACTGCAGTGTTCTCCCCAGAATTTTTTTTCAGCCGGTCCGGCGGCCTCTCTGATAGGCTGCCAGCCAGCGGCAGCACACAAGTCCTCTGACAGGCGGCGCCTCCCCATTCTTCAGGAGCGCGCCACAGCCACTGAAAGACTCCGGCCCGCGGCTCCGGTAGTGTGCCGCGGGCCGGAGTCTTTCAGTGGCTGTGGCGCGCTCCTGAAGAACTTGTGTGCCGGGCGGGGACTAAAATCTCCCGGGCGGGCCGCCTGGCCAATCTGCTCTGGGGAGAACACTGGACTGTGTACAGTGGGTGCTTACAATCTTAAAATGCTGCACTAATAGTTTACAATGTTTTTTATTTAAGTTCAATACATTTTTATTGATTTTGCAGTGGGCAAACATTCACATGGAGGTCGGCCAGGATCATCCACCTTAAGTGGGACACACCTAGTACAGATTTCTTCTAAATGGTAGGATAGCAGGGCTAGGGTTCCAACCATGTCATGCACCAGGTGTGGGTGCCAACCTCTAGCGATATCTGGAAAGTGCAAAGAACAGTTGAGGCCAATTCCAAAAACAATATATGTGCACAAATATATAATAAACAAAAAAGTTACTGGAGACGAGGACTTCCTGGAAGTGCAAAGCAGCTGGGCATGTGCAATAGTCATAAAGAGAAATCGAGGGAGAGAGCACATTGTGACCTGCAAACCCCATCAGGCATCCTATTGAGAAGGGCTTCACCTGGATCTGGCTACAAAGGGCACCCCAACAAGATGGAAGCGTGGCTATAGGTCTTTCTCCATAACATGTGTACACTTCCACAAAATGTGGAGAAATGAGCCCTCTTGAGCACAGCCCTGAAAACACTTGTTGGGGATGCCAGGGACAAATTAAAAAAATATATGGTTAATTTTATGGGGGTTCTATATTTCCATTCATTCAATTCCTGTACATTCCCTAGGCAGTACTAGGAACTGTGATACTGGTTAAGAACACAAACATGTTGGCCACCTTTCACATTTTTAGTGATGGCCCAGAAACAGCTGAACCTACTAACTTTAGGCTTCCTATTTTATGTTACAGAGTTTGTTACAGAGTTTCTCGAATTTTTTGAACTGTTTCATTTGTTTATTTTTTGCTTATAGGTGCGTTCGATGGATGAATTAAATCATGACTTTCAGGCTCTTGCACTTGAAGGAAGAGCAATGGGGGAAGTAAGTATTTATGTACTTATAAAACATCTATTTGTGAGATGTGTCTAATAACTAGTTGACTCAAATGGTGATGTGAAAATTGTATCCGGGAAAAAATATACTTATTTACTGTTATGTGTTTGATTTGCTATGTTATTTTCTTAGAAGGTATGCAGATTAAGGGTACACCGACCTTTTAGATTAAAGTTGGTTCTGTTTCCAGTACACAAGAGAACTAGTGCACATAATCTATGTTTGCATAGAGGGTATGGCTAATTGGTCTATCAAGTCTCCGTTTTTATGTTACTGGAAAACATAAAAAATGTGTAAATGTAAGAAGTAGGTACAACAACTGTAAAACTGTCAAAAACATGAAGCTTCTCTGCACTCTTACTGTAGAGTGGATTAGAATATTAACCTCCCAAGCTTTTGAGAAGAACCTAGTTGGATCAGGCAAACCCAAGCCGTGGCGATTCTCTATATCGCCGCAGCATTTCCGAGTTTCCGCACCCGCCCTATGACTTTGGGGGGTGGGGGCCTGCGCCAAACATCTCCATGTTGATGAAGGGGCGTCGGTCTACCAGCCAAAAACGCTGGTGACTTGGACAGAGACGGGTGGGAATTTAAAGCAAAGTACATTGTATTTTGCAGCAATCGCCAGTACCGTGCCGTTAAGAGCAATGCAGTATAGTCAGAATGATAGGGAGGTTAAAGCAAGATGTTGTTGTAAAAGATAGCTAAATAGAAGCCTGCATGCATTTCTTACAGGGTGGATAAAAATCAATGATTTTTTTTAAAAAATAAAAAAAATCGGATTGTTTTTTTTTATTTAAATTGATTATTTTTTTAATAAAATGCTTTTTGAGGAAAATAGATTACCATCAAGAGGTTATTACATGAAGGATTAACAATTAATTGTTTGATTATATAGAATAAGGCTGTATATGTTTAATTTTTTGGGTAAATAAATTCCAGGAATCCATTCACAATTTCATGCTTTTCCAGAGATTTTTGGGAGATTTTATAATTAATAAAACTACACTCTCAGATATATAGTGGCCAACAACCCAAAAAC
>CM070033.1:110815959-110831785 GCA_036250615.1 Ptychadena robeensis | reverse complement strand
TGGAAAGACTTGATTTCTCAAGATGATGTCCCCACCGCACCGACACCAGTGGGGAACGGAGAGACAGGTTTTAACCGCATAACTGCCGTGGTGGTCTACGTACAACAAGATCGATTTTTATTTGGTAAACATGATCAGTTGATGGTTTGGGTCAGTCTTGTTACGCAAATCACCAGTGGGGACGCCATCTTTAGAAATCATGTCCATAGATCACGTCCTTATTGATCTATGGACGTGAGTAACCCCCGAGGGTCTTTGTCCACTTTGGTGTCGATTTGGTTATTCAATATGATTGATCCCCTTGTGTTGGTCGTCTGTGTTATGTAGATTTGGCCGATGAAATTACATATCATACCCCCTGAAGAAATCTTCAACAAAACACATGTTGGGGTGAAATTTGTGCCATTTGGACTTTTAATTGTCTAAGCACGTGTACAGATGTGACATCCGCAACATTGTGCATTGTTTCTGATTGATATGATGGTCATCACTTAATTTTTTGCACTGTGTATAATCAATGTATTGCTTTTGTGTCCCCTCACCCATGTCTATTCCAGGGAAAATTTGGGTGATGTGTTTATGCCATCATTAACTTCTGTCTGTTGTTTTTGTAAGATTATTGGGCAGTTTCTCTGCCGACAAGATATGATCACAGATGCTTGGTTTACTTTTGCAGTTCTCAAAACTAAGTGCAACAGAAAAGTTGTCCAAATATGAATGATTAACCTAATCTGGGGATAAAAAAGACTAATCTGAAAAGTTGTTCTAAAAATCTTCATCTACTCGCATTTTAAAGTTTTACCAGCAAGAATGATTGATTTAAATCAGTTTGATTTAAATCGAGCCTTACTGACTAGTGATTTCAATTGTGATTTAAATCATGATTTAAATCAAATCCACCCTGATTTCTTATGACCCATGTTCTTTTGCTCCATCAAATTGAGCATCAAATAATTGGTAAGCACAAGACTAAGAAGCCTCATAAATGATGTTGGAGAGATTTACTAATTTAATAAAGTATTTTCCAAAATTGCAACAGTAGTCCATTTTTAGGTACCTGGCCCTATGTAATTCTTTTGCCAGAAAAGTTGTTATAGGAAAATGTTGGTGCTTAATACCCAGTTATAATTAGAATGTGGTTACAATCAAACTAGTTCACAGGAAATTACATATCATCCTTGCAAAAAGCAAGACTTAAAATATCTCTTGGGTATGAAGATGTTCTACAAAAGTGGAAGCTCTTTAAATTGTGGGTTGTTTTTTGTGTATTTATGATGATGACAAAAATAAATAAATACCTTTCTTCCTCAAGCAACTGTTGCCAGGGAAAAAGTTCTGGGAGAGTGATGACTCGAACAAGGATGGACCAAAAGGCATTTTTCTCGGGGATCAATGGAGGGAGAGTGCATGGGGGGCATCCGGTAAGTGAATTTGAATTTTGTTTCAAAAGCATGCCTTCCCATTTTGTATCTTTTATGTGACATAGTGGAAAGTATTAATTTTATGGTAGCAAGGTTTTTCCATCCATATATTACATTTTATTCTATCTACTTCTATTGAGTCAATGTTTAGATATGCAAAGCAAGCATTACCCTGTTATTGGTTTACCTCTTATAAGTACATAGAAGTTGGGTCAGGACATTATTGTTACAAAATAACATTTAAATTATTCTGACTATCTTTTTAAAGAATTGCCAATTTTATTTTTCATCTTAAGATCATTCAGTTTCCCAGCCCATCATGGTTCAGAGGCGGCCTGGTCAAGGATTTCATGTTGGAAGTGAAGTTAACTCTGTGCTCTCTCCTCGTTCTGAAAGTGGAGGCTTAGGAGTCAGTATGGTGGAGTACGTCCTCAGCTCCTCTCCTGGAGACAACTGCCTGAGAAAAGGAGGATTTGTAAGTGCCTCTCCCTTAATACAAACAAGGGGGGGGGCCCTTCGATTGCCAAGATATAGAAAAATGCAGGTAAAAACAAAGATGGCTGCAGGGATGCACAGTCAATCTTTAATTTTGTTACTGCACCCTTTAGGTTGTCAGTTTGACTGTGAAAGCCATATTGTGTTCCTTTTTGCCATCTCTAAAACAACGGCAATTAAATTTTTTTTTTCTGAAACTCCCATTAAGCACTTGTAACTGCGAAAATTAGTGTTACTGAAATGTCAATATTAATGGATTTAGATACCATGCTAATTGGAAAATGAATTTTTGTGTTCAAGGTTCCATCATCCAATTTTCAACTTTAATGCAAGCCTAGGAAATGCGTACCTGAATAAAACACAGCCTTGGGGTTAACCTAGCTGGTGGTGGTATCCTATTTTTAAACTTTTTTTGATCTTTCAGGGCCCTCGTGATCCAGAAGGAGAAGACAATGACAAAGGCGATAAAAAAAGTAAAGGCGTCTATGAAGGGGATAAATTGGGAGACCTAAAGGAGGAAGGTGACAATATGGATAAGGCTAATGGGCTGCCAGTACAGAATGGCATTGATGGTGATGTAAAGGATTTCAGGTATACACCTCAAGTATATTTATGCCTGTATATTAACCTCTTTTGTGCTCTAAAACGAAGATGATTTTGTTATGTATTTGTCAATGTCTTGAGGGCCACTACTAATTTTCTTGTTTTGGCATACCAGCCCCCCTTCCCCTAACGTGATCCATCAAATATAGAAGCATGACAAATGGTCAAAATAGCAAATTGCAGTGGGTTTGAGTTAAAGCATAGAGGCCACTTAACATATCTAACGTTCTATTGCAGAGACTTGACAATAAAAGCGGTTTAAAAGTGGCGCAAGTCATCACCAATTATGTTCTTTCAAAAATTGCCTCAAGACAGTATGCTTCAATAAATTATTTAAACCTCCCATTTGCCAGACCATGTTATGTATATTTCCCTATTTGTGACTTTGGCCTCCTTGTAGCTTACAACTTTTGTGTGGCATATGGGGACCAAAGTAAGATGTTGTGGCTGGTTGCCCCTCCTTTAGTGCTTCAAATGTTGTGAAATGAGCTGTCTCCCTGTTGTCAGGAAAGATTCAACTTAACACACTGTCCCTAATAATTACACAACTGTATTTGCACCACCTGTCTACCTAATGGTTTAGATCCCTTGTGACGGAATCTGCTCTGGCTGGCTATATCCTTATAGGCTTTTATGGTTTGTGTACAGTCTGTGTTCCCATGTGCTTGAATACATTTCATACAATCTTCTGTTATGGAGAGCACAATATAGGCAAGTTTGTACTAAAATATGTTAATTGTTTTCCATTAAGTCGTACCCCAGGTAACTGCCAGAGCTCTGCAAGTGAGGTGGATCTTCTTGGACCAAGTCAGAATGGCTCCGAGGGACTTTCTCAACTGACCAACAGCAGTAGTGCAAAGCCGGTGGAGGACTTTGGTGGCATGGAATCTCAGAGTGTCCAGCTGGATCCCATGGAGCATGTTGGCATGGAACCCCTGCAATTTGACTACCAGGGCAACCAAGTTCCTGTTGATTCAGGAGCTACAACTGTTGGCCTCTTTGATTATAATTCTCAGCAGCAGGTGTGTAAATTGTGAAGTAAATCATACTTTTTTTTCCATTGTTATATATATTATATTATACAAAGTAATTACTCATTTATTCTACAGTTGTTCCAGAGACCGAATGCTCTTGCAGTACAGCAACTGACAGCAGCCCAACAGCAACAATATGCATTGGCAGCAGCACATCAACAACACATAGGTAGGATCATGAGTTGGCTTGAAGTATGCTACTAAGTAATTAGGCACATTCAACTAGATTTTTTCAGCACCTTTTTAACATTCCTAAACAGCTGTCCAGCTATAAGGGGTAATCTAATACTAGCTAGACCCATAACTTTGATTAATCAAACATTCCTGCCTTAACAGTACTACTGTTACTTGTTTGCGTAATATTTTGTAAAGTTAGCTTTACTGCTGCAGTTCGTGACCCTCCGAAAATTAGGGTCTTTCTGCATTTTCTAAATTCTTAATGTAGTGGTATCCCCAAGCCTGTTTGAATTAGAGGTAGTTTCTCATCTGTTCACATTTATTATTATTATAGTTACCAAAGTGTAGCTCAATTGGTGAATTTTGATATGATCTATTAACCTCTGTAGCATTTGAGACGAACCCAGTACGTTTGGTGTTTGGGTTTGTCCCAAACGCTAGGTGACTGTGAATCGGGTTCAACCCCATATATCCCCAGAAAGCTGCAGCATTTCTGGGGTTGTGGCACCGCCCAGATCGTGTCATGGTGAGCATGCCATAGACCTCAATGTTAACGGAGGAGGGGTGTCATTGATGATGCCAGCAACGTGTACAGGGGGAGGGTGGTATTTTTAAGCAGTGTGCAATGTTAAAACAGCGCATTGCGGGCGGATAGCGAGGTTATTATGATTGATAGCCAGTTTTTTATATTGATTGAGGCTTCAGTGTAATTATATATTTATTTCATAGTTTCTATCAACATAAATACTTGAACATTTTCCAGTAGTTTTGCATTGGTGTACTAGTGTATATGTAGGGGAGGGTGTTGTGATGTACTGTGTTTTTCAGACTTTTAAAATCAATGGGAAAATGTCTTTGTGTCTTTTGGTCCGTGCTAAAGTTTCAAAAGGGTAACTGATCTAGTTGTTCTGTCTGAATGTTAAATACAAAAACTTTTTTTTTACTTATTTTGAAAAGTGTGGAAGGATTAAAGCTTATGCTATCTGAGCATTGGAGAGATTTTCCATGTAAAACAGATCAAGCTTAAATAGACATGAAATGATGATAAAACTACAAGAACACAGTGAAAACTTAATTATAGCTTTTTCTCTACAATCAAATTTCTTTTTTTCTGAATAAAATCCTGACAAAACATGGTAGTTTTGCAAGACTATACTATGCCATGTATTTTCATGGTGGGTCGGTGTGCCATAAATGGAACACCCCTGTCCCATGATTTGACAGTGGTCATCTTACTTTGTGTAGCCCTAACAATCGTCTTGTGCAGCTGAAAATCCTGAAACCAGAGTAAGAAATTTGACTAGCATAATTGAGTCAGCTGTGTTGGCCTTCATATCTCTCTAAAATGGTTTCCCACAATCATGATGAATCCTTACAGTTGTAATTGACATTACTAGACAGGGAAAATGTTGGGGCATGCCAGTTTTTTTATATCATGAAACCAGTATGGTCCCTGCCCCAGAATAGTTTAATCCTTGAAAGCTAGTTAAATCATGCTCTAATCTAGAAATCTTTTATTTGCCAAAGTGGCTTAGTTTTTCTACCTTGAGCTTGGCGTTTAGCATTAGGGTATGTTTTATGTTTTCAGACCTGTCAAGTTTGGCCATCACCAATATGGATCGTGGTTCTTCTGCGTTCCACGTACCGGAAGTGACGTCACTTCCGCCGGCCTTTTCGCTGATCTAGCAGGGAGAGGGCATTACTCTCCCTGCTAATGTCCCACCGCGCTTGTGGTGATAATGTGCGAGGTGGGATATTAGCAGGGAGAGTAACGCCCACTCCCTGCTAGATCAGCACGATTTCAAGAAACCGGGAAAAATCCGGGATTTCTTAAAAATCGGGATTTGGCCGGGAAAGCCACATAAAAACGTGACTTTCCCTTTTGCACATAGGATGTAATACAAGGAATAGTTGAAACAGGCAATTGAAATAACTGCTGGATTTGTGTTTGTGTTGTGATTCTTATTTTACTGCTTATGTAAATAAATGGAAGAGATTCTTCCTGTGCTGGCAAAGTACTGAAGTCTGCTTTCACTGACAGGTATGTTTTCAGCAGGTCTAGCTCCAGCTGCATTTGTACCAAACCCATACATCATCAGTGCAGCACCTCCTGGAACTGATCCTTATGCAGCTGGCCTTGCAGCAGCTGCTACACTTGGTAAGGCTTCTTTTTGTTTCTGTATATCTTGATGATGCTTGTGATTAACTGGACGTTGTGGTACTGCCTGAATTTCTAGTTTCTGGTTTTGCTTGGCTTTATAACTTTTAAACCATTTAAAACCGTATATGGTTGTTTTTTCTAAACTTATGCAGGTCCTGCTGTGGTTCCCCACCAATATTATGGTGTTACTCCATGGGGGGTGTATCCTGCTAACCTCTTCCAGCAGCAAGCAGCAGCAGCTGCTGCAGCAAGCAACTCTGCATCTCAACAGAACAACCCTCAGAATCAGCAAGGCCAGCAACAGGTAGATGTTCTATGTTTTTTCTCTTGTTTGGCATGTTAGTCATTTACCCTTCTGGGCGGTTCGGGCAGAATTTGTTAACAAAACAAACTCTGCCCTTGCCGGGATTGATCAGACCCGCCTGTTCTCTGTGAGCCCGCAGCAATTCTGCATAGCTGCAGATCTGCCCTGGCGCTGTTGACCTCCATCACAATGGAGGGGCGTCATCGATGACGCTGGTGACGTGCAGAGGGTGGGTAGGGTGTACAGTGTACTCTGCCGCGATATGGCCATACCGCCAAGGAGGTTAACCTTAATTCTTGTGTTTCTCAGACTTGTTTTGAAATGGCACCCTTAATTTGTGGTTTGAGTTTAGTCAAACCTAACAAGACCTAGAAGAGGTCTAGAAGTGTTTTATTTCTCAATGAACATGGCAGAATGCAGGAACTGGCACTACTATGTGGAAATCCTATTTGAGTTGTCTACTGAGAAATCTAGTCACTTAGAAATTCTAAACACTTCTGATCCATTTTGCATTTGGTTGGGATTTTATAACCAATAACCTTTTGTTTACCAGGTGTTGCGTGCACAAGGGAATCAGAGGCCACTTACCCCAAACCAGAACCAACAGGGCCAACAAAATGACCAACTAGTTGCAGCAGCTGCTGTGAATTCTGCACTGGCCTTTGGGCAAGGCCTTGCTGCTGGGATGCCTGGTGAGTTGCATAATTCTTTTCCTATGATTTTTTTTTATTCCTAATAGGCAAGCTTTTTTTGTGGTTGGTGTAAACATGCTGCATAAAACACATGAGAAAATGTTTTGCAAGTCTAACTTGTGCTGCACTGGTTCATATCTTTACCAGCGCCCTACAATAAAAAATGTCAGCTATGCTCACTCTGCTTTTAGGTTTTAAAACATTAGCTTGTTTCCTTGCAGCACATATGCTGTATATTGCAAGAGGCTGTTATTTCAAATATTTACTATGAGGACCGTTACACGTTACAAGTCTGCCATTCCCTACTGCATATCATTCTGTGTTGCACTTATAGCAACACGCATATAGCATGGAAAGGCCTTTAAATACAAAGCTGTATTAATTTGTCTTTATATCTGTGATGTGTTTAACCATAGTTATATTCACTGGTGGTTCTCATCTATTGCAATACATTACATTTTGCTATTTTTTTATTTTAGGATATCCAGTTCTAGCTCCTGCTGCCTACTACGACCAAACAGGGGCACTTGTTGTGAATACTGGAGCTAGAAATGGACTGGGTGGCCCTGTTCGGTTGGTAGCTCCTGCTCCGGTTATTATTAGTCCATCAGCAGCCCAAGCAGGTATGTACCATTTTGGCATGTACTTAATACTTGTGCAAAAATACCTATACCCTACAGTAAGATAATAACTTGCAATATATCAGTTTGTAATATGCATGAAAGCTGATATTCTGTTTCCATTACTTTCCAAGCTGTTGCAGCGGCAGCTGCTTCTGCCAACGGGCCAGGTGGTGCTACAAATGGACCCTTCCGTCAATTAAATTCACAGCAGCCTCAGGGACAACCGCAACCTCAAGGCAACCAGAATCTGGCATCAAGTTCATTCTATGGCAACAGTTCCCTGACCAATAACTCTCAAAGCAGCTCTTTATTTTCACAAAGTTCAGGTCAGCCTGCAAATAATTCATTAGGTTTTGGCAGCAGCGGATCCCTGGGAGCAACGCTTAGTTCAGCATTGGGCGGCTTCGGAACAGCAGGTGACTATAAAGAAACAAGCAAACTTTATTTTGTTTTTTTGCTTATGTCTGGATTTTTTTTGTTGTTGGTGGTTTATTTTTATTTTTTTTAATTCTATTTTTCCATCCTTTTCCTGCAGTTGCTAATTCAAACACCGGTAGTGGATCACGTCGTGATTCTCTTACTGGGAGCACAGATCTATACAAAAGGACTTCCAGCAGTTTGAATCCCATTGGACATAGCTTCTATAATGGTCTAGGCTTCTCTTCCTCTCCTGGTCCTGTAGGCATGCCCCTTCCAAGCCAGGGGGCCAGTCATTCCCAGACCCCGCCACCATCTTTATCCTCACATGGATCATCTTCCAGTCTAAACCTTGGTAAGAAGCCCTCTGTATTTTCATGGATTTACTCATTCTCTTATAACACACAATGCTTTTCTCATGAAACTAAAAAGTAGATTTTGATTCGGCTTATTACTTAAAGATTTATATTCTGTTTTGTGTCTTCGCTGTAGTCTTAGTAAATGATCATATAATTATCTTGCAAATACTAAGCCACAAAATTTATTTGTGGTTCTGACGTGATCCAAAGTTAATTTGGATTCTCAAAGTTGAGTTTTCTGGAAAAACAAAAAGCAGCACATTCTCTTTAAGCCTTCATTTTTATTGTCTGTTGTAGCAGCATCTCTTTCTGGAGAAGGTAGTGAATTGGCGGGTTTAAGAATGACTAAAGGTGGCTATAGAAGGTTGGATTTGCAGCCGATTTCACAGCAGCTTGCCCACCATGCGCGCTTGCAGTGATTGATCTGCTGCGATGTCTGCGGCTGGCTTACCTGATGCAGTCTAATCTAAGAAATCTGTCCGCATAGTTGTTTTTGAACAGCAGCTTTATATATATAAGGGCCCTTTCACTCTAGCTGTGCTGCGCTTGCAGTTGTGTTTTTTGCTTGCGCTGTTGCTGACCCATGTCCGTTGTTGGTAAAAAAAAATAAAATGAAATCATGTTTTGCAGTGTGCTGCGCTTGTGTCTCCCATATAAATGTATGGAAGCTGCTTGTGCGGTGCCTGCAAAAAAAAAAATAATAATAATAAGTAATAGGTTCCAATTTATTTTTATCTAGTGAGTTTAATTCCAGTTTTTATGGATATCCTTTCTTTTCTCTTTCTGACTGAAATTAATTATTTCTATAAAGTTGTTACGTTTTCCTTTTTGCAGGAGGACTGACAAATGGCAGTGGTCGATACATATCTGCTGCACCAGGGGCAGAAGCTAAGTACCGCAGTGCGAGTAGTGCATCCAGCCTATTCAGCCCAAGCAGCACACTTTTTCCATCTTCTCGGATCCGTTATGGCATGTCTGATGTGATGCCCTCAGGTCGAAGCAGATTGCTTGAAGATTTTCGGAATAATCGTTATCCTAACCTTCAGTTGAGAGAAATTGCTGGCCATATTATTGAGTTTTCGCAGGACCAGCATGGATCTAGGTATTATACCTTTTATTTTTCCATTCATTAACCTCCTGGGTGTTTGGCCCTAGTTAAGTAGTGACATACTCACCTGTCCGCCGGATTCCCCTGGTAGTCGGGAGCATCGGCATGTATGCCAATGCTTCCGGGTCTGCCCCCCGATCGCGTCACCAGTGGGGCCGTAGTAGGCGGCGCCATAGACCTCCATGTAAATGTAGGGGTGTCGCCTTTTTTCAGCATAACTCTGGCGTCTCCAGTGACGCCGGATTTATGTACTGAACCTTCGGCTGGGCAGGGAATCACAGCGGAGCGTGTCGTGCTCTGCCACGATTGCCTGTGGTGCGGTTATGAAAAAAAAAGCGCCACATGCGCAATGCCCAGAAGGTTAAACTTCAAAGCTTTTGTCTCATTTTGGCTGTGATAAAACAGTGGTGGCATTCTAGCTTGTGATTCTGGAGAAATGAGCTTTTGCATCCACAGTGTTCACTTTGCTGTGTCTTGTTCTTTTATTAGGTTCATCCAGCTTAAGCTGGAGCGTGCCACTCCTGCAGAGAGGCAGTTGGTGTTTAATGAGATCCTACAAGCCGCTTATCAATTGATGGTGGATGTATTTGGAAACTACGTCATACAGAAATTTTTTGAGGTATATCTTTGGGGTTTTTTTTTTTATTGGCAATTATCTAATTGTGCTTCATTTACTTTCAAAGTAAGCAGGATCTAGGAAGTTTATAAACTTATGTAATTTCTTCTTACATTTTGCAGTTTGGAAGCCTAGAACAAAAGTTGGCACTTGCAGAAAGAATTCGTGGACATGTTCTTTCCCTGGCTCTGCAGATGTATGGATGTCGGGTGATTCAGAAAGCTCTTGAATTCATCCCACCTGACCAGCAGGTCATTGTAAGTCAGGTATTTTTTCTGTTTGTAGTATTGTATGAAGTAATTTTTAAGTTGGGATAATTTTCAGACCTTAAATTAATCTAGACTGGTAGTAAACAGTGTTGGCATTTTACAGTTGGTTTGAAATAGTTTATGCATGTTTACATTTATATTATTAATTACAAATTAAATTTTGCCTACACTCCAGTTGCTTTAAAGTTGACCAGTTTTAAAATAAAGTTTATTAGCAGTCTAGGTAAGGTCTTTGCATTTTTATGAGAAATTTGTGGTTTGTGATAATATGTTACCAAATGCATTTCTTTTGTAGAATGATATGGTCCGGGAACTAGATGGACATGTTTTGAAATGTGTTAAGGACCAAAATGGAAACCATGTTGTACAGAAGTGTATAGAATGTGTCCAGCCGCAGTCTTTGCAGTTTATCATTGATGCCTTCAAGAGTCAGGTCAGTGCCTGATGTGGTCAGAGAGCATGATGTGCACAAAATTTAATTTTTCCCATACCCACATGGTTTCTAAATTTTATTTGGTTTCTACAGGTGTTTGCTCTATCCACACATCCGTATGGTTGCAGGGTGATCCAAAGGATTCTTGAGCATTGCCTTCCTGAACAGACACTGCCTATACTCGAAGAGTTGCACCAGCACACAGAACAGCTAGTACAGGTAACACATAACCTGGTAGCGCTCTCTGAGAAGAATGTATTACAGGTCCATGATGATGAGTTGCATTTCTGAAATGTGATGTACATAAGGCTTTACAGCAGATGTCCTTGCCTTAAATTCAAGTTTTACTGTAATGTGCAACTAAGATAATATCCTGAAAAGAAGGCTATATGTATTAACTAAAGCAAATTTATTTGTCATTTTTGAAACTCTGGCTGCTAAAATCAGCTTTTATCCTCCTTATGTGGCTTATGACACAGTTGTAGGTACCTTAATATACTTAAGCTACTGTAGAATTGAAATGTTCAATTATTTGTGTTGGGGTTACTTCAGATAAGAAGAAGCCTTAAACTGTGTGAGTTGACAGGTTTTCATTCACATCACAACTACCCATACTCCACTAAATGCAGGTTAATTTGGTTCAGGGGATCAACTACAAGCACAAAACAAAATCCAACAGCAGGTTTATTAAAAAATGATTACAGGAGCATCTGGAACTGCTCTCGAATTACTGACACTTTGCCCCTCTACTGAAGAATTCTGTAAGAGGTTTATGGTTTAGTTTTTCTGATCATCTCCTTTTGATTGTTAAAACTCTACATGCAAAATTTTCTAGTTTAATTTTGGGAACTTCTTGTAAATGAGTAGTGGCAGTGGATCTAGAACAACTATTTCTTTTTTTTTTTTTTTTTGTCTCTAAAGCACTTCAAGACGTCATGTGTATCCTGTTATAGCTTAAATTGTTTGGCTACTTTTTGTTGAATTTATAAATCTTCTTTTTTGTACCTTTAAATAATCTAGCGCTGTCTTATTTCAGGATCAGTATGGGAACTATGTCATACAACATGTTTTAGAACATGGTAGACCCGAAGACAAGAGTAAGATTGTTGCAGAGATTCGGGGCAATGTCCTAGTTCTAAGTCAGCACAAATTTGCAAGGTGTGTATCAAGTAAGCCTGTATAAAATGAGAAAATGTGTTTAGTTTAAGTGATATAAAGAGATGCAGTCATATTACAGGATTAGAATGATTGGGTAGAGGCATAATATTGCTCCCTACATACTCTGCCTTTTGATTCCGGCTTTAGAGATGCCTATAAAGTCCTCGGTTTTACTTCTTTCCACCCTTAGAGGAGATAGTAACTGAAATGAGCCACTAAGAGCTCCCTCTGGTTTAAAATTTTATACAAAATTTATTTTTTAGTTTTTTTTTTTGTTTTGTTTTTTTAATTCTACTTACTTTCCAATTGACCTATCTTTAGTAGTGTGAGTAGATGGATCAGTAGTGTTACAGTCGGAAGCTGTAAAAGTATATATAAAACCTAATTTTTTTTGTAGAATGGGAAGATAGTCAAGATTTTGCCATTTCTATTCAGATGTTCCTTTCCTTTCTCTAGCACAGCACTACTCATTGTGTGTTACCTGCTCTCCTGTCCCAGTGAAAGCGAACAATTTTTTAAGCCCCAATAAATGCGATGTAGGAGTTCTAACCCCTAACTATTCTATCCAAATGTAAAGTTAAACTGCATGTAGTATTGTTGCTTTGTTAGAAATTTTGTAAGACACAAACGTCTTACAAAATTTCTAACAAAGCAACAATACTACATACAGTTCAACTTTACAGCCGTCTTAATTCTCCCATAAAAATGTGTAGTAAAAATAGTTGTAACTACAAATGTTTTCATAATTTTTTTTATTTGACAGCAACGTAGTGGAAAAATGTGTGACGCATGCCTCGCGCACAGAACGGGCAATGTTAATCGATGAAGTTTGCACGATGAATGACGGGCCTCACAGTGCCTTATATACAATGATGAAGGATCAGTATGCCAACTATGTGGTGCAGAAAATGATTGATGTTGCAGAGCCAGCTCAGCGTAAGATTGTCATGCACAAGGTGAGTAAAATGCCACCAACTTAATAATGTAGCTAGAAGATATCTCTAGAATAAATCTTGAATTTAGAAATTAAACTTGTTTTTCCTTTTATAGATTCGGCCACACATTGCCACTCTTCGTAAATATACTTATGGCAAACATATTCTTGCGAAGCTCGAAAAGTACTACATGAAGAATGGAATGGATCTGGGTCCAATGTGTGGTCCCACCAACGGCATCATCTAGAGATCTTCCTAAACCCACTGATTCTCCCTATTTCTGCCCACCACGTGGGAGATTCGGGGTGTAGCTCTTTCAAACCAACCTTTGTAAATGTCTTTAATTTTATTACACCTGACATATTATTTTTAATAATCAACGTAACCTCCCCCAATGAATTTCTGTATAGAATCACTTGTACATATCTTGTACATGTCCTGCCCCCTTGCTGAACGCACATAGTTTGTGCAGCAGAGGCTGTGTGAATAAATTTGCTCACCAGAATCCAAAAGGATACTGAAACTTTCTTTTTCTTTTTAAGATGCATGTTTTCCCCCCACCTTTTTTGTTTATTTTAAAACATGCTTTGATGAACCAGAGTTCTTCATTTCTATCTGTATGTTCATATGTATACAATATATATTTTTTTTTTTTTTTCTGAGCGAAATCAGTTTTATTGTGCAGATATTGGGATTGAGGCAGACTGCCCTTTTTACAACTGTATTTGATTTTTGACTTAATTTAGCATGTCCACCTTAATTCTAACCCTTATACCCTTTTTTCGCTTTGTATAAATATGTAGTGTATACTTGATATAGATATTTGCATATATATAAAACTTTGTAGTATTTTTCTTTTAGCTTTTTTGATGTTTAAAATACAGATGTATCCTGCAGTTAGTGGACATAAACCCTTTTGACTGTAAAATTGTACATTTGTAAAACCTCAGTAATGTAAATGTGAGTTTGAAAATTGACATAACCCCCTTCCTTTTTTGGTAAGAGATAAGAAAAGACGAAAAAAAGAAAAAAAAAACTTTAGGCCAAACTGTGCATTTCCAGGATTCTTCTACAGATATATTGGTCGTGATGTTGTAAATTGTAAATTGTAATTTCAGCCAAGCAAGACAAAGCTGCATTTCCCCCCTTTTTTAGTTGGTGTTTGATATCTCATTTTACTTCCATTTATAATTGGATTAATGTTAAATTTGCTCTAAATTAGTGCAGATATCTTTTTAAATCAGCCAACTGCAAGTATATTTCAGATTATGAAATCTGCGAATTGAGAATACCCTGTTCCAGTTGGAAATCTTGTTAGTTATTTCCTGTACAGACTATAACATTTTGTTTTGCATTTTGTCTCACTTGTAAGTTGCTGTAACATATTGTCCACTTAATTCTTTGTTTGAATATACAAATGTAATAGTTAAACGGTGTATATTTACAACAGACATGAGATCCCCTCCCTTCTTTTGTGTATATTACAAATGAAAATTTTCCAAGCACACTTGTTTAACTGTATGTGTATAATTAAGAATACCCTTCTCAATTGCCGGATGGAGCGGAAGGAGGGCAATAGGGAAGGGGCATTATTGGCCCTGTGGATGCTTCTGATTTAGCAATTATTTTTTGTACTTTGTGTAGAATGTCTATAAATGATGTGTGATCTTTATTTTGAAAATTACAGAACTTTGGAATCTCTCTTGTTTTGTGGTTAATATTTGTTTTCAGAAAGGTTTTAAAGGCATTTCTCATTGCTAATGTGCAAGATTTCCTGAAACTTAAATTGGCAATCAATCAGTATGTTAAAGTGAATCTTAAGCTCATATGAGCATCCTGTTCTCCTATGTCTCAAAGGGCAAAGTTTTAGCTATCTTTTACCTAGGACAGGGGTGCGCCAACTTTTTGACTTGTGGGCCATAATACTTTTACTAAATTTGACAGAAGGGCCTGTAAGGGCTGCCCGGCATAGGTGTCCTAAGTTCTTGTAGCCCAGGCAGGAAATAAAATATAAATGAATCAATATAAGACCATATTAATAGAGAGGCTTTTGATATATAGTAAACATTCTATTGCAGGCATTAGGAGACCCAAACAATCCTCCTCATATCTCGACCCGGGGGAGCAAGAGTGTCTTTACATCAAGGTGACAAGGGGCTGAATTAAAAGACTAAAGGGTCGGTCATGAGGCCGTATCTAACCCCAGATAACATTTTCAGATAAATCCTGGCATGCTGGAGAAAAAAGATTATTTTACATCTGGGAATGGGCACAGTTTTTAAAGCTAACTTTTCTAAGGGGTGTAGATTTTGTGCTTATGCAATGAGATCCCTATGCACACTTTTAGCTGCTAGCCATTCACAGTGTTACCCCCAAAATCCATTTGTATTAATAAACACCATATTTGGAAGACATTTTGAGAGTTGCCACACTATCGCCAAGCGCTTTCAAATATTATGAACCCTTAATTGGGCTGATATTCCCCATCCATTAAAATAGATGGACAGGGAATCTGGTTTCAGCACACTACCACAACGTTCACAACCCTGCTGCAGTTCTGAATCTGATCTTATTTTTTATAGTGAGGGAGAGCTGTAACTTTATTCTGAATATGTTCTTCATCTAAAAAAATGTTATTACTGTGAGAGTAAGAAAACACCTCTCTGCTGAGCAGCTGTTCTATGGAGAAAAGGAGTTGCATTGCGTGGATTACAGTAGTCTGCAGTAGCTGTAGCCTTTTTGGGGACCCCTGTCCAAGGGTTAGGTTTTCTCCTGAGATGATTGTTCAAGATAAGAAAACACTTGACTCAAGAGATTAAAAATCGAGTGTTTTTGTATCTGTGTAGTGCACCCAAACAGATCTATAGGCAACTGCATGTGACCATATTTTTTCAATTTATAAATTGGTTAGAATTCCCAAAACACTATAGACCTGTACAATAAGCTACCTTTCAAATCATTGTTCTTAAAGCGGAAGTAAACTCAAAAAAAAAACTCCCCCACATACATTACACGGACATA
>CM070033.1:110780341-110794064 GCA_036250615.1 Ptychadena robeensis | reverse complement strand
GGGGGTCGTCTTATACGCCCAGTCGTCTTATACGCCGGCATATACGGTACTTTCTGAAACATAATTTGCGCTGCACATGTTTGCTTTGGTGGTTCATGATAATGAAGGACTTAAGAGGAAATGAACTGTTGAGGTGTAGAGGCACAGGCATGAAATGTTGACATTGGCTTAGTTTCAGTCAGCATACAATTTGCCAATCAAGCACAGGAGCAGTTTTTAAATCCTGATATAATTTGCATGCTAAGGTCCAAATTTTGTCAGCTTATTGACCAGCTCTACAAAAGGACAGTAATGCTTGCAAGTATTTCCAGTGGTCTCTCAGCAGCTGATATTTTCCCATTACAGCTTTGCCTTGTGTACTGTGTCACAGTATATTGTATGTCACCTAGGTTGAGACAGGCCTTTCCTTTCTTATGTTAGTGCTTCTAGCATAAACCGTGAGCAGTACCTGGGTGCCTCTTGCTTAGCATCCCCTCTTAGGGTATTACTTAAGCTGGGCATAGACGGGCAGATTACTGCCTGTTTCGACAGCCGATCGGCCGCTGTGCGCATTCCCGCACTCGATCGGTGGTCGGGTCGGCAGAGAATCGTGTGCCCCCCCTGGTCATCTGCCGCATGTCGGATCACACACTGATCGGACATGACGGTTAAATTCAGATCCCATTAGTAATGGCCGGCACAAAGGGTGCCCAGACGATTCTCGGCACTAGCGGCCGAAGGGAAAAAGACCCATCTATGCCCAGCTTTAGACATGTTTCACTTTTTGTGGTTATATGTCAATTGACTTTATTTTTCCTCCTTTTCACTTTAATCCTGACAAGGGATGTTCCTTGTGTTATTTCTTCTTGTTTACTGACGTTCTACATTTTAAACTCTGTTTACTGTTTTCTTTTGAGACAAAAAGTGTAGTTTGACACTTTCCATATCTTAAAAAGCAGTGTTTTCTGTCTGAAATTTTTAGATGTCTGGTATTCTTATTGGTTTTTTTTTAAAGTTATTTATTCAGTGTGTGTATAGATAAGGATCAATTCACTAATGATGTATGCAAGAAGGTTTTGCATTTTTACAGAAAAGTCATCACTTGCACCCTCTTTATTTCTTTAAATACAGTTTTTTGTCTCTTCAACTTTACTACAGTCAATTTAAAATTAAGAAAAAATTTGGAAAAATAAATGGTGTTTGTTGTAGAATACAAACTGCAAATCATCTCCCTTTCCACTATTACTAAATATCTATTTATCAACAGTCATGTGTGGATTGTACTGGTTATGTGTGGTGTGACTGGTTACCTAAAGAAAAGTAACCTCCTCAAGGTCTAAAGCTTGGGCATACACGTACCAATTCCTATCCGATCGCGTGCGCGCTCCCAAATCCCTTAAGGATCGGGCCGTGCAGGAATTGGATGCAGCAACCAACGAGGATTGGGCTAAAATCAGCCGTCCTGTCGGATCGCACAGTTATCCGATGGAATGGTAAATTTTAAGCCGATCCCATTAGTTCGGCTGGGGATGGCTGCCCCCAGCCGAAGTAATGAGCTGCACATAGAGTGCTGGCCGATTCTCGGCACTAGCGGGCGGGCGTGATGATGTAATCACGTCCGCTCCTAGTGCCGAAATGGGATAGGGAATTGACAGTAAATCTTACTGTTTATTCCCAGCTTAAGGTATAACATTTTCCTGTACATATAAAGCGGTTATGCATCTCACATTACACGTAAATTTATTTAGGAATCTGTTGATTTGTTTGGAAAAAAAAAGGTTTGTGTTGTGTCTCATTACTTTTGCTTTATTTCTCCAAGAAAAAGGCAAAGAGAAGAAGAAATCGAAGCTGAACAAAAAGCTAAACGGGACAAAGAATGGCAGAAAAACTTTGAGGTAGAGTTTTATTTGGAGGAAAACTAACACAATATGTATATACCTCTTTCAAAGTAACACAGTGAATATATCACACTTTACTAATCCTTAGATATCCTGCTTTCAGTTGCTGTTTTCATGTTTTTTTACACTTTTTATGACTACACTACTTTAACTTTATTGAAGAAAGGATCATCTCTCATGGTGAATTTTTAAATATGTCTGCTTTGCGTGTCTCAGTTACCATGGGGTGATGGGGTTTGTAAAATACACAAAAAAAAATAAAAAATTTTAGCTCACTGAAATTCACAGGGACACCATTTTGTTTTTGGTAAGATCAACATGTTTACTGTTTTGGTCAAGTACAGATGCATTTGCTAAAATATATATATATATGCCTGAATAGAAAATGAATGCAACCACCACATGTAAGGACTGACTATCTATAATCTATATTATATCTAAAGTAGTAGGACAAAGCAATTGGGCTTTCTCAAGTGTTCTTGAAAATGTATTCTACTCATCTGCCTTGCATACATAGAATGGCTTGTACCAAGTTCTTTTGGTGAAAAATATTGCTACAATAAGCAAAATCTCCAGTTTAGAGTTGGGCTAAATTGACAGTTGTTTCCCTGGAAATTACTGTCTGCGAGCGCCTGCATAATTTGTGTAGGCCCCCGCAGGTTGTCTAGATAAAGACCCTATGGAAGTCCTATTGGCTGAAAGCCTGAACACAGACTGGTGAAAGCCCAATGTTGTGTCTGCTGGTCGGCTGCGATATAGCTCGTTGACATGTAAGCTTGTGTAAATGAGCACTTAATAGCTAAGGGGTATTGACGTTTTTATGATTGAAGAAATAAGATGTTATGGCTCCTGTGTGCGAGTGCTTTCACACTCAGATGCAGATAATGCCCCCGTCGAATCAGAAGGAAGCCTGGAAACCACCTGGCGATCACCTCATGTTGCATAAATGAGCCCCTATGTTTTTTTTCTGGGAATGTTGTTAAGACCGCATTGTATGTATTTAAGATCAGTTAAATTATTACCAAAACTCTACACTTTCTAGTTGATCTTGAACATGGAAATAACTTCTAGTGTTTTTACATTAATCTTGATTACAGTATTACGTTTCCTTTCCTTAGGAAAGCCGAGATGGCCGTGTTGACAGCTGGAGAAATTTCCAAGCACACACAAAAACCAAAAAAAAAGAAAAGAAAGCACGGACATTTTTAAAACCCCCCAAAGTGAAGATGGAACAGAGAGAGTGACCACCCTTTCATTCTGTGTGAGAAGACTCTTTGAGTTTTAAGAACTGTGATTTCATCCTCTGTAGTGTCCTGTTCACCTGAATGTGAAAAGGATTTTGGATTCTGGGTCATCTTTTTGTATAGCTTCCCTTTATTTTGTTTTTTGTTGGGAGATGCTTCTAATTTAATGTCTTGTACCTGTATTGTAACACTTTTATTTTAAAAAGTCTTGGATGTGACCAGTAAAAAAGGTATTTTTGATTGCATCCCAAATGAAAGCCATTACTCAGCACCCCTCCATGTAGCAGCATAATTAATAGAATGATCCATCCCTCTCCTACAGTTTTGCCAAGTCTGATTTTCAATTTGTAGGTGGTAATGGAGTTATACTGTTCAGATATGTATACCTGAGCTTGTAATTACCAGACGTTTTGCAGACTGCTTAATTACAGTGTCACACAAGACACAAGTTAATAGTTGCAAAAATATATATACTGGTGATACCCAAACAAATTACCGTATCTTTCGGTCTATGAGGCGCACCCAGTTTTTAGAGCAGGGAAACAAGAAAAAAAAAATATTTGAAGCTCAGGTGAAAAGGATCAATGCTATCCCTCTCTGGCTGTGTCAGTTTAAGCTGCAGAGTGATTGAAGCTTCCACGGAGAGAGAGAGTTTTTTTTTTTCTCTCTCCTCATTGCTTATATCTGCAGGGTTCTTGGCTCTGCTGGCATAAAGCAATACAGTTCAGATGTGAGATCCATCGTGGGCGGATCTCGCATCTGACAACTCCCTGGCTAATCTCCGTGCGGGGAGCCAAGGCACTGCCCGAGGGGGTCTTGAATTCAGACCATAAGACGCAGGCACTGCATATTATGGTCCATAAAATACTTTTCTGGTGTATAAGACGACTTTTAAACCCAGGAAAATCTTTTCAAAAGTCATGGATTGACGAGCCAGAGAAGTCTGAGTCTCATCCAGTCAGACATCTGCTTCTCCGTGCTTTGAGAGGAAGCCGAAGTGCTCACTAGAGACTGGATGAAACTGGTATTGCAGCTCAAACACATTAAAACACCTTCAATTGTGTATAATGTATAATTAACCGCCCTAGCGGTCAGGGCGGCAGCATCTCGTCCAGCGCTGCTACAGCTAGTATAGCACTGGACGAGATGCTGCCGTCCAGCACACATCGGGGCTCCGGGAGCGCATACTTACAGTTCTGCTGTGTCCCCAATGTCACAGGCAGGCTGGCAGCTCCTCTGTCTGGGAGATTTGAATAGTAAATTGCATGAAAGCAGTTTTATGTGAAGAAAACTGCTTTCAATGTGCACCTATGTACTAAACATCGCCCAAATAAAGTCACTGGTGCCCCAGATGTGCCCATTTGCAGTAACCCTCTCTTCCCTGGTGTGATTTTACCACATCCATCACACCAGGTTAGAGAAGGTTAACTGCAAATGGGCACATGTGGGGCACCAGAGACTTTATTTGGGTGAGATTTAGTACATAGCAGCAAAGCTTTAGGCCCTGATTTTTGTGTTTTTTCATAAATTTTATTTTTAAAAAAAATTCTTTTTTTTTTTTTTTACATAATTGTTTGTTTCAAACATTATTATATTCAGGATGTCTATTGGACCCTTGTACGGACATATTTTGGGAAGTTACAAGCCTACAACATAAAGAAAAATGTACCATTGAAGTCTATGGTACACTTTTGGTACAGAAATCTGGACCTCAGCAGTGCGCTAGGGAGGTTAAATGTATACAATTTATGTCACTTGGATAACCGGAGGGAAACATATACATGAAAGGTTGCAGTTGGGGGTGTGAAATTGGGAATGTAAATTCCTAAAAACATAAAGCAAGTATATTCCAAACTAAATATTCTAACTGAAAAGCGGGGGTTCATCTTATATGCTGGAAAATATGGAAGTTTACTTTGACCTTACCAGTAGTGGCCTGCAGAGTCAATGTAGGCCTTTGTTTAGGGGTTCCTAATGTTGCTTTTTATGGAAACCTAGTAAGGTCCTCTTCTGGCATGGCTTGAAAGTATATTAAGCAAAGGTGCAGTAAGATAATGGAACATCCCTTTTGAGTTGCTTCTGTAATAAAAGATGGTGTAAATTTTACTATTTTGCTGAATTTGGGAAAATGTCCATGCAAGTTATTCATAAAGTTGTATTTCAGAATATTTCTGAAACTAGTTTGCAAGTGACAGCTTACTAACAATCTCTGTGATAAATGAAAGGTACCACTAGGAACACTAAACGCCTTTGAAGATCATCTAAGAATGCAATGTGTTTTTTCTTCTGATTAGCAGATATGACCTATACTGACATTCACTTAAGTAATCTTTGTTCATCAGTCTGCAGGTAGCTGCTGACAGCTGTCGGGTCTTTTGTATAGCAGGATTGTGTAGATATCTGATCATTCACACTTTTATCATCAACCTCTGATATTTTGTCCTAGCATTTACCAAAATAAGTACCGCCATAAGCCATTTGCCTTCTCCCAAAAGAAAATTGCTACAACCCATTAAAAAAGCTCAGACAATAAATACTTGCTGCAACAAATGTTACATTTGTTATGATCACATACATTTGAGTATTATACAAATAAAATATCAGACAACAATGCCTTGTGTTTTATGTGAATATTAAAAAAAAATTAAGTGTATCAATTTTTCTTGTAGACTTGTCAATGGTTTGCATAAAGTGCTTTTTTATGATATGACTATTGTGAATATTTTTTTTATATTTTATATTTTTCCTAGTTATCTGATTAGATAATGTCTTTGAAACCCAACTCCATCCTTCAGTGTTTCATGTTCTTGGCTCCTTTGCTTAAATAGTGCACTTTGATTTGACTGTTCTGTGTTTATTAGAAGCTACAGCAAGTCAATTGGAACAATCTTACTGACCAGAAGACGCACTTTTTCACCCCCAATATCGGGGGGAAATAGTGCCTGGGCTTATGGTCTGAATGCGTGACCACCGTGGGTAGTTACGCCTTGGCTTTCCCGGCAAGAAGGGAGATGAACAGTGCAGAATCCCCCGCTCTCCCTTCTCTTCTGCCTGTGCTAAAGTGTGCTCTTTAGTGACACAGTTTTTGTGGCTGAAACTTTTTTTCCAACTGAGAACATTTTTCTGCTCTGAAAACAGTCTGAAAAAATACAGTGATTCCTGAATGGCATTATCAACCTTTCTGTCCCTCAAGCCACACCTTTCATTTATTGGATTTTTGGTTTTCTGTTGGGAGGACTACGTCAAAAGTGGGATTTCCCCATGCATTCACAGCCTATCTAGGAAAATCATATGTTTAATATTGACATATAACCATTAAGACATATGTTTCTCCTCCCAAGTCCCAGTCTTTTTTTTTTCTGAGGGCATTTGACAGGAATTCTAAAACGGGAATCGTTATTGTTTTCATAACGTTCCAAAGCACATTCTGCATATGTCGGAGCTTTTTCAGCAGTTATTCAAGAATTTGTCCCAAATAGCCCTGTTCTGCAGAGTCCATACCAGGTTCTCCCATGGCCATCTGTGACTTTCAAGCCATACCTTGCAACGGATTCGCTCCTACCCCTGAGGACTTCTCTACAGCTGGTTCCATGTAGAGGACTAACTAATGCAGTAACTGCCGCTTAAACAAACGATTCTTTCATCAGTGTTGTTCTTGGTTTTGGGTAATTTAACTAATAATCCCGCAAGATTTCTTTGGACATTTGCAACCAATTATATATAAATTGGTAACACTACAATAGACTGTTTGCTACCCTAATCACTTAACTTTTGTGGTGAGTATGTGAGATGTAGAGACGTGTGTCTTCATTAAGAAATGTTAAGTTTACATGGATATGGGATCTAAAAGTGGATGTTAACTCAAAAAAAAACGTATATACATAACTTGCATATATTCAGGAACAGTGACCCTTTAAGGTAAAAAAATAAATACTTGCCTTTCCTGTCTCGCACCCTCCAATCTACCAATTGTTTGTATTTATGCCCACCACAAGCTCAAGACTACTTTTGGACTTTCCAATGTTTTTTTTGTGTATCTCAATGGATGACAAGTAGGAAGTTAGAGCAAGAACTCTATTGATGTCCATAGTGGAAAACAAATCTAACCCCTTTAAGCTTATGATGGTGGTCTTGGTATAGTTTTTAATAATCTGCGAATGTTGGTAATGGGAAAAGTTATACAACTCAATCTTGCGATGCAGAACAAGAGTTTTCAGGTATCTTGTGTTCTCCCCACACTCTAAAGACATCAGTTGGCTTTCCCCTAAAAAATTCCCTTGGAGCATATAGTGACATATGCAAGGAATGACATCAGGCTGTGAACTCTTTTTATGAACAAGTGGCAGTCTAAATGATGGCTCCATGTATGTATAGTCAGACATTTTTTATTAGGTTGTGGAAAATAATTAACACTTGTGATCTACAGGATTCAAAGGTTAGTCAGTTATTGAGAAAATGTTAGAAGGTTGGGAACATACCTGGGCATCATGTGCCAAAACAAAAGCTGGTTTGACATTAAATAAATTATCCTAGTTATGTAAGGTTTACCAGGCTAAAAACGGATTTCTTATCATTTTCTCATTTGCCCCTACTATTCAAACACAGTTTAATAATGAGGGCCAGCACCCCACTGCAATACCTTCGCGTTCCCCCAGGCAACCACTGCTATAAGGGCAGAACTTCTACCATATTGGGTATCCAGATCCAGACTTCATTGGACTATATTACTGTCTTGCTGAGCAGGATGTTCTGCTTCCTTAATGCAAAAGTCAGTAAATGTTATTAATGCTCTGTATTAAAATTCACTTTGAGCTAATAACCAGTTTATAGACTATAGTAACAAGACTTATTTAAACTATGTTTTTACCTAAAATCGCTTGCAGATGTGAACTATGAATGCTAAATATTTTTGATATACCTTTTAGTATAAAAATGCACAACTTGTTATACAATTGAGGCCACAATGATTAGCCCCTCTTATGAAATTAGACAACACACTTGATTTGATTTCTCCATGAAAGTGATAGCTAGAACAATTTGCAATGGAATAATGGACCACACTTCCTCAGGAGGCCTGTGCCAACCTAGTTAAGAACTATTCCAAGAGATTTCGTCAGTTGTGGCTCGGAAAGGGTGCTATGAACTGTGGATGTCTTATTTTTGCTCTCTTTTGTTTCAACTTGATGTATCAACAAAATATCTTAATTCATCTTTGTTTCGTAAATAACAAACACTTGTTGTTTATGGTCTATGGAGAAATCAAGGTTCTTATTTATTAAGGGGGGGGCAATAATTTTGGTCTCAACTGTAAACAGGCAATTAAAACAATACCTTTTTTTGTTTAATTCAGCGACATCCTGGATTTTACAGTGAAAACAATCTGTATTAACATATTTATAAGGATTAAAACACAGTTACTGACGACAATGACAGTAGTCATTATTGACAAACAATCCAGTGTGGGTGGGGGGATTCTTGGGGACATTTTTACTCTTGCAAGGAAGTTGAGAAATTCTCACCACATTTCTGTGAACATACTGGGCGTTAACATGTTTAATATGCTTAGCACAAGAAGGTGGAAAAGTAGTGGTTTAGTTTTTATGGTGGTTGTTTTACTCCCTAGAAAGGAGAGCAATTGGGGGTGTAACTACTATGTAAGTAGTATACATTTACTTACACTCTAGCACAAGTGCGACCCTCAGCATCACTAAAGGGCCACATATAAAATTTTCAATCTACACTGACTTGTATAAGCATCTTTAATGAATCAATGACAGCAGGCATAGCTAGAAGACATTATTTTTCATTTTTAAATAACACCCCTTGTTTTAAAAGATACTTCAAGCATTAGGTAACATTGTAGTATGGTAATGCACATTTTATGTCATATACATCACCCCCCCCCCTATTCTCAGGTTATGTGCCTATATCCTAGGAGCCAACCTGCGGCCCTTTGGGCGTTGTTCGGCGTCCCCCATGGTCCTCCACATGCGACCCCCAAAACCTTACTATTAATTAAATGAATAGGCCCTAACGCCAGTTTAAGGTTCTGGAAAACCAACTACTAAATTAAGGTTTTGAGGCACGAGAGGAGTAACAAAAGGGTCTATAAAAAGGTCTTTATTAAATATTGGACCTATCTTCATATAGATCAGTAAAAATCAGCAACTTAGTCATAATACATGAAACAACATGAAAAAGTTGGTTACAGAAATCGACACATACAGCTTTACGGTCTGCCATACAGGGTTTATACAAACATATCGATGGTTGTTTCGCATCAACAGATCTTTCTAGTGATTCTCCGACGCGTTTCGTCCTACGGTGAGGACTCGTCAGGGAGAGACTAGCTCCAGCTGGGGACGGCAACTGGGTGTGTCCCCTCCTACCATCGCTGCCTCCCCTGGCAGGAAGCAGTGATGGCGTCCTTGGTCACCCGGGCAACGTTTCCACCGAGGGGCGGTAGAAGGGCGTGTCCCCCTCCACCAGTACACGCCCTGGCAAGATCGGCCTCCTCGCCAGAGATATGTGGAGGAAGTGAGGCGCCCGCCCCAGATATCGACGCGGCCACCGTCTGTGAGCTGGCCAGCCCCTCGCCCTAGTGAGGGGATGTGGCGCGGCGGGCAACCAGCTGATGGCTGTTGCAATGTGATAGCGGGGGATAGAAATAGTGGTGCGCGGCGAGCTGTGGGACAATGAGCCTCTCCCAGGTTTGAACAGGTCGAGTTCCTTCACCAGTCGTGGATTAAGTGTGTGCTGCATAGACCACCAGCACCCAGGGGTGAGCCGGTCCATCTCTCGCAGCCCCTTGTGGAGCCAGACACACTCCACGCTTCATCTGTCCTTTATCAGCCCGGGTAAGACTCCTTGATATTGGGGCCGGCTTGAGGTTGAGGGAGGACGAGGGGAGGGGACTACTCCTTGCCAAACTTGGTGGTTACATCTGCTTTTTTTGTCCTGCCTAGCTTGTCCGCGGCCGCTGTGCTCTTTCCCCCTGCAATTACTGTGGGGGTCCAATGTGCCCTCCACCTTGGGCTAGGTTGGGGTGCACATAAGGAGTGGACCCACATTCGGGGGACTACCCCGACTACGGAGGAAAGCCACCTGCTCGTTGCTCTTGTTGCCATCCAGTCGGTCACAACCATCATAGGGTTACAAAAGACGGAAGACACAGGATAGGTACAAATAAAATAAAGGGTTGGAAAGCTCTTTCATAAAAAGAAATGCCCTTCCTCTATTATTAATTGCTTGTAAGTTGGAATAATATGTGGACCTTAATCACTGCAACCAGCAGAGCTTATAAGTGTTATATTAAACTTTAGAGGGAGTCTCTATTGGTTGGTGGCTGCAGTCGATCAAATATATCAACTGACAATGTCCTTATTTTCAATACATTTATTCTACATTTAATCTTTATATCAAACCTATTGTTTAACACATTTTTATTTTTTTCTGTAAACCTCACAGCCAGTCAGCTTTACCTGTCAACCTCTACTGGTGTCATTTCCCCTTTAGTAAGTCAATGTTTCCAAGAAACTTTGTTGCCTGATTGTCAACTAGTGTGTTTCTATCTAATAAAATTTTCCATTGATAGGTCTAACAATTTGTAGAAGTGAAGTACAGAAACAAATATAGTACTTTCCAAAAATATTTATATTATTTATAAAGTTAAGGAAACAACAATTTAACTTTTACTCATCCTAAAATGTATATTAGTTGTACTTAAACCTAAACAAATAAACATACAGGTAGCAAAAGTAAAATAAATTATCTGCACACTTAACAGTCTTATCAAAGCTGCTATTTATGCCAAATGAAGATCTAAAAGATGTCAAAGGTACCACACCCTTTTCACAAGAGGCAAGCCTTAAATGAATCTCGTATTATTAAATCTAATCATTCCTATTACAATTATATATAGTTTACATTCATTTACAGGATAATTAGAACAAAATTATTTTGTAGACATTATGTGTATTTTTTATGTACAACAATGTTGTTCCAAGAAATCCCAGAGGAAGCCTGAATTGACGAAACGTGTCGGATCCTTTGGGACATGCCAATTGTTGTTTGCACATTGCAATATACCAAATTTGTGTGTAAGTAGCTTGAATTACTTAATGTATGCATTTGGATTTTTAATGAGTGGTCCAAAGTGTTTGTTTTAAAGACCTTTTAATGCATATTTACGTAGTGCAAGTCTATATAGTGCCTTAAAAGCTTTTTTTTCGGGGTTTAGATTATTAAGCCTGGCATATACACGGCGATTAGCGCCCCATTTTGCAGCTGACCGACGGGCGTGCGCGCTCGCACTGTTGGTCGGTGGCAAAATCGGCATGTGCCCACATGGGGCGACAGATCCTTGGACTCTGGTGCTGTAAAAGTACTAGCCACTCATCCATCATGCATGAGTTACCGTAATGCATGCACTATAAACAGTGCATCCTTCCAGAAAGGATGTAAATATTTAAGAATAAGTTGCACACAGAATAGAAAAAACAAGCCCTTTCCTCAGAAGGATTAATCAAACAAAACATCCAGTATGTGTTGCCTTGCCAACATTCATCAGTAATCTGTAAGATTAATGTTTCAGAAGCCATTCCAGCAAGATAAGACTCGGTCATGAGATTGATCATTTTTGAGATTTGAGAAAAGACAATGTGCATTTCAGCATAGTGTTCTGGAAGCATGACTGCTCCAGTAAGGACTTGGACTGAGTGAATTGACTCTAATACATTTTATTGATATGGAGACATCTTATATCAACTATCCAATGTGTTGATGAACTTGGTTGGCAAAATGTTTTCTGCAAACTGCTGAGAGATGTGTTTCCTGTCTTGGTCACCTCAACAGTTATATCAGACATTTACTTTAACACAATGGGACTATATTTGTTGAAGGACCCTCACACGTCTCGATTTAGGTTCCTGTTTCTTCAACAAACTTAGCCACAGACTGGTTTCAAAAGGATGATAAAGGTCACACGTCTAACCCACAAAAGGGCATCACAATATGTTAAGTTCTCGAAAAAAATACGGTTAACTCTCAGTTGTCCAGAAGTAATATACTGTGATCATTGGTTTATTTGTATATCGGTCACTACCTAATCGCTTCCAACAGTAGGAGTTCTTTTCCTGTTTATGCTAATTCTTAATGTCTATAAAATGCCATGTATTTCCTTGAAACCTTAGAACAATCGCTCCTTGTATTGTTCTCGCACATGTGCTTATAATGGTCTATCTCAATCGGCAACAGAAGTATTGGTCTTGACAATAGTAAATGGGTCTAAAAGCTTTGTAGACAACGGTGAATAGTTAGCTTTAGAAATAAGGATGAAGTCTTGCATGATGCACATGCTGGTAGAGGCATCTTTGAAAAGACTTCATAGTCTCTTGTTATGAACAAAAGTTTACCTGTTGGCAATTCTTACTAAGTTGTCTGAGTTCCTCTTTCAGGCATGATAGTGAATACTGTTTCAAAGAAAGGCCTTGCAATTATTAAGTACATACAGAGTGATAGTGGTGTCGTTTGCCTGCTAAATGAAGGGAGCTGGCTGACATGGTGGTACTAGGTGTTAAGGTGCAGTGTCAATAGGGTGTAGTGGCAGGGAACCTGGGTGCACATTCTCAGGGGTGCTAGTCCATGCACTGTCAAAAGAAAAGAATGACATGGAGGTACTCACTGACAATATGGTTGACTGTCACAGGCTGATATGGGGGTGCTGGGTGTGAGTTGTTTACAGGTTATACACAAGGTGACAGCACATACAGTAGTTAAGGGGATGTTTGACAGCAATTCAGTGCCAGTAGTATAGGGTGACATTTAAGTGGGGTTGAGAGATGCTCAGTGGGAAGGTTGTGCAGTGTTATTTGTTAAGAATAACGACGCTATATCAGCCAGAGAAGAATGTCAGGATCTTGAACATCAGAAGTCACAGTGTCTTAAGTGTGTACTTAGTGGAGAGATGCACACTGTTAGGGGTACAATGATGGTCCTTGTTGAAGAGTTATGCATGACAGTTATTAAGTCAGAAGTGTAGGGTGTGGTGCAAACTGTTCAGCTGGAACAGAGGAAATGGTAGCTGCAATTTCAACAAAAAGGGAACGGGGTGGAATTACAAAATGGTGCCCCAGTAAACGGTTTCTAGGAGGGCCAGTCTAGCACTAGGGAGGCTGACAGCAGAAGCGACTTGCAGGAGAACAGGGAAGTAGCATGCCAACTGACATCTTGATACAAAGGTACAAAGATGAATAGGTTACCATCTGTCATTTATAGAATTTGTTATGGGGTTCTACAAATGCAGTGAACCTCTGAATGAGGGAGACATAGAAGATACTGTCAGCTACTTTACAGTCAACAAGGGCAGGTGCACCTGGTTCATAGAACTTTATGAAGTGGGTTTACTGATAAAAGTCCAAGCATGTTGGCTTCTGGGAAAATTGCAAAAACAAATTAAATGAAAAAGTAATTTCCAAGTCTGTGATTGTCCCCATTTAGATTACATTATTTGAGGGGCACACACAATTTTCAAAGTGTTTCTTTTACAGTGGAGGAAATAATTATTTGAGCCCTCACTGATTTTGTAAGTTTGTCCAATGACAA
>CM070033.1:110756389-110770462 GCA_036250615.1 Ptychadena robeensis | reverse complement strand
AGGTGTCATTCCATTCCCCAGTGGGGCTTCAAAGGCCCAACTCCAGCACCCTGCTGTTATTTTGCCGTATAGTCCAGGGAAGAGATAAGATAAGGTTGTAAGTGTATCCCTACATCTGATCTTACAAAGGAACGTACAATCACTCTCATATGACAGCCGGCGCCGACCACACAGATTAATGTCTGTTATAATTTTGGCCCGTCCAGTAGAAATCATACCTGATACAGTTATGAAACATATATCAGCGTATTCGTCTGACCCAGCCGGATAAATTTGGTATTAATGTGACCGATAATTTCTGGGGAGCTTGGATATGCCATTGCCATCTGTGTACCACGGCCATGGGCCAAAATATGGATCGTGTCATATTTTGGGACGTCGTTTCCCTCCAAAAATATAATAATGCCCATGGGGGCCGGATCTCAAAACCCGCCCAGGATTTTCATCCTTATAACCCAAAGAGAGCATGCTCTAAAAAGTTCTCCATTTTACCATCACCTGAAGAGCACCAGCAGAGAACCACAGGGCTGGTGGCCACTTTGGACTTATTCATCTTGGACTTTACCCTACAAACGGACACTCTTCTTCAGCAACCTTAAGTATCATTTCTTCTGTTTTTACCCTTTTTATTTACACTGGTCTCTATTTAATTGTTGATTTTAATAATTATTGCATATTTGAATAACTTGTATTGCATAAAATAAATGACTCTTAAGTCATTTCTCTCAGCCTCATACCTGCTTTGAATACCGCAGAACGCTTCCCTAGCTTTCTAAAGAGTCGCTACCTAGACGTTTATAGTGCTAATCAGAACGGGTTTCCCTTTTCCCGAATTAAATGGGATGGTGGCAGTGATACCAAAATATTGTGTTATTTCTGGTCCTGTAATTTGCACGCTCCCCTTTATGGTCTTACTGCGGCCCTATTCCGGCACACTGATTGTGCAGACCAAGTTGGACTCTCTGTGAGTTGAAATCGATTGGGAGGCCTCTGAGCGGTCTGGCCACTAGGGGGGTGCGTGACACATGGTTTTGGTAGAACAAAATTTCAATGAATAGAAATTGTATGGAAAGATTGTAAGGTGTATGGGGGGCTTTAGTGACACCACGTAGTGATGTTAGATTGTGAGCTCCTGAAAGACAGGGATATGACAAAACCCTGCATAATAAATTGCTATAAAAATACAAATTAATAATATTGCACTTAAATACCTGTAATAAATGCATATTTTTAAATTATTATTAGTTTTACCCACCCACTTTACCAGTTACTGGCTCTGAGATATTTATGATCTACTGGAATGTCCCAATGAGATAAAAAAAACTACTTCATTGTGATCATGCAGTCATAAGCTTGCAATCACCATGACAGAGTGTTTTTTCCCCCATGTATTCTAAAAATGTCTCAGTATTATTTTTAAATATTCCAATTACCGTGTAGCATCTGAAAATAAAGATATACCGGTAAATGAATAGTCAATGCAAAATGGTGTTATACAACAAAAATCTATATGCTTGGCTTTTGGGTTATTACAGACTCTATTGTTTTGTACCAGGTTAGTGTTCTAGGTCAACACATAGCTTTCAGACTTGATTTGGAGTACTGCATTCATCAGCTAACTGAACAAATGTAGGAAAAAAGACACGAAAAAACATAAATACATTTAAGAATGGCAAAAAGGAAAATGTGTTTTGCAGCTTGAGTACATGATATCATTTACTACCTAACCAGTAAGTAGGTCATTTCGATTTTATACACTTTTCAATTGCAATCTGAGTTGGAGCAAATTCATTTATCCCTAGAACTGGAGTTATATGAGGCAAATGGCAGATACCATGCTATAATATAGAGAACTTAAATATTTAAGAGGAATGTTAAAATTCTGAGAAGGCAAATAGAAACATTTTGTAGACCACCATGCCTTGTAGCTTTTGTTTCTATGGAAAGAGTAAAGTTACACCTTACAATCTTACTGTACGACGTTTGTTGTACCAAAACCATGTAATATGAGGACCTTTCTAAACCTTCTAATCATTATGTATTCTATCAGGGAGGACCCGGCACTACATAGTTGTTGGTAGATCTAAAGGAAATTGTATGGAGTGATCTAAAAGTGTATGGGGGGCTTAAAGGTAGCCATACACAGGTCGATTTTCCACTTGATTTTTGATCGGCAATCAATCTGGTTTTGCTCACCCTGTCCGATCGACCACAAAAAAACGTAATTGACTAAAAATCGGATCAGACAATGAACCGACATGTTGGTTTTTTTGGTCGATCGTTTGGCAATCGGAGTACATTGATGGACCCACAGCCCTATGCAGCAGCCTTTCAGATCGATGGATTTTGTGGAATTGGCCATTTTAAAGATCGGCTCATGTCCAAATCAGCCACAAATTGGATTCCCAAGGTGGTGTTGCATCGATTCCCGATCAATTGCTGATTGCCTGGAAAGATTGGATCAGCAATCGATCGGCGATTGATCGCTGACAAATTGACTTGTGTATGGCTACCTTTAGACATGGGCTATCATCATGTGGAGGAAGAATACCTTAGTTATGGTTAGCATTTCAATTTCATTTTTAAGCCAGAATTATTAAAGATCTTTTGAGCCAAGGTAAAGATGGAGGAGCGGTAGATTTCCAACCTTCCCAGTGATTAGCAGGTATGAATCTATTTCTATATGGCTTCACATATTGTATTGGAAATCAGGAGCAAAGCATAGCAAAGGGCATCCAGAAAGTATTCTATCTGGCCATCCTACCATACAGGCTTGATTGCTGCAGAGATGGTTGTCCTTCTAAAAAGTTAATTCTCTCTCCACAGACTACCTCAGACAATGACCATGAAGTTCTTGGTTACCCCCCTGACTAAGGCCCTCCTCCCCCATCACTTAGTTTGATGGCCTGGATATTTTATACTTCTTCCACTTATGGATGATAAATGCAACTGCTCCTATTGGGACTTGCAGCAGCAGAAATTTTTCAGTAACCTTCCCCAGATTTGTGCTTAGAGACAATCCTGTCTTGGAGGTCTACAGGCAATTATTTTGACTTTATGCTTGGTTTGTGTTCTGACATGAACTGACAACTGTGGGACCTTATATAGACAGGTGTGTGCCTTTCCAAATTATGTCCCATCAACAGAATTTACCACATGTAAGCTCCAATAAAGCTGCAGAAGTGTCTCTAGGATGATCAGGGGAAACAGAATGCTCCTGAGCTCAATTTTCAGCTTTTTGGCAAAGCTTGTGAATACTTTTGTACATGTGCTTTCCGCAGCTTTCAAAACAGCACCGGGGGCGTGCCGCTCAGATAACGCAGAGTGAAAACTGTGGTTTGACATAATTGCACTTTAACATACATGTCATTTTACTGATCATTCCCATGTTTAGACTAATTGGTTATTTATATATTGGATCATATTCCTGTAAACTTTTTAGCTGTGTGTTAGTGCAGTTTCTTTTGAAAGGCGAATAAAAACCAACCATATTATTTAGGTCATTTTTTTTGTTTTGATTATACATTTCAAAGCTGATAATACACTGTTATTTTACTATTTTTAAAAGTATTAAATGCTCAGATTTTTTTCACAAGCCCCCAAATCTTTTAAAAAATATGGCAGAGCTGTTTCAATGGACACATTTTTACTTTGGTAGAAGTTGTTGTTCAAGGCATGCCTTTACCGATCTCCCTCATACACATCTGGAGCGCAGTCTTAAGGCTGCCATACACACCCAGACCAGTCCCGATATCGTTTGCACCCTGGTGCATTATGGGGCCCCTTCAGTCGGCCAGCACCCTTTGTGTGCCGGCCATTAGCTTCAACAAAGATGCCGGTCTTCGTTGAAGCTAATGGTATCGGCTTCCATCGGCCAGAGATAATCGGTCCGTTCTCTGGCCGGCCGAGCTGTGGGGATCTGTCGCCCCATGTGGGCACATACCGATAAGCGGGCGATTGTTCCGCTGACCGACGGCGCGAGCGCGCACGCCCGTCGGTCAGGTGAAAAATCGGCCGCTTATGGCATGTGTATGGCAGGCATAAAGGTGGTTGGTCTTCATGGGTTGATACCTGTTCAATTAATCAATCGATGAGTGCAGAGTGAATACATCACCATGCTGCGCCTAAATGTTTGAACTTTGCACAACCGATTCCCATTCGATACCTTGGATGGGGACCCTGGCGGTTCCCTGTTTAATTAAGTTTTCTTTGAGCAGGATTGATTGAGCCCACTCAAAGAAAAGCTGGCCACAATCGATTCCGGAACGCACGGTGATCGATTGTTTGGGACAAGATTGAAAACTGACCCATATATGTATCTTACTTTTACAGAGTGTAAAAAAGATTGAAGATAAAAAAATTCTCAGGCAAGATGCCCTTTGAGTATTTAGCACAAACAAAATGTTACAGTGAAATTTCCCATTGAATCAATGATTCAGGCACCCAATTTTATATTTGAGCATTAAAATGCAAAAAAAGGACTTTATTTGAAGATTTGACATGAAAACATTCAGGACTGAATGAACATGCATGTTGAAATCTTCTATCATTGCTGTAGTTTTTGGTGAAACTAACCATTGGCTGCTCACAACTTTCACCAAGAGAAAGTGCCAATGCCTTGTTTCCACTAGCATCATTGAAGACCATTTACCGATTTAAACAGTAACAAAATTCCCCCTAGATCCATATCATCTAAATCAGGATGCTAGAACGCTAATGACCCAACACATTAGGTTGCTCTATAATTCGGTCACCATTCTTGTTTTTTCTGTTTGTCTCTCTTCTGAGGACGTTTGCCACATTCTAAAGCTAGCCATACACGTGTCGGATTTCATGGCCAATTGATCACTCACCCAATTGATTCCGGCGATCTCAGCGGGAATGGGAGCTGCAATCAATCAGCCACTTAAGAGGATCCGATCGCTGCATACCACCTTGTCCGAGTGATCGCGTCCAATTGATCGGGGGCTCAGAATTGGATCCGACAGAGAACCAACGTGTTGGTTCTCTGTCGGATCCAATTCTGAGCCCCCGATCAATTGGACGCGATCACTCGGACAAGGTGGTATGCAGCTATCGGATCCTCTTAAGTGGCTGATTGATTGCAGCTCCCATTCCCGCTGAGATCGCCGGAATCAATTGGGTGAGTGATCAATTGGCCATGGAATCTGACACGTGTATGGCTAGCTTAAGGATCAACAGAAGTGCAGTTGTCCTTTTACACAAAAGTCTTAACGTAAAGCTTTAAACATTTAATTACACCAAATATTAAATGATTTTGAGGAAATGTTTCTGGAGTATGTGTCAAAGTGGTAATGCATATTGAATTGTGCCGTAGACTTTTTAATACATGATTTGCTTATAACTGTATTAAGATAAAATTTTTACAAGATTATATATTTGCTTTATAGGGCAAATCTTTATTATTTCTGTTCAGACTACAGGTGGCACATTTGCCGGCGGATTCCCCGCGGCTTAGGGTCATACCAAAGATGCCCCAAATAGCACTGGGAGCTGCTTTTTTGTGTCTTTGAGACAAGTCCATTGATCTTCAATGGATGGGCATCCAGCAGCACTGTGGGGTGCTGCAGTGAAGATGCAGATTCATAACAGCACTGCGGCGCAACGCTCACATAGCACAGAGTGAACACTGCCCCATTCAGCAGAATGGGAAGCGTTTTTTCCCCACTGCGGATGCGAGTCCATCGCAGGGAAAAAACAGCAGTAGACACAAGCCCTTCCTCTTAGAATCTTCTATTAACACTTACAAGGTGTTTTACTACATTTTGACACAAAATCACACTTGACAGACTGTTTCAGCTCTAGGGCTTGTGACTAAGAACACCAAGAACTTAGTTATGAAAACCCAGGTTTATGAAATACTTGTTACAATTTACCGCTTCTCTTTTTTTCCCCCATAGATGCTGGAGGCTTCCTGTTAACTGGTATTTCCTAGACCATTTATCAACGTAGTGAAAGAAGAGAAGCATCATTACAGAAATTACCAACACAAATGAAGCAGTAAGAAGACCATACACCAGAAGGCAGAGTTAACGTGCCTTAAAAAAGGTAATACTTCAATTTATCTGTCTCTAACCTCTAACTTTGCAGATTTTACAGCCTGTATTGCTTATGAATGTGAAAACTCAGAATTTACACATCCTCATTGTGCAAGATTCCTAGGTTTGCCTCAAAATAGCACTAACAGACATATTTAAACATATTGCACTGTTGCTGTAACAAGGACCTAAAAGGTAAGACTAGCAAAATGAAGGCTGTTTGTACAATGTCTAACTGAATGTCTGTGTTCAAGGTGTCAATCATAGAAAGTAAGTATGGAAAACGTTAACTAGACATATACAGGATTGAATTTAACTGCTTACTTTGAAATAAGAAATCAATTCTATCATGCCCACTGCGGAGTTCTGTATAAAGAAGAAAAACGAGACGCCAAAAACATAACCGTCAGTATTATCAGTGTGTTATCTGTAGATAACATTTTGTTTTTTATTTTGTGTTTCAGGAAAATGTTTCCAGAAGTAAACAGAAGCTCAGAAGACCCTTGCAATGTGGATTCTGAGTTCAGATACAAATTCTTCACGGTGTCTTACAGCATTATTTTTATCTTTGGATTTCTGGCCAACACCTATGTGCTCTGGGTTTTCGCTGAGGTTTATCCTGCTAAGAGGCTGAGTGAAATCAAAATTTTTATGATCAATCTCACTGTGGCGGACCTCCTATTCTTAGTGACATTGCCTCTGTGGATTGTTTACTATAATTATGGAGGCAACTGGGTAATGCCAGAATTTCTCTGCAACGTAGCAGGCTGTTTCTTTTTCATCAATACATATTGCTCAGTAGCCTTTCTAGGAGTCATCAGTTACAACAGATTTCAGGCTGTAACAAAACCTGTGGAAGTAGCCCGATCAACAGCCAGGATAAAAGGAATCTGCATCTCTGCTTGTGTGTGGGTACTCGTATTTGGAAGCTCTTTGTACTTTCTCTTTACACCCGGCACTAACCAGGCACAGGCTAATGATGGACTTAACTACACCCGATGCTTTGAAGGATACAACTTAGAAAACAGAACACCTGTGGCTGTCATCCACTTTATTCTTATTGCTGCTTTCTTTGTTGTGTTTCTCATTATATTTATTTGTAATGTGGTGATATTTAGGACTTTAACTACCCAGTCAGTGGCTGCCAAGCAGAGTGCAGAAATGAAGCGTCGTGCTCTGTACATGGTAGCCACAGTTCTTGGAGTTTTTGTTATATGTTTTGTCCCGCATCACATTGTTCATGGACCCTGGACTCTCACAGTGCTGAGACTGTGGCATGAGAATGACTGTAGCTTCCGGCAGACACTGAATGATGTACATCAAATCACATTGTGCCTTATGAGTACTAACTGCGTCCTGGACCCTATTATCTACTGCTTTCTCACCAAGAAGTTCCGAAAACATCTCTCTGAACGCATTCAAACTATGAAAAAAAGTCGTAAGTTATCCAGAAATACTACTGATACTAACTTAGAAGGCACATTACCACTTAAAGAGAAGCAAGCTAGCACTTGTGAGCTCTAATGTGACAAATATTACAATATTGTTTATTAGGTGAACACAATGCTACTGTGTAAACATTTGCACAGGGATATAAAATACATAAGCCGGATATTTACAAATTATCCAACAGGAACAAAAGTTGCAATATGGAAGTCTTATGCTAGCCATACACAGCCCGATCAACCAAGCTCGATCAAAGTTTTTCGTTAATCGGGCATAAATCGGGTTTTGCCCACATGGTCCGACAGAGCTTTCCCGATCAAAATTTAGCAGAAAATCGGCCATCACATGATCGGACATGTTGGAAAATTTTAATCGGTCCGGTTACATCGTTCTACTTTTCTTGTAGTGCCCGACTAAATGAACACCGATCATCCCCGATATTACTATTACTTCCCATTGAATGAAAAATTGGACGACAAAAATGACGATAAACTCCGACTATAATGTACGATCAAAACTGTTACATCGTTCAAAAATAATTTTTTCTTTGTGGGGATTTTTTGTTAGATCATCCGAGAAAACGCAGATTTTTTTATCGGGAAATTTCGATCGGGCTTGGTTGATCGGGCTATTTATCGGGCTGTGTATGGCTAGCATTAGCCAACTGTATTAATTGTAAGCTTGTTAGAACACATTATCATGCTAATATAAGATTTGCAGATTCTGAACATTGCCTTGACAGTATTGTTTTTTTTAGAACCAATCCTTCTTAAGTGTAGCGAGTAGTAAAAGTGTAAATATATATTTTCTTTATTTTTATTAAAACACTTCAGTAAAAGTACTTTTGCGATCCTTCTTCTGCTGTACAGCATATGTCTTTTTTGTGTCCATAGGAGATCAGCCTCAAGAAGTTGAAGAAATGCAAAAATGCAGCGCAGAATCTTGAAATATTGAAAGGAGAAAAGGCCATGATTTGTGCCTATGAGCTGCATTTTCACTTTACATCTATTAGGTAGGGCCCTGGATGTTATACACAATTGTTTATTCACTGGTGGGATTCATACAGTTGCTTGTAGCTCTGTAATTGAGGAATATAGTGAAATGTAACATACACCGTCATTCATAGTAGAAAGATATATCAGAGCCATTTTATTTATTAAAGGATTTGTAATTATGTTTACCCAATCTTCTATTATTTACATACTCATGACACTTTTATGCCCCCCATACCCCTTCAGACTCCTCCATACAACTTCTATGAGACCTACCAACAACTATGTAGTATAGTGACCTCCCTGATAGAATACATAGTGATTGGAAGGTGTAGAAAGGTCCTACTATTACATGGTTTTGGTAGAAAAAAAGTTGGTTGTACAGAAATTACATGGTAATTTTATGTGGTGTATGGGGGGCTTTAAACCTATTTAATACCTGCACTGCAATTTAGCAGTATACCTAGGTCCTGGATTTATTGCAGCCTGTGAATTTAAAAGCAGCAGTCATCTTGGCCAACCGTGTAGTCTCTCCCCATGTTCAAAGATGCAATGACAGTACTATTGAAAACAAGAAAACCATTACGAGAGCTCAGGATACTCACTAGAGTTCCAAAGGGTGTAAAAAAATATATACATTTACATGTAAATTGCAGACTGCAACTGAACCAATCAAATTCTGGAGAAGCTGACTTTGACTGGATTAGATACAGTCTGCACCAAAATGTTTACATCCAATTGATCATCTCTAGTGCAACAATTCCAGGGGCCTAAAGTATGGATTTACTCAGGTAAATACGAAAACATAAATATATTTTATGTTATTATGTTTACCTATCTAAAGTGAAACCTTAAATTTATTATTTCACCATTTAACCTCCCTAGTGCTCTTGCAGGGTCCAGATTTCTGTACCAAAAGCGCACCATAGACTCTAATGGAATTTCTAATTTGTATGTTGTAGGCCTGTAACTTCCCAAAATATGTACGTACAAGGGTCTAGTATACATCTTGAATATAATAATGTTTGAAAACACACAATTATGTAATAAAATAAATGAATAAAAGGTATAATCTGAATGATAAAATCTCTAAAATACTCATTTGGTATAAAAGATTTTAGAACCGTATGTATTTATATTTGTAATAAAATTTTTATAAAAATTGGAAATTTGTTTTTTTTACTGTGAATTGTATTGGATGTGGATATCACTGTTTCCAATACCTTTAGCACCATCTGTCCCCTGGGAGAAAGGGTTAACTTCAAAGAGCACATTTGGAAATCACACTGAAACAGTCTTCTGCATAAATCTCCTGTCATCACATCACTAGGGGGGCTGAGAGAAGCTAGCTGAGAGGATTAGAGCCACCGGGACAGCACAGAACTGTAAGTATGCGCTGCCGGGACGAGATGGAGCATTCAGAAGCACTAGGGGGGTTAATATTATGCTGTCTCTTACCTCCTGAGCAGTTGCCCTGAGTTAGTAAGGGGTGAGTTTTTTTTACAAACATATGAACAATATGATTTGGCGCACCGTCTATCCTCCCATCCCCAACGTCATTGATGAAAGGGGGGCCGGTAATTTAAACAGATTACTCTGTAAACGGTTTTGCTTACCCATACCACTATTTTTAAAAGTACGACCAGAAGGTTAAGCGCCTTGCTGCATTGTACTGGGTCACTATGGAGTTACATTCAATAAATGTAAACAAAACAATGCAGAGAAGTAAAAGGTGCAAGCATGCAATTTATGGAAGAGTACTGCATGAATTAAAATACATACTATAAACAAAGTCCATGATGAGCAGCTAAGTCAAACATATTCACCTAATCAAATCAAGAGCAGAACACATTTGGGCAATTCATATTGCACTTGATGCACTCAGTGGCAGTGGTATTTCCTTCCTGCAAACTAGAAGAAAGAAATACTGTAAACACAATCTTGTTTTGGTATGTATTATGAAGGTATTGTTTTATCTTACAATAAAATAAATTGTTATTGTATCAGATTTGCTTTCCAGTTTGTCAAGTATATACTGTATATATGCATGTGTGTAAGTGAAGTGTAGTACCTGATGCCCAGAAGAAAATCTACACAATGCACAATGCATGTTTGAAAACAATGCGTCTCTTTTCTGTATTTCCATATTTAATAATGCACCTGCACAACTAAAACTTCCATGACATAAATTAAAGAATTAGCAGAGACGTAATCCTTTAGACAATGTATGTCAGGGATTCATGATAAGACATGCTGTAGTTTACATAACAATTATTTTTTGTGTTAAAATCGGTGTCTTGCCTTTACCGGCTTAACCTCGGAAAGTGGCGGGGAGGGACTGCCTACAGCTCTGGCCAGATAGCCCCTCCATACGGGGGTCCCTTTTCTGAACCTAGTACTCGGGAGACTGGACTCTGGTCGTGGTCATCTGGGGAATGGGACATTTGGTCAAGCGGCTTTGACCCCTTGAACCCAGTATGAAACCCATTTTTGGGAACGACCCATTAGCTCCTTTAAGAGCAGGGCAAATGAAGACACCCGTGTTTTTTGAGTGGTTCTCTTTTGTGCATTCACTTTTCTGCACCAGATGTTATAGGAATATGATAGTGTGTGCTTGACACACGAGGGCACCTCATGTAGTCCTCTCTACAACTGGGGGGAGAACTTGGGGGTTCCATTTGGTAAAGGAAGTGTAAGGGTCCCCATACGCCTTTAGATTCCTGTCAGATTTCCTTTAGATCTCCTTTTGTTTAACCAAAACCATGTAATATGAGGGACTTAACAATCAAGTCAACCTGTTTTCAATCGGCAGAGGACCCCGTACTACATACAGTGGAGGACAATAATTCAATTTTGACCCCTCACTGATTTTGTAGTTTGTCCCATGACAAAGAAGAAGTCCAGAACAGTATCATTTCAATGGATGTTTATTGTAACAGTGGCAGATAGCACATCAAAGGGAAAATCAAAAAATAACTTTAATAAAAAGATAGCAACAGGTTTCATTGAGTGAAATAAGTATTTGAACCCCTACCAACCATTAGAGTTCTGGCCCCCACAGGTGGTTAGACACTTCTACCCTTAGTCAATAAGGACACCTGTCTTAACTAGTCACCTGTATAAAAGACACCTGTCCACAGAATCAATCAATCAACGACTCCAAACTCTTCACATGGGAAGACCAAAGAGCTGTCCAAGGATGTCAGAGACAAAATTGTAGACCTCACAAGGCTGGAATGGGCTACAAACCATTAGCAAGAAGCTGGAGAGAAGGTGAAAACTGTTGGTGCGATTGTTCAAAAATGGAAGGAGCACAAAATGCACCATCATCGACCTCGCTCTGGGGCTCCACGCAAGAGCTCACCTCGTGGGGTGTCATGGTTCTGACAGAAAGGTGAGAAAGCATCCTAGAACCACACGGGAGGAGTTAGTTAATGACCTCAAATTAGCAGGGACCCACAGTCACAGAAAACCATTGAAACACATTACACCGCAATGGATTAAAATCCTGCAGGGCTCGCAGGTCCCCCTGCTCAGGAAGGACATGTGCAGCCCGTCTGAAGTTTGCCAGAACACCTGAATGATTCAGAGAGTGACTGGAGAAGGTGCTGTGGTCTGATGAGACCAAAATAGAGCTGTTGGGCTTAACTCAACTCGCTGTGTTTGGAGGAAGAAATGCGGCCTATGACCCCCAAACACCGTCCCCACGTCAAGCATGGGGGTGGAAACATCTTGCTTTGGGGGTGTTTTTTTCTGCTTAAGGGCACAGGACACTATAAATCGCTTAACGGGAATGGAACGGACGCCATGTATCGGAAATCCTGAGTGACAACCTCCTTCCCTCTGCCAGGAAACTGAAAATGAGTCGTGATGGGTGTTCAGCACGACAATGGCCCAAAACATAACAGCAAAGGCAACAAAGGAGTGGCTCAAGAAGAAGCCATTAAGGTCATGGAGTGGCCTAGTCAGTTCTCCGGACCTTATCCAATAGAAAACCATGGAGGGAGCTCAAGCTCAGAGTTGCACAGAGACACCCTCGAAACCTTAGGGATTTAGAGATGATCTGCAAAGAGGAGTGGACCAACATTCCTCCTAAAATGTGCGCAAATTTGGTCATCAATTACAAGAAAGTTTGACCTCTGTGCTTGCAAACAAGGGTTTTTCCACCAGTATTAGTCTTTTTTTGTTAGAGGGTTCAAATACTTATTTCACTCAATGAAATGCAAATCAGTTTGCTATCTTTTATTTTAAAGTTTTTTTCTATTTCCCTGTTGATGTGCTATCTGCCCTGTTACAATAAACCTACCATTGAAATGATACTGTCTGAGACTTTTCATTTCTTTGTCATTGGACAAAACCTTACAAAATCAGTGAGGGGTCAAATAATTATTTCCTCCACTGTAGTTGTTGGTAGATGTAAAGGATATCTGACAGAGACCTCTAAAGGTGTATGGCCAGTTTTAAGGGTTAACTCCTGCACTTCCTGGTCCAGCTTGACTGTGTACTGGGCATAGTCGAGTGAACTCCTACCACTGGGTCAGACATGAGGAGTAATTGGTAGGTGACAGGTTGCACCCTGTCCTCCCCGGTCTTTGATTTGGGTCATTGTGGCCCTTTACTGGGTTAAGGATGGGGTTATTACCTGTCATCATGCCTTCTAGTAGGAGCAGCTGTGCTGCATCTTGGGACTTGTCAGGGGGTCGAGCCTTGGCGGCTAGTGCCCCTGGTTCGGGCCCAGGGATGCCATAAAATTCACTGGTGGGGACCACCTTTCTAATACAGTACAACTTTTTAGCACCTACCTTACTGGGGCAGCCCTTTGGTTTTTATAGCCAGCCGCTAGGCCTGCCCTATGTGTTATGTACTGGGCACTTATTTTATTTTTTTATGTAGCCCACCCCCGGCCTAGTACTTGGGAGACCTGGCTCCGGTCGCGGTCACCTAGGGAACGGGACACCCCAAGAGTCAGACCGGACAATTGTGACACCAGTGCAGTTTGGTGTGGTTTTACACTGTGTGCACTGCTCTTTTTTGCACTGGGTGCGAGTTTCAAAAACAAAATCTGTTCTCATCAGTTCCCTAAGGAGATTTCTTGTATAATCCTTTCCTTCCGGATTGGGTTCCAGGTTTCTCCATTTGGTAAGAGGAATGTACGGGGGTAACTCCTGCTTGGTTGCTGAAGGGGCATGGTCAAATATCTCATGTACACTGATCTTTAATGAGGGGTGGTGTTGGGAAGCCATGTCCTCGGTCTTTGCACTCCTTTTGCGGGTTGAAGATGTGTGTCAGTACTGGCCATAATGCCTCCTGGTAGGAATGATGGTTCTGCTGCTCTTGTGAGGTTGGGCCACTGGAGTTTAGTGCCCCTGGTTGGGACCCAGGAGTGACTTAAAATTCATTGGTGGGGATCACCTTTTACAAGTGACACTTTCCACCACAGCACGACTTTTGGAGCACCTGGCTCCCGGGGGCGCCATTTTGACCCGACAGGGGGAATAATTATAGCCGGCCGTAAGCCTGTCGCATGCTTCATTGCAAATATTTATTTGTAACGTAGTCTGCCCCCCCCCCCCCCC
>CM070033.1:110745744-110756133 GCA_036250615.1 Ptychadena robeensis | reverse complement strand
AACGGGACACCCCGAGGGTCAGACTGCTTTCGCTGTCTGATCCACTAGTCACCCATTTTGGGGAACGAATTCTTAGCTCCGTTAGGAGTGGGACGAGACACCCTTGCATTTTTGTGTAGTGTTAAACTACTGGGCTTTATAGAGTGAATAGTGTATGGACTAGACCTGCATGCTTTACTGGAACACACTGTATACCCTCTATACATGTGGGAGCATCTTATGGTCTGGCAAATTATGCCACCCAGCGATCTTCTGCGATTAGAATTGCAGCACAGCACCTGCAGGCAGGAAGTGGGACAGGACATCTTGCCCCACCCCACCTGATCACGCCCATAAAGAATGAATAGGCGCGGTAAGAACTCAGAATTTTGAGGAAACCGTGTCCATTCATGTCTATGGCCACAATCAAAAATGGGGTAAGCCATGTTTAAGAGCGAAGGCCGCACCATGCACGATCAAAGCTGTGCGGATGACCCCCTTCAAATGCATAGGCCTGATCGCCGTGTCACGATTAAGTCCGCGGATGATCGGATGAAGTGGAAACAAGGCCTTAAAGCTAGCTGCGCTACTGTACCGCAGCTAGTGTGAACAAGCCCTTTTGCATTTCTGCAATGCAGATGAACAGTGACTGCAAGTCTATGCACATATCCTGTGATCAACCTGTTCTTTACCACTCATTATATAGAATGTCACTATATATTCCCTGAAACTAGAACACAACTACATTTTACCCCCATTAACATTTATTTTATGTTATAAGTACACCTGCGATAAATACAACACAATGACAAATATAAACCTACTGCGTGTTACAGGCAGTCGACCCCAGTAGACAGGCAGTAGACAAGCCATGCCCGCTCACAGCACCACACACACGCCAACCTGGCACTGACTCTGTACTCGGTTTCGCGCCCACACAGTGAAGTGAACCACCTGACCAACCAGCAGCTGCTCCCTAGCTCCCCTCACATGTCACTGGTCACGGCTGTACGCCGCGTGACGTCATGACGCTGGGGGCCGACGCTCCTGGCGGAAGTACCTTAGAGGTAGTTACCTGTGGGAAGGAGTGCAGTCGGTTTGTGAAGTGGTGTTACTGAGTCCCGGTGACCGGGCTGTTGGTCTCCCGCCCTGCCTCGAGGAAGCAGGTAAAGTGGAGAAAAGCGGCGCGAGCATTGTGCGTGTCCGCCTGCATGTGGCTGTGTTTATGGTGCGCGGGCTCCGCCTCCTCCTCACCCACACACCCACACACTGGTCGGGTTAGAGCACAAATGGCAGAGGCCCTGACTACTGGCTTGTCCTTGTCTTCTATTATTTAGTGAATGTATTTGATTCTGGGGAACCCTGTCAATTCTCATTGAGTTGTAGTGCTAAAATAGTAAAACATCTAAAAACCAAAAACATTCAGTGTGAAGTTTGTGCAGCTTTAGGGTAAAAGGCCTCTACGTTTTGCCAAAACGCCACTCAACCGTAGTGCGCATTTGTTTACAATGGGTACCCACGTTTTGTGTGCGCGTCTCACCGTGGCTTGATTTTTATAATGTGGAGCCCTTTACACACATTGTGGGTATGCACCCATTGAATATAATAGGGGCTTGAACCAAACATGTGACCACTGCGATTTTACAGCGTTTTGTTTATAATATTGCTAATGTTATTAGCATATTAGTAAATACCTTGGTGCGCGGATTGCCAATTTAAAGTAGTAATTCTGACATCATTACTTTTAAAAGTAATTACTGTACTTCACAGTCATAAGTATTACTACATACATCTTAATCATTGGTTTCAGGTTTACGTAATCAAGCAGCATGCCGTCTGCATTATGAATATTTGTTGTGAAGAGATCAGTGAGTTCAGGCATTGGACTGTCCTAGGGTCCCAACTTTGCGGAGAGTTGGTTTATAAATCGTCATCCCTGCTATGTATTCCACTCCGTAAAAATTTCAGTGGTATTGTTGCAGAGTTAGTGTTCCATTCAGATAACTATTGTTTGATGACTTGCATGGATTAGAAACGGTTGCTGGACTTCAGGAGCCACAATATTTGGTTAAATGCATATTTCAATAAATGTACATTATTTGTATTCAACTGATAATCTATCACATTTAGGAATGACCCAGAAAGTCATCAGGCAGGCCACATAAAGCAACATAGAAGAAGTTAGTCCATATAAGTTGGCACTGGTCTTTTGAATCGAATTGCTGAATGCTTCCCCTTGCATTCACCTCACCACAGAACCTGTGCATTGCGAAAATTATGGAATGAGCAGCTGCTTTTGGGCCTTAAAGGGTTATTAAATGTAAATGAGCAATATGCCCAACTGACCAGCGGACATAACATGAGGCATCCACCAGTCAGTTTTAAGGCATTTGCCCTATATACCTGTCATGAGGTTGTTATCAAAATGACCCCCGAGCGCCTGCACAAGTTCCCTAGGCTGTTGTCGTAGTTCCCTGGGCTGCAGCAGCAGTGTGAATTTAGCTTAACCTCCCTAGCGCACCGCCTGTACCGCACCGTTTTTAACAGTGTGGTACAGGCAATGGCAGCAGTGTACTGCCTGCCATTTCCTCCCTCCCCTCTCCACACAGCCAGTGTCATTCATGACACTGGCAGTGAGGTCTGGAGAGCAGAAGCCCCTCCATTAACATGCCCCCTTCCCCCTGTAGTCCAACATTGGAGCATAATTACAAAATCTGACCTCTGAATCATCAAGATGTTTAAGGAATTTTAACTGTATTGTATGGTATGGAGGACCTAAACCATTTACTTGTGGATAGTGATATCCTGGAACATCAATACTATGTATTATATCATGTTAAGCTGTATCAATAAAAGTGTAAAAAACGTCAAACCCTCGACTGGAACTTCTTTAAATTTTTTCACCTAAAATGTCCATTGGGGCTGGCCACCCCTGAGGGTTAGTTCCCCCCTCCCCCCCTCTAAATTCACAGTGTAAGTTTGGATGTGGTGAATCTGGCTACCAGTGGTCACCCCACATATTGAGTTATAACTTTACAGAAGAGTGTGATTATTGATGCCTATCCACTTATAATAAAATGTGGTCTGCGACCGAGATGAACTTATTTGGTTCAGATGGTGTCAATCAACCTAGTGAGGAGTACAAAGACAACCATGTCTTGCCCATAGTCAAGCATAGTGGTGGGAGTCTCATGCTTTGTGTTTCCAGTACTGCCTTAACTCTCTTGAGCATGTTGTCCATTACAGCATCAGAGGTTGCCACTGGAATCTTCTTCCAATCTTCCATGATGACGGAGCTGGTGGATGTTAGAGATCTTGCACTCCTCCACCTTCTATTTGAGGATGTCCCACAGATGCTCAATAGGATTTGGGTCTGGAGACATGCTGGGCCAGTCAGCATCTTTATCTTCAGTTTCTTTTAGCAAGGCAGTGCTTGTGTTGGAAATGTTATCATGTTGAAATATGGCATTCATGGTTCCCTCAATGAGCTGAAGCTCCCCAATGCTAGCAGCACTCAATCAGTCCTACACCATGACACTCCCACCATCATGCTTGACTGTAGGTAAGACACACTTGTCTTTGTATTCCTTATCTGGTTGCTGCCACACATGCTGGACACCATCTGAACCAAATATGTTTATCTTGGTGTCATCAGACCACAGGACCTGATTCCAATAATCCCAGTGTTCTCCCCAGAGCAGATTGGCCGGGCGGCCCGCCCGGGAGATTTTAGTCCCCGCCCGGCAGTTCCGTCCCGCTATACCAGGGTCGGCAACCCCCGGCTCCAGAGCCGCATGTGGCTCTTCTTCATCCTCGGCGTGGCTCACCTCTGATAGGCTGCCGGCCAGCGGCAGCACACAGGTCCTCCGCAGCGAGCAGCCTGACAGGCGGCGCCTCCCATTCTTCAGGAGCGCGCCACAGCCACTGAAAGACTCCGTCCCGCGGCACACTACCGGAGCCGCGGGCCGGAGTCTTTCAGTGGCTGCGGCGCGCTCCTGAAGAATGGGGAGGCGCCGCCTGTCAGGCTGCTCGCCGCAGAGGACTTGTGTGCTGCCGCTGGCCGGCAGCCTATCAGAGAGGCCGCCGGACCGGTGCAGGCGGCGCGATGACGTCATCGCGCCGCCTGGCTGAAAAAAAATTCTGGGGAGAACACTGAATCCATTTTCTTAATTTGCTTGTCTTAAGAAGAGACTTTCATCTTGGATGAGAGCCATGCATGCTAATTTGATGCAGTGTGCAATGTATGGTATAGGCAGACCCCACCTCTTCATCCTCTATTGTGTATATATACATAAAATTATACATATTTTGGACAGGACAAAGCAGATTGTGTTTGTTGTGAAGCATGTTAAAGGAACCTTAAGAGAAGTTGGAACCCAGAGAGAAGCAGAATGTTGGTGCCCATTTAAAGATAGATCAAGCTTTTAGCTGTCTACCAGAGACACACAGATAGAGATATTCAATAGTTCTGAAAAATTATTTTGTAGTTAAAAATCGTTCTATTGCTGTGGAGCTCGTGAAGTAAGGAGGGTAATGGGAGAATTTCAAAGTCGTAGTACAGCAATAACAAACATAGTCAGGGAAATCTTTTCCTGGTTCAGGGATTACAATGATGTATGTAATGTATCCCTTAGGAGGGGTGATCTTCCATAATAGAGTGAGTGTTTATCGTAAGTGAGTATAAAAAATAGAGGAATTTATGTGTCTCTGATTCAGTGAGCTTGAGATGGTCTGCTGTTACTGAAGATCATGGGTCTTTTTATTTGTCTCAGACAAGGCATGAGCGGGTGACTGAATAATATATAGATCTTTAGAGTACTGTTAAAAGTGTAACCTATAACATGAACGATAGTCATAGATTTCAAATTCTGTGGTATTTGCTACCAGGACACAAGTTAAGTTAGACAGTTAAGAGGACAGCTGCAATTATTTGAGTATTTGTAAAAATGGCTTTGCCTCTATTAAGATTTTTTTCTTTAGCAATTATTTGGAAGCTCTTTTCATTTAATTCATTTGTAGGATGGCTGTCAATAGACCATTTATGCCTTAACTACATCTCATAGGTCTCATTGAGGAGACCTTCCCATTTATCTGTATCAGTAATGTATTTAAATGAAAGAAACAAAAAATCCATGGGCCCAAATTAATGGGAATATCTGTTCTCGTATTTTCATAGAAACCCATCATCTGATTTGCAGGGTAACATACAGCAGCTAACATTATAATTATCATATATACTCATATATAAGCCAAGGTACTTAATTTTAAAAAAATTCCAGCAAAACTGAATGCCTTGATTATAAGCCTAAGGTGGAAAATGCAGCCGCTAAGGCAGAGAAATGCACAGCAAATGTGACTTTGTTATGGAATGTCATTCGTTCAACTTTAACATGATTATATCACCACAGTTGCTGGACTTGTACAAAATGGTTGTGGGAACATTAGAAAGAAGAAAGTATTGCTCTATCTCAGGGGTCCTCAATCTAAGGCCCGCGTGTCAGATCAGCCCTCCATGGCATTCTGACTGGCCTGTGGGTACCCAGCATGCCCACCTGTTGGTGCCCATCATCGAGCACCCACTCCTGGCACACAAGCCATAGCTTCTGTCAGCAGACAGGAGCCTCAGCTGGGAAGCTGCCTGGGATCCTGTGAAGCAGGATCGGCAGGGGGCTGTTCTTAGTTCCCCTCCTGGATGGTATTGCCGACTTGAACTCGGCCGGTGAAAATTAAACATGCAGCAGCACTATCTTGTGGGCTTGCTGGTAATTTTTTTCTAGAGATAGTGGAATTTTCAAAATATAACTCTACCATCTGACTTTGTGAGTTAATCACAAAGCCCCTGAACATGTTACCGTATACCCAATTAGCTGGAGATGTAGAGAAGGGTTGGAGAAACATTCCAAAATAAAAAGTATTGCTTAAGCTCTTGTAGTTTTTTCATGAATAAAGTTAAGTTGAAATGTTTCCACTTTGAATTCAGTTTATGCAAAATAAAAATTTTGGACAAAATTTTAGCACAGCAACTCTATGGAGATTTGTGAGAAGTGGTTTGGTGCATACTATTATACTTGCTTGAGCTGATTTTTGTATTTATTTAATTAGCAATTATTAGAGATGCACCAATTGATCGGCTTGTGATCGGAATCGGCAGGTTTTTTGTATAATCGGCCCAGATTGGTGACCTACTGAAATTAAAAATCAATAAAAATACAACCATATTTAAGGAATGGTACAAGGAGCAGCAACAAGTCCTCAGCAGTCAGGGGGAAGGAAGAAAAGTTTTGGAGAGAAGGGACAGGCAGGCTCGGTCCCTGGTTTTCCCTCTCTTGCACTCAGATCCTTTTCTAGATGAATTTCCTACTGCCTGGATGACAAGTTAACCTCTGAGGTGCTGCACTAGATGTCAGGGACATCGGAGAAAATAGTCTATGATCAAAGTTCCTGCCCTGGATAGATAAATCATGTGGATCTCTGCTGCTGTGGCACTGCAAGTCCCAGCACTTGCGGTTCCACAACAGCTGATGTACCATAGGTTTTTGTGTATTTAGGTGTCTGGTGTGATCCCAGGTCATCATAATGTTTATGGGTTTTGACACTGTATATAATCAGCTGATCTGTCACAACAGTATATTTACTGTGTACAGGTGTCCCCTCAAAATGAGACTCCCCCCTCTCAGGGTCACTAACAGTTCATTCTGCTATGGACAGGGGACATGTCAATATCAGCCTCCCCCCTCTGGGTCCCAATGTCCATAGCAGAATGAACTGTCGGTGTCACTGGGAGGCTCACCTCAACGCTTACCTCTCTACTGAGGACTCCGTCACCTCACTATCACCAACACCTACCTGCCTGTCAGTACTATGTATGGAGTCTATACATCTATAGTGGCAGAGATGTGCTAATAGGACAATGTTTACCCACTCCTGCTTGTACAATATATGGAGTCTTTATATCTATAATAGCAGTTTGACAGATCTGTGCTTATAGGAGAGTGCTCCCCTTCACCTTCTTCTCTGCACTATGTATGAAATCATCTATATCTATACTGGGTGCTAAAGGCAGAGGTGTGCTTATATGACAGTGAGACTCGGGGTGTAAGTAGTAGTAGGGTATGTAACTGAGCCTGAAAGTTTCATGATTGTACTATTAAAGGTTTTCATTATATGTATGTTCAAAGTTACAGTGTTATATGGCCGTTTTAGTTTAGTTTCTACAGCATTGTTGTTACAGTGTAGCTGCAGATTTAAATAAGATAGATTAGAAAATAAATTTAAATGAATGTCATATGCATTCATTACATTAGTTCTTAAAAATCGGAATTGCGTGTTTCGAACTTTAATATAGTAAGGATTACTACTAGACCCTTTTGGACATATTTCAAGTTACAGGCCTAAAACATAAAATAAAATTCATGCAAATACCTATGTACCACTTTTTGTGCAGAAAACTGGACTGAATCGGGCCTCCAGGGGGTTTGATTCATGTTATGGCTGGTCGGAAACAGAGCAGTGTTGGGGTGAGAGGTCCAGGAGGGGTTTGGGGGAGGGAGATCTTGGAGGAAGGGGGGCAATTGGAGTGGCAGGGCTGGGAAGGGTCAAGTAATTTCTAGCTATGCCCCTGTTTCTGTCTTTATATGGGGATTGTGAAATGGCAGAATGGGGTCATGTGTGTGTGGGGGGGGGGGGGGGGGGGGGTATTCAGAGAGTGAGGCAGAAAGGGGAAAGGAATGATGATTAGGGGGTCATGTGTGAAAGATATTTTACACATATCCATATCGATAGCATTACACATCATTACACATGGACACCGAATCAAGGTGAGTCATCAGCCAAAAGCAGGCCCTGACCTCCCATTAAAAAGTGTAAAATAATGTTGGTTAAAATAGTTTTTTATTTAAATTTCTGTATTGTCCTTTTCAATGTTTATTTGCACAACAAGTACAATATGTGCAGTATACATGGGAATTCTTCTTCTTTTTTTTTTTTCCTTTTTTTTTTTTTATTATCTGGCCCCCCAACAATTTCAGGGACTGTGAACTGGCCTCTTGTTTAAACAGTTTGAGGACCCCTCCTCTAGCTACTGTAGTTTTTCAAAAGTAAACTAAGTTCAAAGTTAAGTTAACGTAAAAGATTTTGACTTGAGTTTAAACATCTTGGATTAAAAAATTACAATATTTTCGCGATATAATATTTCACACTCCATAGTTTTGAAAAGAAAATGAACAATGAATGAGTCAGGTGCATAGCCAATTACATACAAAGTAAATTTACAACATGTTCCAGCAAAGTAGGCATTGCTGGGCTATATTCCTCCAGTCAAGCCAGGAGGCAAGGCTTTGTTCCACTCCCTCCGACCACAGTGCAGGGCCTAAATTTGTGCATGTGTCCATACGCTAGCAATACCCATTTTCTGAACCTACTGACCAACTTATGGAGAGTCACATCTTGCAATGTAGCACTAACAACATATGCATGAGAAGTTGTTTACATATGGGAGGAGTATGTGTCACATAATTTGTTTAGTGCAATGCAGAATGTTAATGTAGATATAGAAAACTCATGCTTTTGAAATTGCCTCTATTCTTCCAGCTATTACACCATTATATACATATGGAAGACTTCACACATTATATCCACAGCCACAGACTGAGCTCACTCAGATATTACGGTAGTTAATATTATTTAGATAGTATGAGTTGTGTATTTATATTCTGCATGGCAGTAAAAAATTATGCAACACACTCGTCTCTCCTGCCATATATAAAAAGCTGCTCATGTGTAATTTGTTAGTGTCGTATTGTAAAATGTGTGTCTTAATAAGTTGATCATTGTGTTCAGAGAACGGGTACTGTGAGTTCACAAACAGATGCTAAAGTTTCAAACAAATCCCAGCCCCATAGGAATCAGAGCTATTGCTCACAGGATGGTCCGGATTTAAAAATAAAAACCCAGACAACTTGCAATCTTATTTTTACTATTAAGTAGATTTTTTCATCTGGCCACCACTGTATAGAGTATACGGCTTCTTGTGTTCCTATGGACAGATACAGCAGTCTCTGATGTGGAACTTTTTTAGGGTTACCTTTTGGTTTCTGTGCTGCCCCTCTGATTAATAGCCTCTTTACCTGCTCTGTAAGTTTTGCTGAGTGACCATCTCTTGGCAGGTTTGTTGTGGTACTATGTTCTTTCCATTTAAAGAAGTTGGATTTGATAGTGCTCCAGGGGATCTTTAAAGATATTGAGATATTTTGTAAATTTTGTAAATATTTTATTACAATATCCAACCCTCACTTGGACAACTTTGTCACTGACTTGTTTGGAGAGCTCCTTGGTTTACATGATGTAATAGCTTTTGCTTATAGGTCCTGAAGCCTCTGTGGGCTTTCTGAAAATCCTGTGTTTAAACCAACAGATCATGTGATACATATATTGCACATTGTTGTACTTCATGGACTTCATTTCACTAATTATGTGACTTTTGGTTATGGGTTGCACCAGGACTTTTAGGGCCCATTTACTCTGTTTGGGTAAGGCTCCACTGAGGCAGTTTGGCAGCACGGTATTTCTGAATATTTATTCTGTGTCCGCACTGCACCATGGACAATCTGCGACCCAAATGTGCAGGTGTTAGCCCATTGACAGTCAATAGACTTTTCGCATGTGTTTTTCTGTCCTCTTGTGTGGAGCCTTACCCTTTGACTGACCTCAATTGATTGTAACACTACACAGTGATCAAATTAAAACCGATTAGTAACTATACTTAGCCCTGTGTGCACGTGCCCTATAGTACCATCATATACAAATCGATCGAAACTAGGGCTGGACAATAATTTTATATCGCAATTATAATTGTATATCGAAATATTGTAAATGTGTTTACAAATTGTATCATTTGTCACTGAATGATGTCTAGTAACTCCTCCTCTATGCTTTGCTGCAGCTATGCACAGGAAGGCACATCTCTATAGAACAGGACTACCATTGAGATCAGCCTCCCAGTGTCACTGACATTCATTCTGCTATGGACAGGAAACAAAGAGGGGGGATGCTGATCCGACATGTCTCCTGTCCATAGAATGAACTCTCAGTGACATGGGGGGGCTTCCACATACAGGGATATCCGTTGAGGGGTGGTGGGTGCACTGACCCCCCTGGTGCTATAACGCTGCCCATAACCTACCACTGCTGGCACTGAGCTGTGCTGGGGGTTGCTGGCAGCTAACGCAAAAATAGGGGGTAAGACTGCAATGCACTAGAACAAATCGGACATAAATCAGAAATCAAAAGATCGGCTATCGCACAGCCTCAGTGGCAGCAGCGCTACGGTATGGGTAGTGCTATAGCACCAGGGGGATCAGTGTAGGTACCTCCCCCCCAACAGATATCACTGTATGTGGGAGCCCCCCCCCC
>CM070033.1:110722181-110745601 GCA_036250615.1 Ptychadena robeensis | reverse complement strand
CCCCCCCCCCACCCCGAGAGAGAATACTCCAATAATCCTCATATCCTCCCAGCACATGGAGATCAGGCTCACAATAATTTTAATAGGAGGAGCTTGGAGGTATTATAGACTTTGCAAATTCAGATTGCAAACATCCATTGTGCGTGTCCTCTGCAGTTTTTTTTCTAGAGGTTTTTTAATATTGTCCATATCGATATCCAAAATTAAGAAATATATTGTGATATAAATTTTTGCCATATCGTCCAGCCCTAATCTAAACACCAAGAAAACTTATCAGATACCTGTACGATCAACTGAAACTCGCTAACATGACAATCACTACATGTTCCGTTACCATCACTTTTGGTGAATGGTATCAATTTAAATCTATTAAGTTTTTTTTTTTTTATTGTCGATTGAACAGAAATATCAAACCATGCATGGGCACCTTAGCTCATAGAATACATTACTCTGTTGGCTGCCCATTATTGGGCATTGCATTATTCTGAGGCTTCAAAACGTTTAAGCTCACTTTTTTTTTTTTGCAGTTTACTATGGAGTTAGATCAACTGCTGGGATTGATCCTCCGCCACTGAATGGTAGCCTCATCTTTGACAGATAACAGCTGCTCTGTCAGTTTCATTTTAATCAAATTCTAGATATTCTCGTTACTTAGAAGAGAAGTCAATTTTTAAAATTGTTTTAAGAGGAGGTTAATCTTTGTATTGGTTACTCTGGAAACCTTCTGGTTGCTTAGTCACAGATTGTCCAGTGTTGTCCTTGGCAGACACTTGCATAAATCCTTTGGATTAATGCTCTGTAAAAGGAATTAGGTGAAATAGACTAGGTTGTATCTCAGGTAGGTAAAGTTATTATAAATAACTTGTTCCAGAGATGGAAGAGTACTCTAGGGGAAAAAAACAAGTTTACAAAATTTAATAACAAGTACAAAAAATGTATTTGATTTGATTATTGAATAAAAATCAATGGGGTGCAGCAATGGCATCTATGCAACATAAGAATCTTTTTACCGTACTTTTGCAATTATTCAGGCTCTGTTAATCATTACCAGTCATACTGTATATGTTTGTCGAGGGGGTTATTTTTTAATAGTTGAATAAATGCTTGTTTCAGGTGTGTGACTGTGTGTATGTAAAGGCCCCCATACACCTTACAATCTTTTCATACAATTTTTGTACAATCACATTTTGTTCTACCAAAACCATGTAAAATGAGGACCTTTCTAAACCAGGGAGGTCACTATACTACACAGTTGTTGGTAGATCCAATGGAGATTGTATGGATCGATCTTAAGGTGTATGGGGGGCTTATGCAAGTGAAAGAGAAGATTGACATCTCATCTCAAGTTAAGCAGTTTTTTTTATGATGGTGATGGGTGCAAAAGTAACCTCATCTACCAGAAGATCTAAAATGGTAAATTCTGTAAAGTGGAATCTTATCATTTATTTCCAGTTATTCATGTGCACGATCACCTTGATGTTCTAGAAATAACTTTGAAAAATATGTGTCGATAAAATTTAGCATGGGGCATGCACATATGCTTGTTATTTTAGTTGTCCAGATGTCCTACTGTGTCATTTAGGTTTATGTAAAACCATCCAATGTGCCTCTCTCATTTGCCTAATTGGTTCTGTTAGGTAACGATTGGAGGTTTTTTGTCATTTCTGTTTGGTAAGTGAAACAAATATAGAACATAGAATAATTCTTCTCACTTCCTATATGTCTTAGAAATGCCATGGCAACATGGCAATCCTTATTTTGACCAGAGAATGACTGGTAACACACAGTCCCCAACAATGCTCTTTGTTGTCAGCCAACATTGGGGCTTAGAGGTAGTATGAGTTCTGGCAAGTTAATGGTCACTGGATGAAAGTAAAAAGCTTAAACTAGAAAGTAAATGTTTGGCGAACATTAGATTCACCAATTTTTTTATCGTTTCTTCCAAAATATGTTTAGTTGTATGTTTCTAATACATAAATATAGTGCCCATTTGCCCCTTATCTATTACACCTTGCAGTTGATAACTGACCATTTTCCAGATGTCCATTGTACATTTTTTAATCATGCATATAATGGTGATCTGTTCAGATGTTTTGTAGGGTGGTTGTTAATGAGGGATTTTAATTTTGCATTGTGTTTTCTACATGTTTTTTCACGTCTGGTATTTTCTTCTTTCAGTAGAGCAATATAAACATTATATAATGAATATCAATTTGTCTCGTGTCGGATGTGTAAATGTGATGGTCTTTATAGGGCGGGGCTACTGAGCATAACATCAGCAGATTTAGGAGCTGAACAGCATTCTCTATTCATTTGCTTGTTTAAAAAAATAAAATGAGACCTAATGCTCCAGCATTTGTCAATAACCATAAAGATAGCGATCACATTTGCAAGTGGAAATTGTTTTATATGATTATTTTGTGACTAAGGGAAGTCATCTTACATTTCTAGAAGTTGACCAAAATTAACCAAAATGAAATGACCAATTTCACAAACTTTTCTCTATAAATGAGCCCCTTGTACTGTCGGAGGTGTCATAATTTCAAGCAGAGAAAGGGATTTGCTATGTTGCAAATCATCTTTTTAGTTCCTTAGTGCCCCCCCCCCCATTTCTGGCTTAGGGGAATGGAACACATCGGCTTTAAGGTAGTATGAAACAATGAATATAATTACTACTGAGGTGTGTGCTATTAGTAAACTGATAAAGCTGTTTTCTAAACATATGGGTGTTTTTAATAGAACATGTTCTATATTAAATGAATATTTTTAATAGATTTTTTTATTATTGTAATTTGATCTATCTTCTATGGCTAAACATACATTAATCATAGTTTGCAGCTCAATGGTCCTTGGATATGCTGGCTGTCCAATGCAGAAAATGTCTGTTGATCTCTAACTACAAATCTCATCACCCCCTTGTGCTGGAGATGGACAAACCAAGCTTTGGCTGTCGGAACAACACAATTGTGATTTTCATTTATGATACAATCTCTCAGGCTCACAGTCTGTAGATTGTGTTGTTGAGTCACCTATGTAAAATTGTTAGACCACCTATAGATGATTCTCTCTCTTTCTCTATTTAAATTTTACAAGTCAATCACATTAACAATGAATGCCTGCCAATCTGTCATAGATTGATCCTACTACCACACGGTGTAATCAATCCTAAACAGATTTCTTTAATTTAAATCCTTTTTAGTTATAAAGATAAATATGTAGATGTGTAGGGGTGTGTAGATGCGCCAAAATCTGATTGGATACAAATTGATCAAGAAATTGACTGAAGTTTTCCAATCTGATCGGTCAGGACACTTTGCATTTTATGCTCGATTCTCAGTTTTGGTTGTTTGAAAAGCAAACCATTTTAATGCTCAGTTGAACCTTAATATTTGCTCATTCACACTAGTTGCACTCTGCTTCTATTTGCCCTTATTGCTGATAACTGACCAGCCAACAGTGTCCGTTACCGCCCCCAAAAAATGCGTTTTGGCATGTTGCAGTGTGCTGCATGGGAGACTCTTGCAATGTGCTGACAAAAATGCTCGCTGCATAGTCTAAATGTGCATCCATTTTTGAAATGGTTTGAAAATGTATGAATCCCCCCCCCCCCCCCCCCCCCCCCCCCCGAAAAAGTGGAAGAAATGGATCAAGAAGTGATCATTTAAAGAGTCAATTGTTAAATTTTCTAAAAGACTTACTATGTATTTCTATTGATTTGTACCTAGTGATATTATGGTTCATACGCACAGAAATTTTTTTATCGGGTTTGAAACGATCACTTTGTTTGCTGGTACCAGCGATCAATAGTTGAACTGATGGACGATATTTAAATTGCACAAGCCCAATGAATCTCAAATCGATTGACCAAAAGTGGATGGGTGCATAGTCCCCTTAACACTCCCCTTACCACAAACCGTGGTGGCTTTCTTGTCCATAGATGGTGTTTAGAAAAGGGGCCCTATTGTAACAGTAAGTGTGTCTCTGGCTGGATATGCAGGTGCAAATAAATTGAAAAAGCTGAGGAAAAGAAAAAGAATTTAAGCACCATATGTAATGATTGGTAAGCTTAAGGATATTAATCTTTAATTTTTGGTTTTAATAACTTAATATTTTTTTTATTGGTCGTAGAAATACACTTTTAAACTTACAAATTACTTCTGCCGGACTAGAAGAATGAATTTACATGTAATTTTTTCAATTTCTTGCATGGCCACAGGGGGTCAAAGTTGGGATTTGTCTTTGCATAGAGGTATTTTCTTACATACAGCAATGTATTAAATTTATATGGGGTATTCGATGACACGCTGTTCACTGTAAGATGTCAGTTTAACTTCAGGCAAGAATCGTCTTTGAATCTTTCAGAAATGTCTCTTCTTTTTGTTATAAGAAGGAATATTAAGGTTGGTAAGGTTCAGATTCTTTTTTTTTTGTATGTGTTTTATAAAAATCTGTATGTGTATTTTTTACTGAAGATAGACATAGTACATATTTTATTAAATGTACGCACAATATGTAAATAAAATATTTTTATAAAATGTAAATCTAAGGTTACATGCAGTGGATTGAATAACATTATTGGAAATTGTACAGTAGTGGTGACTTTAATAGGAAGAGTTGGTGGACATAATCAAAATAACTGTTGTATGTTTATGTAAGTATAGTCCTATAGTCTATTAGTCCTATACATTCTTTTGTATTGGGGGTTGTTCAGACTCGTCATACTGTTATTTTCTAATGCCACACATTTTTGGGGCAATGAGTTTCACCTGTGTGTTGAAGTTCTTATGCTAGATTTGTTACCTATATGTAACTTTTAAAATATGTGTCAAATTACAGTTTTACATTATATCCTACTTTGTATAAAATAAATATATAGGTAAAGGCTAACAGGGATGCACCTCTACTTTTATGATTATGGGGCTTTTGAATGGAAAGCTTGATTTATTAGAAGGTTAAAAAGGTCATAATATGAAGATGGCTTGTGTAGCAGTTTTATTATTTGTTTCACCAAAGTGGAGTTACCCTTTATTTACTCATTGTAGTATTAGTGGAATTCAGCTTTCTGCCTATTTGTACGTATGTGTATTTGTATGTGTAGTCCAGCAGTTGACATGTGAGGGTCAGACTTTGTGACCTTTGACTCTTCTCTCCTGTATTTTTGTACTGACACATATTTTATTATAGATATTGCACCAAAAGCACCGGGTTGTCTTATACTATTTATGTATAAAACAATTATATACCTTCTCTATGATTTCTACTTGTGCTCCCTGAATGATGATGACATCATCCCAAATCCGGCAAAACACATTTCTGCATAGTGCTTGAGCTTAATTTCTAGAGGTTTTGTAGACTTGGCATTTCTCACTGTAAGATGTGTGACCTCACTTCCTGCAGCATGCAAGCTCAGGGGAAGTAGTTTTAGGGCTCGTTCACACTAGCCACCCTGCAGTTGCGTTTTGCTTAATTGCAGCACAAAAAACACATGCGCTGCAATTGCATCTCCCATGTAAGTGTATGAAAGACGCTTGTGCTGCGTTTACGAAAATGCAGACTGCCATATGTTATTACATGTAAACGTAAATTAAATGTGGGGCTAATGTTAAAAGGTAAACAGGTTGCCTACAAAAACGTGTGTCTTGCGCTTACTGCTGTTCTGCATTGCGGTACTGTGACATGAAGAGCCCTTATACTTGTTGTTTTACAGGGATTTATTTTCAGAATTGTGACAAAGTTAACAAGTGCAAGGTAGGATTTTATACACCAGTATGCCAGCAGATTTTCCTGGTATGACTGTAGGACCACGTACAGGACCCATAGTGGCTTATGTAGCTTTGCTGATTGTATTGCTAATATTGAAGGTGCATCTCTATACCTATTACGCTCAACCCTAGTGTTGGGGGGGGGCTTCACCTCTTTGGACATCTGTTTGTCTACTAGGACACAAGTTTTGCTTGTTGTTCTGATTAGGTGGAGACAACAATACTGTTGGGTCTAAGTGGACTGCACTTACCTACATTGCTCTGTTGCCGTTGTGTGTTGCAGAAACAAAAAGAAGAGCTGTATCATTCTCTGTATTCCCTGAGGAAGCCTGATAGGAAGAAACATGTTGGAATATTCTAAAAAAAAACATCCAATGCCTACAACACCTCACTGCTGACTGCAATTGTTATGATATACACTCTATGAATAGTGCTCTGTATGTTAAATAAATGTGTTTTCGGTTTAGGCAATGTATTTATTGTGGTCCTGTGTTTTTTAATGAGATAAACGTTACTGCATTTAAAAAAAAAAACATTTTAAGCAGTAGTCAAACAAGTATCATGCATTTTGTTTAATTTACTTTACTGTATAGTTTACAATTTATATAGTATTAACAGTTTGAGCTTTTAGAGCATAGACATTTGTGTATGTATAATGTGCATTATCAAAAATATTTATCTCCTATGTCTTTGAGATCAGGATTTAGATTGGGAGAAGAGAGAGGAAATGCATAAGCGGCATTGAAATGAAATACTCAGTTATAGTTTACAAAGTGAATAACTCTGTTATATGTATTTATGTATACTATTACAACATTTAATTTCTTATGTTAATTTGCATGCTTAAATACATTTTCTGAAAATACACAGTGACAACCTCGCTAAGGGTGTTTTCCTTAATCGAGCATAAAGGCTAATATTGGAAATGTCCTGTTAAATGTTAAATGGATAAAAATGTAGGATCTGTTGGTGTGGCAAAAAAAAGGACAATGCCTTGTTTACAAGTTTATTAATGCTAACTTATTACTCTGTCTAGCCTGAATCAAGGAAAGGGAGTACTAAGTATTTCTTGTTGTTGGATCAGTATATATTTTGCAGAGCAGGTAAAGCCTTGGAATCTGAGAAGGATTTTATATCTTGCTCTTTAAGGGCCTGTTCATACCATCACATTAAAAGCACAGACATGATATATGCACAATATGGGTCAGTTTGTTGCTGTGCATATTGGGTAAATGGTACATATGCACTTTCTTCTCTTTTTATGTCTGTTTTAGCAAACAGTGATATTAACATAGCAGAAGTTGTCAGGGGGTTACATGCATTTTAATGATCGTAGAGTGTTGTACCGTGTTAGCCATTGATAAATAAAACGGTATCACTTGAAGTGAAAACTCTCTATGCATTTTAATGCAAAGTCTTTAATTTAATTGGCTGGTATATATGAGTGAATGCACATGCAAAATGCTTAACAGACAAACGTGCATCAAAAACATAACAGCTTGCTATAATAAACTGTTAACATTGTTGTTAAAGGGTTTGAAAGCCCACAAACTAAAAGTTTATATATTGCAACCAGATGTGGTGCTGGCATTGGATTTGTTTTTTTAACCTTTAGTTTATTTCTACCTGCTAATCCGGCCATTTACCTACACCCACTTTTAATGCGGTCTCCTGCCTAAACAATATCTATGGGTGATAAATGTAGCCACCACTTGACTCACACTGTCAGTCTATGGAGAGGGGTAGTGTTAAGCTATCCAGATCGGCATATTTTTGCTTAATCGATTTCCCATTTTTATTGTCCAACTGAAGTATTGACTGTCAACCCTATATTACACACTGTAATGAATGCAAACCAATTCCTTTTGCATTTGATTCCTTTCCAGTTATAAAGATAAAGGGGTGTGCACGTAAGCATCGTTCACCACCTATGATTTTGGTTTTATTTTTAGCCATTCAGACAGAAAAGTTGACCCATGTATGTATGGCCAGCTTTACAGAAAAATAGATTCAGAGTGACTAAATAAGTCATAAGGGAACAATCTAGCAGCATTTCTAGGTAACGCAAGTATGTGTGGTGGGGGATGAAGAAAATGACTTTGTTAGTGCCAGAGACACTTTATCCTATATGCTATCTTTTTATTTTGCCTTAAGATGGTCTAATTGTAGTCCACATTTACATTTCTAGTTACCAGGTAATTGTGGAATGATTTTAAATTGTTCATGACCACTACCACAATTACCACAACAGATATAAGGTCAAATCTCACTTAATTGCCTATGGTCTCTATATGTAACCATCCACATGCCAGTAAGCCAAGACCCCAATTTTTATTGTTACTTTTGTGGGGGTATTGAACCAAAAGTCCTTATTCGAACAGCTAAACACTGTTCCCCAGTCAATTATTAGGTATTTTGCTTTGTGATTTTTGCATTGACCTACTTTGTGTTTTTTTTTGTGACCGTTATATAAATGGGTGGATTAAAGAACAGGTCAGATGTTTATCACATTGTATAAAGAGGAGTAGTTACATGTGCACTCATGTTCTCTGCTCAATGTTTTCCTATTAACGGCCTTAGACACAAAATCCACACACAATCCGAAATCCATAAATGATATTGCAAGTTAGAACTTTGTATCATGTTACATCATTGCAACAGCAATAGCCTTGACTTGTTTTGTTATATTATGCTGTGGCTGTTTAAGTATTACTTTTTTTAATCTCCTTCTTTTGTTTGAGTCCCTGTTCCCAGTTGCAGTATTGGCTTGCTGCTTTTTTTCCCCCTTCATCTGGTGTGGTATGTAATATAAAAAATTACCGGTAATTAGTTGGGTTAGTAAGAGAAGTTGGTATTTAAATTAGTTTAAAGTAACTTTTCCCCCCTTTTCCCCCCTTTTCATACATTCTCTACTCTGTATTTTAACAATATTTTAGTTGCCCTTTGTTGGAAGAGCACGTGCCTGGTTATGGTTTTGCAAATATTATGCATATGGAAGATTTGACAGGCAGTATTCTCATGGCACAGGGGCCGGTTTGAGGCTGGTTCACGGGTTCTCCTTCATTGATGCTTCTCACTGATGCTTCTCACAGTGCTACCCAGTACCATTCTCTTTCCCTCCTATATTCTGTAGTGTTCCTTTTCTTCCCTCTGAGTCTCCATAGATTACCTTGCTCTACTTATACTTTTACGTGAATGTCACCTGACAAACAGACCTGCTAGTCCAGACTCAACTTATTTTGTTGGCTGGTCTGGCTCAGCACAGAATGTGTTGCTAATGGAAATAACAGGGTTTCTGATGTAACTGTACCCTGTGCTTTTTTCTGCCCTTTTTTCGACTCTGTAATTTGTATTTTGTAAAACATTAAAAAACCAAAAATGTTTGATAAAAAATACATTGGGAAGGAAAGAGGGGAAACTATTTTTCCCTTCAATAGTTGTTTTCTGAGAAGATTTAGATATATTTTTTTTATCATTGTTGCTTAACACAGATTATCCACTAGAGCTTAAGCAATGTTTTTTTTACATGGCATAGTCATAAGTCAAATGTTACGATATCACTGCCTTTATTTTATAAACCCTCAACAAGCCTCATAAAGGTGGGGTTAATCCTCAGACTTGAAAAACAAACATAAATATCACATATTTTACAACTATTTTGGGGTCCTAATAAAACACACTTTAAATATAAATTTCCTTTTTTCTTTCTTATAAAGGATCAGACTAACTTAACGGGGATGGCAGCCATGGAGAATGGACAGGATATGGCCGAACAACCAGTAAGTAGTATTTGTTTTTCTTTTCCATGTCATACTCCTTAATAAAAAAGAAAATACCAGCTACTTGGATGTTGTTGTGTTTAAAATCCAATTACTTTCTCATAGAAAAAAAATATGCCATTATATTGTTATCCAAGAAACTATAATTATAAGTCTTATTTGGACTTTTTTTTCATTTCGTGACCACTGTTTGTTTTCCAACATTTGATCTTCCATACCTTTTCACAAAGGTTTAGGAACCGTTGCACTAATGTCTTTATTGATAATAGTAGAAAAATCCAGAAAGATTGCTGAATTCTGAGAACTTTGGTTTTGAAGGGTTAGATCTATACCTAATACCTACCTATCTTGGTAGATTATGAATATTCCTACCCCACAGAAGCAGTCTTTAGTGCCATCATGGAATTTTTAATGAATTTTACATGTAATGTTGACGATTGTAACTTTTTTTTAAATTAATACTTTGAATTCTTTATGTGTTAAATATGCATATGTATGCCATCTTATACATAGTAATGACATGTAAAATAATTGATTATAAATAATTTATTATATATTATAATTAATTATGGTACTAAAATTCCAGCGGCACTTTTTTTTGTTTTTTTTATTATCTTGTCCTGAGTGTGTATCTTTAAATTCATTTAATCTGTGAGTGTATCCATTGCTCCTAAACATGTGCAATGTAAATTATATTACAGCAGAGTTTGAAATGTGATTCTGTCAACTATAGCGAGCATCTCCTACAACAAAACCATGTGCAAAAGGAAAAAACATTCATATTCTTTAGTATTGATCCCTATAAAAATGTGATCTTCCTCCTTTTTTTGTTGTTATGCAGCAACTTTTCTCATTATTTACTAAAATAAAGCTCCCTAAATTGAATTTTTAAAAATAAAAGCACTGTTATAATGGAAAGGTTGTAACCCCTAACAAGCCTGTATTGCGGTTTCTATTCCTCACTCTTGTGTCACTGATGAGCGAGGGTAACTATAGTTTTGTAGTTTGTGTTCCAATGGCAACAAAAACTACAAAACTGGTGTCAGACATTTCTCAACCTTTCCTCAATGCACTGTTAACTAAGAAGCATTTAGTGCTTATAAACTTTTTTATGTCATTATTTATGGATGCTGTGCAGTGTTTCCTGCCATGTTTTAGGTGACATAATCATTTTAAAACTGAAACCTTTTTTAAATATGTTTGGTATCAAACTGACAGTATGTATGTGTATATATGTATATATATATATATATATATATATATATATAATTTTTTTTTTTTATAGCATTCTGTCTTTATTGAAATAGTTTTTGTAACAAATAACAATACATGGATTTCCTCTATAATAAAGTATCAAGCCAGCATGCCAAAATTATATTAAAAAACATGCAGAACGAACAAAGAATCTCCCCTGTAAAGACTCACAGGGGCATGGGGACTTTAAAGGCTTCAAGTTCATGAGTAAATTTACAGAAGAAAAATGATTTCCACATTTTAATGGATATCAGATTAAAACGGACATAGGAACAAAAACAATAGGTCCTGAAAAATAACATCTATACAGATATTAAGGATAAAAACACATGCCCAATGTCATATAGGCAGAGTGCTTTAGGGGTTGGTCCAGATGGTAAATAGTGGACTACATATATATATATATTTTTTTTTATAGCATTCTGTCTTTATTGAAATAGTTTTTGTAACAAATACATACAACAAAACAACAATAAAACGGTAACGTAAAACAAGTGATAAAAGAAGGAAGCCTGTTTGTTAACTGATAGTATGGATAATTTAACAAACATTTGTGACTGTCTATTCAACCAATATTTCACTTATTTATGTTTAAATTTACACATGAATATAATGATAGAATATTGATTTTATACATACATGTATAAAATCCTTTTACATTACCTTGTATTTGTCGCTCTCTTTAAAGGTAATTGTTATTCTCAATAATGTTGAATTATTATGAGTAACTCAAATGCCTCAGTTAGAACATGTACAATAAAATGGGAACCAAGGTCCAACAGAATCAATTATTTAAGTGGATATAAAAACTTGTGCTTTCATGTCTGTTTCAAAGTTGTACCTGTGTGGCATTGTCTTTCAAGATGAAAAAGCTTACTTTAACTTGTTAAAAAAAATGGCATCTAACCGCACTCAAGTCGTGCCATAAAAGCTGTTGGTGCTTGTGGGACAGAGTATCATTGGTGGGAGTGTTTTTGTTCTTTTATGACATAAGAACCAACCAATCACAACTCAAGGAGTGGAGAAAAAGGTAGAAAGTTAATGGCTAAACTAACAGTTCCAAGATTACCCCTTTCACACATATATAGTGGCTTATGTTAGTTTCATTTTATATGAATACATGCTGATACAGCCAATACAGATGTGGCAGGTGACCTTCCAGTTCAAGTATTTGAGTATATAAATCTGTTCTAAGCTTAATTTTGGACTTTCGATCTGCTTCTGTCCTAGCAGGGAAATGGACTGGTATTAATGATGATGCCTCTTGGTAGCATTACCTCCTTTGTAATCCACATTCTTTAGCAACTTTTGATTTGAATGCAAATTATTTACAAATACATAAAAAACATAACCCAATAAAAAAAAAAAATGATGAAACAGAAATACAAATCCTTGATGGGTAAAGCTTGATCTATCATTTTATATTTGTAATTAGTGGTTTTCCTAGAGTCCATTTAAGAAAGTTTTAAGTCCAGCTACCATTACCAAAATATAAGCAGGGATAAAACATTGTTTTATATCAGTCTGTTGCCTTTTGTGCCCTATATGTATCAACTTTAAAATTAATGTAATAATGTTATTAATTTTTTCCTTCTGTGCTGTGATTCACAGGTAATTCGTTTAAATAAAAAGTGGGTGGGCTTTGGAATAATCTGTACACCTTACAATTTAGGGGCAGCTTTTCCACAGCTTGGTGTGGCTTAGCTGATAAGGCTTCTCAAATTTCATCATCCACAAACTGTACTTAAGGGGCAACTACAGCTGCGTCTCAGATTTTCTCGTGTGAAGGTTTATTGCGTCCTAGTACATGCATTCAACTTTTATGTTTTAAAACTTTTTGTTGTGCAGGTAAAAAAGGCTAAAATGGAAGATCGCAATCAAGAAAGTGTAAGGTTAGTAAAGTTGGATTGGGCATTGTGTACATTGTATGCATTTTTCTTTCTTCTAAAATGTTTGTAGTTTTGGGTGCATACATTTTTAAGTTGATTTACAATGACAACATGCACAATTTCAATTGTTTATTTTCCTGTTTATTTTGTTTAAAGCTCTGTTTGTTTTAAATAAAATTTCTGTACACCATTATGTCTTTTATAGTGCAAAAAGTTGTATGAGATTGTATACATGCTATTAAAGCTTTGCCTTCTGTTGACATAGTATTTGACTGAACATAGACATGTATCTTTTTTGTTTTGTATATTAAAAATATAACTAATAATATAGCAATACAAAGAAGTTGGGCCAATAAAAACGGTATTTACAAATTTGTTCTGTTACAGCAGCATTAAATGGACATGGATAATATGACAGTTTGAGTATTCCTACTGTCATGTCTGCACGCCGGAATTCCGTTCAGATCTGTCTGGATACATTTTCATGTTCTCTTTAACACGATCTTTTTTTCTTCAGCCAAGTAAGCAATGGAGAAGCCCCTAATCAAAAAGGAGAACTAGCTTCTAACCGTTCAATTTCTAGTGAAGGTAAGTAATTTCATTTAAAACCTTATATTGATAATGTTTTTAAAGTAAAATATATATATATATGTATATATGTTAATGTTTTTATAATAAAGTACATATTTTATAATAAGTCTTTTACATATGGTAGATAGTTTTTTTTTTTTTTGCTGTTTTAGTCAATACAAACAGCAATAAAAATAAATTTTCAGAACACTAGCAAAAGAACCAACAAATAGAGAAGACAGGAGTGAATTATTCAGATCTATAAAATTTTTACTTTTTAGCCATCAGAAAGTGTGATGACAATTTCGGTAGAAGCATCTGTGTTTATACAACTCTCAGCTGTTAATTTGACTGTATTACATTTACAAAAAATACGGAAATGGAAAGAAGGACAGTTCATGCTACACATGCTTCTCCACTCGCTCACTTTTTTTCATTTGGTAGCATGTTAATTTTATTACTTTGTTACTTTTTAAAATTATCTGAAGTTGTTGTTGAGTATTAGTAAAAAAATTTGACATTTACCTTGAAATGTTCAAGCAAATAATTCAACTCTTAATATTGATGTATATGTGCCTCATTGTCTGTAGGTACTTCACCTCTAATATGATGTACAATCTGTATTTTGTTTTTCCATTCTGCAGTCCTACCATGTGCTGACTATATGGCTCGAGCTCCTGGTGACTATACCTCCCAGTTATATCAAACAAAGTAAGTCTCCTCTCCTTTAAGACTCTCTCCAGTCAATTAAGAATTTCAGAAATCTCAGCTATTTAATGTATAACATTTAGCATCTGTTTTAGTAGCCCAACAGAAGCATTTGTTTGATAATTTTGCCAATGAAATAATAACTTAATAATAAAGAAAAAGCATTCATGAACTGTTTCTTTTCCCCATGCTTTAAATGGTTTTTTTAATAGGACATGAATATAATGACCTTTTAATAACAATGCATTCATAAATTTTTTTATCAAATAATTTTTTTTAGACCATATACACACGTTCTCTCTGTACCTGCTGTAGCAGAAACAATTCCAGCATACACTGGGCAGACTCAGTATCAATCATTGCAGCCATCTCAGCCATATACAGTGTATCCTCAAGCTACACAAACATACGGTCTACCTCCTTTTGGTAAGTGTGTGTGATGGTTTGGAAGGCCTTTTTATTTTTTTTATTTATGCATATACATCATGTTGGAATGTAGCTGGAACAAAATATTTGAGGCCAGTAAAAAGATAGACATCTTAACATATAGCTGGTTAAAGAACACAGTACACAGAACACTGTGGTTTTAGTATTGTGTTAAATAAAATCTGAAAAGTAGTGATAAAACGAGTGCCTTATACATGCACACTTTTTATTAAAATAAATGTATGCTCTATTACTTTACCCCACTCTATACTAGCTGCCTATACTAATACATTTTATGTAAAAATGGAAGATAAAGAAGCACCTAAAAATAGGGCCAAAGTCAGCCAGCTAAGGGTACTTTGGGAACTGATGTTTCAGAGAAGGCTTTGTAAAAATTTTGATAATAGCATTGGTGGCACATCGTTTCTACCCCTACAGAGACACAGTTTGTCTTTATTAGTTCATTTATCCAAACAGTTGTTCTTTGCCTGTCCAAAGCTTGCATGGCAAGTATCTTATTCCTTTGTGTATTATGGCATGCTGTAATAACAATGAAACATTTTTATTCACTATTTTATAGCCTTCCTATGCATTTCCTGTCTTTAGGTGCCTTGTGGCCAGGAGTAAAATCTGAAAATGGCTTAATTCAGACACTTAACTCCACTACAGTTTTGACATGCTCCTCGGGGGTTGCCAACAGCCAGGCCAACTCTGTGCTATATTCCTACCCTGTACAAGGTAAATGTGTTTTAAACTATTGCTTTAAATGATATCAGAGAATATTAACAAGAGAGATGATATCAGAGAATATTAACAAGAGAAATGATATCAGAGAATATTAACAGAGTATGCAAAATGGGACAAATGTTTGCTGCTTTTTTTTTTTCTTCACTAAACAGTACTCTTTTTATACAGCTTCTACTACAAATGCAATTTTAAGCTCATCACCAAATGCAAACATCACAACCCCAGCAGTTACCAGCATCTCAAACCAGGTATCATGCATGACTCAACCTGCATTCCTTTATTGTGATAAGAGTACATTTAGTGGTACATCATTTCAATGTGGGAAAAACATAATTCAGCTACTTTAAACCCCAAGAAATTTATTTGTGTAGGTGTGAAGGTGTCTTTCCAAATGTATATATATTTATATATTTTTAATATTTCATTATAAATTTTCTATTTTTGCCATAATTAATGTCTAGTATGCACATTATTTCAAAAGAAAAGCACAGTTGCCCTTCAACATCCTTATTGCCAATCTTTTTTTTTTAAGCTGTATAAGAACAATATTGATCAATTTAGTTTTGCAGGCAATGGGATGTATAAAGAAAAATATTTATAATCCTCCACTTTGGATACCCTACTGACTATTATTCTATTCTACTATAATTCATTTTTGTGATCCATATTAACCTCCTGGGCGTTGCGTGCTTTTCGCACAATTTTTTATGGCATGAAAAGCCGCTGCCAGGGCGTTCGCGGCAGAGTCACTGTGATTGCCAGGTCTTCCCCCAGCCCTCTACACACCACCGGTGTGGGGAGAAAAGTGACGCCCCCTCCATTAACACGGAGGCCTATGGCCTCCCACCACCCTCTTCATAGTCACCGGTGACGCCGAAGACACGGGGCCGGAAAGGCTCTGTGTGCCTGCAGCTCTGCAGAAATGCGGTTGCGCCCGATTCCGACATGTGCGCACTTTGATTCACAGTCAAAATGTCCTAAACTGTACTTTTTTAATATTAAAAAAAAAATAAAACAGTAGATAAGTGTAATTTTAAAATAGTTAGTACAATATATAAACCTCCCTGTATTCATAATCCAAAATAATCGTATGTTCATATAAAGTAGGGTAGGTAATGTGTGAACCAAAATTGGCATTATAATTTAAAAAAAGGATCATCAACAGGGTGTTATTGTCCCCATACACCTTTCAATCTTGCTATACAATTTCTGTACAATCAACTTTTGTTCTACCAAAACCATGTACTATAAGATGCAGTAAGTAAATAATGATGTAAGATATTTACATGGAGGGAAAACCTGCTAGTTACAACTTGCATGTTGAATGGGCGATTGCTCTCATGGCCATCTATCTTGGCTCTGTGAGACAGAGACAAAGAAGCAGCAGCAGATTTCCACATTTCATTAGGATAACATTGAGGTGATTGTCAGTATTTGACGACTGCATGATTTAAGGGTGACTGCCCACTGACAGCTGCCCTTAAACTGTGAATTAAGGTTTACTAAATTGAGACAAGGAATTGTAAAAATGGCCACAGCATCATCATGCCCCTGCGCCGTCTCCATGGAAACATATAAACTCCTCTAGGCATTAGCTCCACGCATTGTAGGGAACAAGTGGAGGGTAGCCTGAGTTTCTCAGACCAAGTTAAAAAAACCTGGATAAAGCCCAGGAGCAGTTGTTAGCCCATGTCTGGTCAAGCCAGAGAATATAAATTAGGGGAGGTCCAACACATCACATTCAAAAGAGGTTTTCACTTTCTTGTCATGGAATCAGTCAAGAAGGCATGTGATCGTACAGAGCACATTCGGCTCTAAAGTGTCTGAAAAACTATTTTGGTAGCAAGTTCTCTAGGAACTTGTATAATATGTGTAGACAGATGACATTTTGATGATAATCGCCCTGCCTAGCCTCAAAAGATGAACAGTGTATGCCAGTGAGGGAGGTCTGTAGGGTAATGTCAACAGGGTCATATTTTTTATAAAAACAGAGAAGGAATAGAAGCGGTTATTCAGATACCATAATAATCACTAGTTCAAAGTGAAGGATTGACCAAGTTGAGATGTAAACAAATGCTAAAAAGGATGACATACACTAAAATACAAAAAGATGATCATTACAGAAAAAGCTGTATACAAAATAACCTCATGGAACAACAATCAAGGAGAAATTTTAAAGTAATAGAATAAATGACTGTCCGGTAACCATTGCACTGACAACAAGAAAATATTTATCATCTCAAAATATTCTTCTTTTTTCTTTCTTTTACTTTTATAGGAATATCCCACGTATACCATCCTTGGACAAAATCAATACCAGCATTGTTATCCAAACCAAAACTTTACATCAGTATCAGTCCCTGGCCCTACAGATAGCAATTCTGTGACACCAGACTTTCATGAGGGCAAGGCTGATGCTACTTCTCCATCGATACAAACACCAGTTTCCGGTGTGTACACAATTTGTTTACAATTGAATGTAGAATGTCTTAAATTTAGAGGTGATCAATACAGTAGCACAACGATCCTATGAATTTAACACAAGCAGCATGTCATGTTATCGTGTTTTTTTGTCATAAAAAAAGCCAGCAGCAGGGTAGTTGTGCTTTACGTGTTTGTCTGAATTTTTTGAGAGTTCTGACACCAGTTCACACTGTTTTAGCTAGGAGACTTTTTCATACTTTTTTCATACAAATTATAGTTTTTGCTAATTATGCAACAGTTAATCTTCGAAGTATTGTTTTATTTATTCTGTTCCTCTCATAGAAAGTAACAAGCATGCTCTGTTTTTATCAACTTTAGCTGCAATTTTCTGTAGTTCCAGCATTAGTCAATTACAGTCTTTTAAATACTGTAATTTTTCGGACCATAAGACACACCCAGTTTTTACAGCAGGAAAACAAGAACAAAAAATAAGTGTTCTAATAAATTGGGGGAAAATCCCCACTGCAATACCAATTTCAGCCACAATATGTCCATAGTGAAGACTTGCTGTCCATTACTGATGACATCAGTGGCCTCTTTCTCATACATTGGGAAAGAGGTGGGGGGGGGGGGATGCTGTGTGCAGATCTATCCCCTCTACGGCTGACAGCGATTGTAAGAGAGCCACAACAAGCTGCGGTGCCTGTCCATAAAGCAGGTAACCAAACAAATATGCTTTACTACACCATAACACCCACCCTAATTTCCTTCCACATTCTTTGGAATGGTGTGCGTCTTATGCTCCGAAAAATATGGTACTCTCTCTTGTTTAGCTGTCTTTTTAACCAGCTCCAGCAGCAACACATTCATATCTACCTTGGGCCAATTGCAGTAGATGTAACTACTGTACTTTAAATCTTTCATATCAAGTTTGATGCTTAAGAAAAAAGTCACTGAATGATAAATATAGTGCTTAGCCAAAGGTGCTATACTGACCTTATAATACTCTTTCAGGTGATCCTTCTCAGCCTATGAGAGCAATGAGTAGCAAAGAGACAGAAGAACAAATAAAGAAGAATATTCCAGTAAAAAACAGGGGGAAGGGTAAGAAAGCGGACTCCTTGTCCCCACAGCATGGTGATCTTGAGGTAAGCCAGTATGCATGTGGATTAATGCAATTAAAGTAATTGCAAAAAAAACATCCCATGATCAACAGATATATCAAAACATTTGACATTATTGTGCTAAAAATTGTAAGTCTGTCCGATAAACTTATTTTATGGCACACATGGAACACATACATTGTCTGGTTATCAAACAAATTTATTTAAAGCATACAGATGTTTGTACCTAATATACACTGTTCAAAAAAATAAAGGCAACACAAAAATAAGACATCCTGGATCTGAATGAATGGAATATCCTTAATGTGCTGAAAACAAAATCACACACAAAATATCAATGAAAATCAGATTTATCAACCCATGGAGGTCTGGATTTGAAATAACACTTACAATTAAAGTGGAAAAAAAGCATAAGCAGGCATATCCAACTTTCAAGTCAAAATGAGGCTCAGTAGTGTGTGTGGCCTCCACATGCAGGTATGGCCTCCCAACAATGCCTGGGCATGCTCCTGATGAAGTGGCAGATGGTCTCCTGAGGGACCTCTGACACCTGGAGTAAAGCATCGTCTACTGCTGACGCACTCCAGCCACATGAGGTCTAGCATTGTCTTCCATTAGGAGGAACTCAGGGCCAACCGCACCAGCATATGGTCACACAAGGGGTCTGAGGATCTCATCTCGGTACCGAATAGCAGTCAGGCTATCCCCCAAATAAAGGCCATCCCACACCATTACTGACCCACTGCCAACTCGGTCATGCTGGAGGATGTTGCAGGCAGCAGAAAATTCTCCACAGCATTTCCAGACTGTCACACCAGGGGCGAATTTGCCAATTTTGTTCTCTGGCGAATGCCAAATGTTCTGCATGGTGTTGGGCTGTAAGCACAACCCCCACTTGTTGACGTTGAACCCTCATACCATCCTAATATTTCTGACTATTTGAGCAGACACATTTGTGGCCCGCTGAAGGTCATTTTTCAGGGTTCTGGCAGTGCTCCTCCTGTTCCTCCTTGCACAGAGGTAGCGATCCTGATGCCGGGTTGTTGCCCTCCTACGGCTTTCTCCACATCTCCTCATGTACTGGGCTGCCTTCTTTGCTTAAGTCCAGGTATGGAAGGAGATCCTCAGGAGACCATCCCCCATGTCATCAGGAGCATGCCCAGGCATGGTAGGGAGGATCATACATGCATGTGGAGGCCACACACTTCTACCACTACTGAGCCTCATTTTGTCTTGTTTTAATGACATTACATCAAAGTTGGAGCAGCCTGTAGTGTCTTTTCCACTTTAATTTTGAGTGTGCCTCCAAATTCAGACCTCCATGGGTTGATAGATTTGATTTCCATTGATAATTTGTGTGTAATTTTGTTATCCGCACATTCAACTATGTAAAGAACAAAGCAGTGTATTTAGACAGATGGCCCTCAGACCTCTTTTTAAGCCTTTGTACCTCTTTAAATAGCATATATACCGTATTTTCCGGCGTATAAGGTGACTCCCAACTTGCCTCTTATTGGCAGAATTCGGTACAGCACATCCCCACCGTATGCAGGGACTGTATGAAAGCAAAGGCGGTGCTGTACGGAACTCTGCCACTCAGAGGCAGAGCCTGCTTGGAGAAAGGGAGAGCTGACCAATCCAAGCAGACTCTGCCTCTGAGTGGCAGAGTTCCGTACAGCACCGCCCTTGCTTTCATACAGTGCTGTACAGAACTTTGCAACTCAGAGCCAGAGCCTGCTTGGATCGTTCAGCTCTCCCTGTCTCCAAGATTCAGCTCTCTAGCAGAGAGGTGAGTCTTGGAGACACGGAGCACTGATTCTTGGAGACAGGGAGAGCTGAATCATCCAAGCAGGCTTTGTATCCAACAACCAAGTCTCCAAGACTCTGCTCTCCCTGTCTTAAAGACGCACCTTTATGCTAGAGACATTCATTTGCGCCTTTGCGTTAATGCAAAGTACTTTTTAAGCTGTTGACTGTGACTCTAGTCTCCCTTTAAAAATACATTTCCTAGTAACATCAAGTTAAATCATTGTTAGAGAATTTACTAGCATGCAGGTCAGTGGCATCTCCGCCTCCCTTCCCCTAACTCTTTGGCATCTTGGATGACACTGGAGAGGCAGACACAGAACAACTGGCGAGTTTGCCAATGTCAATCTTTGCCATGGGCTTGCCGGGGACAGATAAATATCCCTAGTATCGCTGCACTGGGGGGAGACCACTAGAGAGATTGAAGAACCACTGTAGTTTACCATGTAAATGGACATGAACTGCTTGTATGCCATACAAGTAAGTTTATGTACTCTTGGAAGAAAAAGCACAGTGTAGATTTTGCTTTAGCGAAGCAACCCACTATATCATTTTGATGAGAATCCAAATTGATCCCAATTTCTTTTTCAGACCCCTTCCTTAGCTATATTGCCACTAAGAACTGCTCCTGTAGTGTTTTAGATTTGAATTTGTAAAAGTGTTTTTTTTAAATCCATTTACTTCCTCTTTGCCATCTCCTCATTTCAGTACTACTGTTTTCCGCTCATATTTTCCACTATGTCTGTTTTTTAAAACTATGAAGACTGTGTTGCATATATTTTTCTTTGTTTTCCCAGCGTGTGTTTTTGTGGGACTTAGATGAGACCATTATTATCTTTCACTCCCTGCTCACCGGTTCATATGCACAAAAATACGGAAAGGTACAGATTATAGTGTCCACTTCTCACATTGGTATTTGCTTGTCGCTATTTACTGACTATCATACAGATGTTTATTTGCTGTGTCAGTTTTCTGATGATGCAGCTATTTTAAGTTTACACTTGCTAGTATATATGAATTGCAGGTTCTGTCACCACTAGTGGCACAGGATTTTCAATGTCATTGTATTGTACGATTGTGTTGTGTTCACATGTTGATATGCTTTTCTGAACTACTTCTATCTTTTAAAATTTTATCATATCATGTTTATAAACCACTACATCTCTAAAATACATTATTGGTAATGAAACCAAACTATTGGTTGGTCAGGAAACCCTTACCCACACATGGGGTGGCTAGCCCCCAGGACTTTAGCGGCACAATATATCACAACAATCACATTAAAGTATAATTTTATTAAGATCAGTTTAAAAAAAAATAGTATTGCATATAATTACAGACAATATCAATATCAGCAATGCTGATTCCACCACTTATTGCCTCTGTAAGATGATCAACCAATTTGGTAACTCAACGCGTTTCATCCTCATACAGGGGCTTCGTCAGGAGATATAGTCCTATGTCCTAAATGTAATGCTCATCAGTCTTCCTACAGAAAGGAAATAATCAGAATTACTAATTTGAACCATCTGCCACATATTTTTCTTTTGGAATATTGGTGGGCAGTTAATAAATTCAGAGCCAAAATATACATGATGAAATTATATTTAAATATATTAAAATAATATCAAAACAAATATCAATATAAACCTCCCTGGCGGTTCACTGAGGTCCAGATTTCTGTACCAAAAGAGATAGTGTTTTGCCTTTCCGCTCCCCATTGACGTCACCGATGGGGGCGGAAAGGCTCTGTTTGCCTGCAGCTCTGTAGAAATGCTGCAGGCACACAGAGAACCAGTGGTTGCGCCTGATTCCGGCACGGGCGCAGTTTGATTCTGGATCAGACTGCGCCAGTACTTGGTTCGGGCGTAACACTAGGGAGGTTAAACCAGCCATAGACGCTATGCTTGGCGGGCGTTTATCGAACAATCGGCCGCAGCATGATGACATCATCATGCCATGGTCAATCGTTCGAAATACACCATTTACGATTCGACAACCAATACTTTGGATGGGGACCCTTGTCCCCATTTAAAGTACTGGCGATCGACTAGAGAAAAGCGATTGATCACAAAGCGATCACCCTGAATGCGCATGGTGATCATTCGCAAAATAGGCCACAGATTGAAGCGCTATGGCCGGCTTAAGAAGTACAGAAATTATAATTTTTTTTTTTTTTTTTATAAGTTTACACTTGTTTTCTTTTCTTTTGATTTGGATTGGATAAAACATTTATAAAACATTTACCCAATCCAATCAAAATAAAAAACAAATGTAAAAAAAAAAAATCTAGGCTTTTTTCCATTATACGTCGGGACCCCTACGCTAAGCGTATACGCTTAGCAGGGGTCCCGACGTATCCCACAGACTTTGGTCTGTTTACACATCCGCCGGTGTAAAGGCTGAACGTACTCGACTACGTTCAGCCTTCCCCCGGTGGATCGGCTCAGCGCAATGAAGACAGACCCTCCGCCGAGCAGGTAAGTCTATCTGTTACGTTGGGGTCCCAACGCAATGGAAACAAAGCCTAAGAAAAAAAAAATTTTCTGTACCTTTTAAATTTCCCGCCCGGGCTGTGAAGTCATCTGGACATGAGTGCCTATCACGGAAATAGCCGGAGACAACGGCTATTTCCGGAGGCACTCGGGTGCAGCCGGAGATAGGTGTAACTATCAGAAACGCTTAGCGGGAGAGTTTCTGCTAGTTGGATCTACCTTTGAACTGGATTATAGAAAGACATTTCTATAATCCAGTCCAAAAGTAAAAAAAAAAAAGATTTAACCTCCTGAGCGCACTGGCCACGAGGCAGTGTACACAGTACACTGCCTGTCATTTCCAGTTTCTCTCCGGAGCTCTTCATGCAGCTGGTGTCATTACGTGAGAGGGAAAGCCGGCGCTCCTCCATTAACATGGAGTTCTATGGCGCCACCC
>CM070033.1:110709619-110722120 GCA_036250615.1 Ptychadena robeensis | reverse complement strand
CCCCCCCCCCCCCCCCCCCCCCCCACCGCCCCCTTCCGCGTCACCGTGGCGCGATCGGGGCTGTGCCGCAAACCCGGAAATGCTGCAGCGATGAAGAAGATCGCTGCAGCTTTCCGGGGAGGCATAGGGTCTCCCCGCTGCCGGCTTCCCCTGCGCTTAAGAGGACCCTGTTCAGCGAACGAACAGGGTTCGTCTCAACCGCTAGGGAGGTTAAAAAATTTTCTTTAAGACCGGGTCCCGCCTCTGTGACGTCACACGTCACTCAGGGACCCGGAAGAAGCCGTCAAAGAAGAAGATGACCACGGCAGCCGGACCAGGTAAGCTCCCACGCTGTGCCCGAACCCAGTTCGGTGTATCGATTGTTGCTGGGTCCCTTTTTCCCGAACTGGGTTCGGGCATATCACTAGGGAGGTTAAGGCAGAGCATAACAGGGAATACCCACCTAATAACCTGGCATTATTAGGGTATAATCATTAAAATAGTAACACATGATGAACAAAGTATTGCTATCATTATTTACTTTTGAGACGGGGGCTGGATGTACTGGGTATATGAGATGGAGGCTGAAAGGGCTAAAGTGTCAGGAAACATCGGACTATAAGATGCACCTGACCATAAGACACAGCAGCAAAACCAGAAAAAATATGTGAAGTGTTCACATCAATTGGGGAAAAAAATTCCCTGCAGTACCCACCTCAGCTGCATATGTCTCCCCTGTGTGAGGAAGCTGCCAACACGAGTGTAGCTTTCCCACACACAGCTCTGCATTGCTTCTTTTAGCAGCACTGCTGATATAACCAATACAGTCCGGATGGGAGATCTCCCATCTGACAGCTCATCCACCTCCCCGGCTAATCTTCTTGCCAGGAGAGCTAGCGGGGAGCCAAGGTGTGGCCACACTTGTGGACCATAAAACGCAGGCACTACAAGCGTGTCTTGTAGTCTGAAAAATATGGTTTTAAAATTATGTTAGCCATATTAGATTTAATCAAAAACTATTACTTCATTAATTTGCTTTTTTTCTTCTTCACTTTGTCTAACACAAATTGGCTTGTTATACATTATACCTAATCTGTTTCTTTAGGACCCCACCTTGGTGGTAGGATCAGGTTTAGCCATGGAAGAAATGATCTTTGAAGTTGCAGACACACATTTGTTTTTTAATGATTTGGAGGTAAGTTTTTTTTTTTTTTTACCAAAACTTTAGGATCTAGCACTATCTCTATTACTATTCACTGTTTTGCTCCGTTATAGCACACCTAAAGTCTGAACCCCAAACAAACTAAATTAAATTCTTTCTTACCTCTGAGCTGTCACAATGGTGCAGAAGCTGTCCAAAATCCTAAAAACTTTGACAGTCATCGTATTTAATCCTATGTATATGCCAGTCTTCTGGCGGTTAAAGATCTGCAGCAACATGTGTGACCACTAGAGGCTGACAGATGTTTTTTAATGGTGAAAACATGGCCCAATAGGCATGTAAAGGAGACTTAACATTGCGACTAATTTCTATAAAATATAGTCCCCCAAGCCTATGGAGCTATGTTTCCACCACAGGAAAACCATTATATAGCGGTCATATGTTTTACTGCAGTTCAATACCCCTGAAACCCTGACATATACAGAGGGTTATATAGACAAGGGCACAACAGGTAGATGTATGTTTTTAGTTTTTTGGAGTGCTTCTCTGCCATTGTGACAGCTCAGAGGAAAGTTATATTTTATTACATTTCTTTTTGCTTTTTTGACTTTAGGTATGCTTTAAAAAGCTAAAGAGGTGTGTTCCACATGCTGGCTATGCGGGTGAATATGAAATATTCATATGTAATGATTGTTTCATATTTAATGTAAAATAAAAGTAAAACATTTAAAAATGGAATATATAAAACTATGAAAGTTTCTAGCGTTTCAGCATTGGGTGAGTTAAGGTTCCGTTCTACCAAAAGTTGTCAGAAGCATCTTTCTATGCAGCAGAGAAAAAAGCTGTAGGCATGTTTAGTATGGTGCTGCTAGCTGTGTTTAAGACCAATCTGGACCAGAAAGGGGGTTTTGTGCTTTTTTTCAGGCTAGAAAAAAGGATACTTGCATATGCCCTGTTAGTGCACACAAGGATGTATATTGTTGGCAGCTTTATTATGTGTTACTCTAAGCACTCGCATATCGGCCTCTATTAGCACGCTGGTATGTTACCATTTCATATTCTCAACAAATGTTTATTTGTAGGAGTGTGATCAAGTTCACGTTGAAGATGTTACATCTGATGATAATGGTCAAGATTTAAGGTATTGTATCTTATTTTTATGTAGTTTTCCCCTTATTTTTACAAAAGTAAAGAACCGTTGCACCTTTTTAAAAATGTAATAACCATAACATAAAGACCATCATCCACTTATCTGTAGCTATGTATGATTGCTGTATCAAGTTATTTTTCAGTAGCATAGAAGTTCTATTAAAATTATTGGCCCTATCTGAAAACACTAGTCACCAAAATAAAGTAACAATATTTAGATTTTAGATTTATAATGTAAAAGCGAGGTTAACCTCCTGGGCGCTATGCCCGAACTCAGTTTGGGCGCAGTTTGATCGCTGATCAAACTGCGCCCGTGCCGGGATCGGGCACAAGCGGCACCTCTCCGTGTGCCTGTGGCTCTGTAGATGAGCCGGAGGCACACAGAGCCCTTCCGGCCCCATGTCTTCGGCGTCATCTGTGACGCTGAAGGGGGGCGGGGGGGGGGGGGCAGCGCCATAGACCTCTATGTTAATGGAGGTGGCGCCGCTCTCCTCCCCACACACCGCCAGCATCTATTTGACGTCAGAGGTGTGTAGAGGGCTGGGCAGAGAGCCGGCAATCACGGCAGATTACTGTGTACTCTGCCGTGATTGCGGGATAAGCGGCTTTTCGTGCCAAAAAAACGCCCAGAGGGTTAAAGCAAAATGTTGTAAACCTTCAACCTTTAAACTTACAATGGTTAATTGCTCTATTAGATCTTAGATCTCTATTAGGTAGAAAATAGACAATTTACTTATTGAATTCTGCGCTTCATCACTACATCCACTGCAAGGGTTAAAAAGAGTTGCGTTAGGTAAACGTATGCTTTTTATGTATCTTTATTATGCTATATTAGGTAGTGATATATTGAAACAATTATATAAACAGGTTCCCATCCTTTTGGGTATGTCCTTAACCTACCTAGCGTTCCTTACAAGCCCAGCTCATCCAGAGTTTTAAAAACAAGCTCTGGATGAGCTTGGCTCCAACAAAAGCCGCATATCCGTCACAGTAACGGTGAAGGGGGTGGCATCATAGACCTTCATGTTAATGGTGGGGCGTCTGCTTTCCAGCCCACACAGCCAGCATTATTAATGACGCACATTTTCTTCTTTTTAGAGCTTAGCCTTAAATTCTAATTCTCTTGTGTTTCATTTTTTACAATACCAGCAATTACAGCTTTTCTACTGATGGATTTAATGGGACAGCAGGGAATCGAAACATCAACTCAAGTACTGGTGTACAAGGTGGGATGGACTGGATGAGAAAACTGGCATTTCGCTATAGGAGAGTAAATGAGGTTTATGAAAAATACAAGAGCAATGTTGCAGGTAGGCCAACTGTTTCATTACGACCATCTAATGTATTTGAATTGGAAGATTGCGTAAATCCACAATGTCCTTAGCATAACTTAAATTTAAGTTTTTCTAATGGTAACACTCTTATTTTCAATAATTAATAATAAAATAATGCTGTAAAGTTTTGTTTTGCCATATTTTACTTTGTGCCCTAAAGAGTCAACAGGAAGTTCATATGTTCTCAATGGGAAGGAAATTCCATTTGTCATGGGGGAAAGTATAGCCATTGGAAGAGTTTCTGGCCATTTCATACTATACTTGTTTTGATTTCCTCCTTTTCTATTGATGGATACAGAAAGTCTGGTATCTGCTGGCTATACTCCTGCCTGGAGAAGAATTGGCTACTGGTAGACAATAAAAATCTGTACATAAGTCAAGTATATATACCCAGATACTGTGCGCATGCATTGGTTGCATACACTCTGTCCCATACATGGTTTTGGTAGCATAATGTTTCTCCTGCTTGTGTAGTTCTGGTCATTTGTCTGTTCATTCTGCCCACCTACCGTGACATAAGTCTCTTCTGGCCATTAAGCTTTTATTGGGTGCAACCTGTCTGATACGTAAGACATGGGGTGCATGCATGCAATATTTTTTTGGAAGTCTCCATAATATCAGTGCCATTCCATTACAACACTTGGGTATGTTGTCCAAATCATTAGGAATTCAGAACCTAAAGATTACATGGACCAAACAATTATGGCTCTTGTGGGACAATCACGTTGCTGTGAAGTTGGCACCCAAAGGCCTCCATCCAGGGAGTTATTTTAGTATGGAGGCCATTGTTAAAGGTGTTTTTTCTCTTCTGGAACAAACCTTGGAATTGTAGGAGACACAGTTAACAGCGTTGCTGATTTATTCATAAGGCAGATCATCTCCCCTGGATTCAGCAGGTTTCTGGTTTCATCCATTTAGGATTATATTGTATCCAGGAGTTAATCTCCGATTCTTGGTGGAATGCTGGTGAACATATTCCCGTAACTGGTTTTAGTTGTATGTAATGGATATTTCAAATGTGACGTCTTGGTTGGAGATAACTGGAGACTTTCTCTGCAGGGAACATTCAATATGCTGAGGACTTTATAGAATCCTTTTCCCTCTTATCTGGACTTTTCTTTTTTGTATTGCTTTTGCCCACTAGTAACCATTACCTGCCTAAATGTGAGTCCATTCACATGCTGCTATCATCCAGTCATTGGCCACCATTGTGATATTTTGTCTTCATTTTCTGCATGTTTGTCAGGCTTCCTTTACAACTGCTGCATATGGTGATGTTTGTTCTTGGATCCTTTCAGACCTTTCTGGAATTCATGAATTGGCTTTCTAGCAGGCTGCTTTTCTAAACAATTCAGACTCTAAGGCAGGCATTTCTAAAGTCGGGCCCGGGGGCCAAAAGTTTCCACTGGCCCCGTCTATGCCAGACCAATTTCTCGTGAGATCGACCGTTTGTGCCGAGAATCGGCCGCACACAGCCTTTGTGTGCCGGTATTTACTTTGGATGGGGACGCTGGTCCCTATCCAAAGTAAGGAGATTGGCCAAGATGTATGCACATGTTTGTAATTTCCTGGCCAAATATAAGGTTTGTGCTTTAGATTTGTGACAGATCGACTGCCGTGAGCGCACACGGCAGTCGATCTGCTTCTAAATCGGCCGCAAGTCGAACAGTCTATGGCCATCTTTACGCATCAAATCGATGAGATGCAGAGGTGATCTGCACTGGAATTACACCATTTCACTACTAGAGGAGAGGTGACATCAAACTTCATAACGAATGGAATTTAATTTTGAGCACATGGCTTAAGGACTCGCTTCAAGTGCAGTAGGGGCCTGCAACGGTAATACAATTGCACCTTTAAGCTGCAAAAAATGAAAACATTGCGCTGTGTTTGCAAAAATATGAAAGGCACACCAGTTTTCTATGGAAACCTATGTACCTTGAGTTCACTCTAGCTGCACAGTGGTTCTATAGTTACACCATACTGTGCCTGTCTATGTCTGCTTCCCCATGCAGATTATCCCTACTATCAGGATGCAGCATTAAGGTGAGCATTGCTGGGGAATCTTCTCTTTGATGCACCATATACCACAGATAGGGGAATGGTCAGGACTTCTGGGGGTGAAATGTGGCTGGACAGCTGGGAGAACTTAAAGTCCCTAAAGACCTAGGTGCAGTCTATTTATCAGTGGTATGGCAGTGAATGGCTAATGCTTTCCAATAATAAAGCCATGTATTTGTGAAGGAAGGGATATACCCTATGTATGTTAACCTCCCTAGCGGTTGAGACGAGCCTAGCTCGTCCGAGCTTTAGGCTCGCCTCAACCGCCCGAGAAGCCGCCGATGGGGAGACTTTATGCCTCCCCGGAAAGCTGCGGCGATTGTTTACATCGCCGTAGCATTTCCGGGTTGGCGGCTCCGCCCCGATCGCGTCACGGTGACGCGGAAGGGGGCGGGGGGGGGCGGCGCCATAGACCTCCATGTTAATGGAGGAGCGCCGGCTTTCTCTCCCGCGCAGCTGTTGTCAGTAATGACAACAGCTGCGCGTAGAGCTCCGGCGGGATGCCGGAAACGGCGGGCAGTGTACTATGTACATTGCCTTGATCACCCATATCGTGCCGTTTGTAAACGGCGCGATATGGGCGGTGCGCTAGGGAGGTTAATGGTTCAAAGAATGTCAGTCTGAACTTTTTGAAAAGAGGGTCAGGTTATGTGGACACCTCTGCTGTAAGGGTTTTCTTTCTGTTGTCTTTAAGCTCCTTGCTCCTTTTTTTGTATGTTGGGCTAGAACATTTTATTCTTATGGTCTGTTGGTTACCCCTTCTTTCAGGGTATGTTCCACTAGTTCTGGATTCAGCTTTTCTATTTTTTTCAGTCTATAGTTGCCACCTGGGTCTATTATCTGTTTGCCATTTCTAATGTCATATTTTTTTCTTACCACTGTTTACATTTGGGTAATGCGTCTCATACCTAAACTGGACTCCTTTTGGATGTCCTGATGGTGCAGGAATTTCTGTGTCCCTGAGCATACAAGAGTCCATTGTGGATCACTTATTATGGTTACACTCCTGGTCTGAGACTGGCTGGTAGTAGGAGCGACCCTCCTGTAGGTGGTCACATAACCCAAAGCTAAAAGGATTTGACGCTTTCCCAATTTTCTCCTTCAGTTACAGTAATAGTCAGTCAGAGAGCAATGCTTAGTAATCCGTAATGATCACAAGATATAATCGGTAAGTAAGCAATTGGGGATAAAGAAAATAGAACCTGAGAAAATAAATCTGAAATAATAAAGCCAAGCTAACGCAGGATCCAGCCCGTTTAGCTTTCTTTTCCGGCCCCTTGTCACATTGTTGAAAAGATGCTCCCCTCTCTTTGTTCTCTGCAATGAGTACACATAATTCCTAGAGATCTCCTAACATTGCCTTGGGGACTATGTAGTGGTGATCATGTGATGACACTGTGGGTGTATCCTCATGCAGAGAATGGGCAATCTCTAGGAATTAGTATTTTTTTTTTTAGGTGCAGGAAATTTTAAAGGATAACAATGTCCCTGTCGCACGTTGCCTATTATACATTACCGCCATCACCATTACCGACAATGCATGGAATTGGCACACCTATGGTGGTTCAGCCCCTTTATCAAATTTAGGAAGCAGATGTGGCCCACGAATCAAAAAGTAGATTCTCCTCCCAGCAGGTGGCCATAAAACTTTACTTGTCTTTGGTTCTCCTCTCACTTCCTTGGTTAACCCCTTTCTAACTGCCTGCCTCCAACTGCCCAGGAGACTTGTCAATTTCCATGCATGTAGGACCCGTTAAGTTCATAACCCTTCTTTCTGTACTTCTACCACAGCAACCCTCCCTGAATAATAGTTGGCTGTTCTATTTTCAACATCATCATTTTGCTACTACCCATTCAACTCCCTTCTAGACCATTATATATTGTGTACTGGAAAAGGTAGCAGTCAGGAAGTAACGACCTGTGTATGCTCCTACTATGACAGATGATTCAGTGTAGGTGTACATGAAGTGTACCATGCAGTGATCTGTGACTAGTGAGGATGCTCATCCAATCCAACTCTTTTTCTTGTTTCTAAATGTTAAGCCCCTCCCTACAGCTTTAGATTACTCCATACAATTCCCATTAGATCTACCAACAACTATGTAGTACCGGGTCCTCCCTGATGGAATACATAGTGATTGGAAGGTACATATAACTTCTACGTATCGCCGGGTCCTCCCGGATAGAATACATAGTGATTGGAATGTACATATCACTGCTACGTAGCGCCGGGTCCTCCCTGATAGAATACATAGTGATTGGAAGGTACATGCCACTGCTACGTAGCGCCGGGTCCTCCCTGATAGAATACATAGTGATTGGAAGGTACATGCCACTGCTACGTAGCGCCGGGTCCTCCCTGATAGAATACATAGTGATTGGAAGGTATATATCACTGCTATGTAGTGCCAGGTCCTCCCTGATAGAATACATAGTGATTGGAAGGGTTAGAAATATCCTCATATTATATGGTTTTGGTAGAAGAAAAGTGGATTGTATAGAAATTGTATGGTAAGATTGTAAGGTGTGTGGGGGGCTTTACACTAAAGGATATAGTATGTTTGTTTTTCATACAAAAGGTAGTAAGTTTATAAAAGTACTAATTTGTCATTAGAGAAATGCAGGACTTATTTACAGAATGCAAAAGGAAATATTTCTTAAATGTGTACGTAGAACTTTCTTTGGGATAAGTTTTTCATATTGTTTGGATTAATTTTGCAGGATTGCTCAGCCCACAGAGGCGCGATTCTCTCCAGAGACTTCGGGATGACATAGAGACATTGACCGATGGCTGGTTGGGAACTGCAATGAAGTGTTTACAACTGATCCAGGCAAGGTAAAGGGTACTCTGCTTTTGCTGTCTGTACTTGCTGTTATATATATCATTTATGACCAGAACCACTAACATACTATTGGGTGCGTGTCTCTTCAGCATTTTGCTTTGATTAGATTTTTATAGCACTCTATTTGCATCTTAGGAAGAACTGCGTCAACGTGTTAATTACAACAACTCAGCTGGTTCCAGCTCTGGCTAAAGTTCTCCTCTACGGACTGGGAGACGTGTTTCCAATACAGAATATATACAGTGCCACAAAAATAGGTAACATTGAAGTGTGCTGGAGTCCTCGCATGTAGTAAGGCTATCATCGGTTTCCTTGTTCATGCGTCAGCTGTTTTTATACTCAAGTTATGAGAACAATGTATAATGAATGACAATTCCATCATTTCTAATTGGTGACAATACGTAATGATGGTAACATAGCGATTAGGCTTAGACTTTTTGAGTCTGTGTTTAAATTTTTACTGCGTTTAGTGATTAATTTATTACACTTTGAAATAAGTATGAAGATTCCAAGTTGCTACTTTAAAACTGCATGTTAAATCGATGATCATAATAGCTGCCATGTATCGCATTTTCGCCCTTGAAGACACTCTGGTTGATAAGACGCATCAATTGGAGAGTCTTATTGGGGACAGGTGTGGGCTTGTATGGTAAAGGAGTCTGGGAAACAGCTTCCCAGTCCCATACACGGCACTAGCAGAGGGAAGATCTCTCTGCTGCTGCGTGTATCAGCTCAAACTGACAAACATAGCTCTGTCCCAGATGTAGGTGCAATACAAACATTTGAAGATGTTTCTTTAGTTCAAAATGACTAGAATTTCAAAAAGACAGTTTGCCAATATGTGTTCTAGCCCCCCACTCAGGTTAAGATTTGTTGTCGATCTCCCAGCAGAAAGGGCCCACCACCCTTTTTGTGCAAGCAGTTACTTTAGATGGGGATGTAAGTAATGAAATCATAATTGCTTAGATTGATTTGGTGGACAATTTCTGGCCAAGTTAAAAGTTTAAGCTTTCGATTTGCACCCGATTTCGCGGCAGATTGACTGTTGTTAGCGCGTAAGAGGGTTGATCAGCCGAAAAAATTGGGTGCTAATCGAAACGCGTATGGAAAAAACACACAAGTCCAGTTGATTGGAGTTTACAGCTATGGATATACCATTATACCTGGATAAATATACATAGACATATGATCATCACATGTATTTGGATAAACTTCCTTAGTGAAGAGCATCGGAAAGCACTCATTTCCACCTTTAGGACTCGTTCTATAGTTGTGCAGTAAAGTGTGAATTCTGGGCTGTGTGCTGGCTACCCCACATGAATGGCTATATAATGGTGGTTAAAAGTGATTGCAACACTTGTAACTTGTCACAAGTCTTACTATACTACTATATGAAGTGAATAACAGCTAGACTTATGTCCCCAAAAACCCCACGCCACAGTAACACTGACCCTTACTTGCAGGAAAAGAGAGCTGCTTTGAAAGGATAGTGGCAAGATTTGGGAAGAAGGTTACCTATGTGGTGATCGGAGACGGCAGGGATGAAGAAATGGCTGCCAAACAGGTATTTAGGTAGATTTCTTGGACATGGAATAAGTAAAGGTGCTTTCTGCACGTTAAAAGGAAATAACATTCTATTACGTAAAAGGAATCTAATGACGTGGTAATCTGTCCCAATTTTCCATTTTTTCCCAATCCTTCCACCTAGGGAGGTTCAATGTATAGTACAAGCCTAGTAAAGATTATTTCACAGATTTGTATCCATAATAGTTAACCATTTAACTAGCCAATCGTGCAAACAATTTGTGTTCTAGTAAGTAATCTCAATGTTGTAGTAAGGCGCCTATGTGAGCGGAATGGCCTATAAGACTTCTGGCTTGTCTCCCGAGTTGAAGATGGGCATATATAAAACCACATGAAAAGAATCCGTTACTCACCTTTTATTATTCAGGTCCCTCCATGCTCCATCTCTAATGTAGCACCACAATAGGTTGAATCCCAGTTAGGTAAATACATTTCCCCTCGGAAAACAAGGAACTAGCGCCATCTAGTAGCCAGTTGTGATTTAAACTGGCAGCTAAATATGGGTGAAGAGAATAGAAGATATTTTTGGGGGGATTGTGATGCATTCCTACCTAAGTTTCGCTTTGTATCGCATTAGGCTGCTTATCTTTCACTGTGGCCGACTCTGAGTTCATATTTTTCATTCTTACAGCACAACATGCCTTTCTGGAGGATCACAAACCATAATGACCTCATCTCGCTTCACCAGGCACTGGAGCTGGACTTCTTGTGAGACGTGCTAGAAGCGCACTGTTTTGTATGCAAGCCCCACAGATCAGCAGTTGCCTGACGAAACAAAGGCCCAGGTTGAGACTTGAGGCACAGATGTCATCCATCTTGAAACTTTCCAGGAGGGAGATGCTTATAGTTTTGGCCTTCATGGAGGAGAAATCATTTGGACTATTTCACCTATCCAGTCCTGCAGAATACCCCATTATAGCTTTTACATCCCACCTACCTCTCATTTACTTGCCAGAGTTGCCTGGTAGATAACTCTTTAAAGCCCCACCTACCTCCTCTTGTATGGACATTTTTCAGTTATACTCATGGCCAACGTCTGGCTGTTGCTATCATGCTACGAGTACATATGGAGCAGCAGTGATGATACGAGCCATAACATGTAGCAGTGGATCCCAATAATGTATTGCATCTTGATGTGACTGAAGTACCCACGCTGATGGCTTCTACAGACTTCTCCTGTAATCACAGTATGACCAGATGAGTCGTGTACATTTTTTTCAGTATCACAAGTCTGAATGGCTTGCCTTTTATTATTGTCTCACTACCTTTCTGGAACTATGAAATACCTCGAGGGAGGAGAATAATGTCCTCTTATTATTATACCTTTTGAACCTATAACTTATTAAAGCAGATTTGATTTTCCTTGATATGTTTCTCCTCTGGATTGAATCCCCAGTAGATGTTAGAAGCAAAAGCTGTTGTAGTAGGAGATGCTGTGTGTGGTAATGTTATGCAAATGTTCTCTCTCATCACACGCAGGAAGTTTGAATATTTGGTATTAAAGGCCAATGCAGCAATTTCCTCAATCTGTTGTAGAAATCAGTTCCATGTAAGTGTTTGTTCTTCATGTGACATGTCTAAAGCGAACCATACAAGGGTCACATTTTCCTTGCTTACGTGGATGGCTGGTTGTGTATGGATAGTGTATATGGGCATAAGATGAGAGCAGGTTGCCCAACGGTGAAAGTAGTAGTCTGTTAGCCTGTCTTAGCATTCATGTGGATGTTACTTTCACATGTGACATACCATACTTAGTGCCTGCGTCTTATGGTCCAAATCTGTGGTCACTTGGCCACCGGTAGTTGCCTCTTGGCTCCCCGCCAGCATCCTCACCCCTCTGGCAAAAAGATTGGCCAGGGAGGTGGTGGAGCTTGTCAGATGGTAGATCTTGGATTGATCTCCCATCTGTACTGTATTGTTTATATTGGCAGAGCCCTGCTGATATACAGTTGTGTTCAAAATTATTCAACCCCCACTGAAATTGAGTGTTTTGGCCATTTTGACATTGATTTTGATCATTTCAGTCATCTTGTTTACAATGAAATGAAAGAGGCACTTGTAAGTCAGACAAATATAACATTAATAATGAAGTAACCACAAATGTATTTTCTGTGCTCACATCATTATCAGTTTTATTCAACCCCCAAGTGACATTCATTCTTAGTACAACATCCTTTTCCAGTTATAACAGCTTTTAAAACGTGAAGCATAGCTTGACACAAGTGTATTGCTGCGATCTACGGGTATCTTAGCCCATTCTTCATGGGCAAAAGCCTCCAGTTCAGTCACATTCTTAGGCTTGTACGCTGCAACTGCTTTCTGCAAGTCTCTCCAGAGGTTCTCAATCGGATTTAAGTCTGGTGACTGTGATGGCCACTCCAAAATGTTC